>VZRW01007020.1:226522-249913 GCA_013398125.1 Aegotheles bennettii | reverse complement strand
CGGCCCGGAGCGGAAGCCGCCGGTGCTGGGCGGTGGGCGCTGGCGGCTCGGCAGGCAGAGGCCCACCCTGCGGGAGCTGCAAGTCATGTGTGTGTCACATGGCTCTTGCAAAACACTCCGGCCCGGGGAGGTTTTGCAACGCCGCGGCTCGGTAATGGAACGCTCCTGGCGCTGGAGCAGCCCTTGCCGAGCAAACCCGGCCGTGGCACCCTTTGGGCTGTTCGGGAGGGTCCTTGTAGCTCGCCCTGTGGACGTGGCCTTGTCCTCTTGGGTGCTGAGCTCTGGTCCGCAGCTCTCTGTGTCCTGGCAACTGTGAGAGCAGCGGCTTCCCCACCAGGATGTGGGGGAAAACCAACCCCGTCTTGCTCATGGCTTGATTTTGAGTGAAAAAAGAGGAGATTACTTTAAAAAGCACTCCCAAACTGGCTGCTCTGCTCTCAGTATTGAGAAATGTTTTGGGATGATGCAGCCACTGTGCCTTCTGAACATAACCAGGGTGGGGATGGTGTTGAAATGCACACATGGTGTGGTGTTCCTGCTCTGGATACCCCTTGTCTCTGCTCGTGGGTGATGCTTCTGACAACTTGTTGCCCTCACAGCGTGGTTCTCCACACAGCTGGGGCTCCTGACTCCTCTGGTTGTGGCCTTTGTGGGCTCTGTGAGAACTCTGGCCCCATTAAAATCACCTGAATAGGAGCAAAAGACAAGAGTAATGATCAGCTGGTGTGAGGGGTTTGGTGAAAACAGAGAGAGATGTCCAGGAGCTTGTTACCTCTTGGCAAGATTTCCTAACCAGCTTGGGAAAACACCAAACTGGTGGCTGGAAGCAGCCCGTGGGTGAAAGTCCAACAAATTGTTGGTGCCTCTGTGGTTGTAAAGACTCTGGGTGAAACTCAGATTAACCTGGCAGGCTGGTGGGGTTTGCAGTAGAAAACCTGCCTGCCAAGTGTTCTGCCACTGTGCAGAAATGGGTTGAAGGGGGCTTTTTCNAGGCTGGTGGGGTTTGCAGTAGAAAACCTGCCTGCCAAGTGTTCTGCCACTGCCACTGTGCAGAAACGGGTTGAAGGGGGCTTTTTCCTGGATTTTTTTGCCTTTTATGAAGCCTCTGAGCTTTCTGAACAGCTGCAGGGAGCAGTTCCCTGCAGTGGGGTACCAAACCCTGCTGGGAAGGTGAGGGAGATGTTTTGAGGGAGACTCCTCAGTAAAGGGTGCTCGTTCCGAGGAGTTCTTGAGAGTGAAACAAAGAGGAAAAGCTGCAGCTGAAGATGAATTTGTGGTGTTAAATTGCCACTTCCTGACAGAGCTGTGTCTGCAGGGTGAGGGTGGGAGCTGTGGTGAGGTGAACAGAAAATATCTGTCACTGTGTGTGCTTGGGTCAGTGTTAAACCAGGAGCAAGACTTATGGGATTATGACATTATTCCTGCTGGGTACCTGCAACAGGCACAGGTGTGGATGTCTTTTTAGAAGTGCCTTGCCTATAATGTAACACATTCTGGCTTCGTTAGCACAGCTCCAGGTCAGGCTGTAGCCCCAAATCCTCTCCCTGGGGCGTGCCAGGATGCTCTGAGCTCAGTGGAATTGCTAGATAAAATTGTTAATAAAATCTCCTGCCTCCTTCGATTTTCCTACTGAGGTTATGGGATGAGAAGCTGCCCGTGCAAGGGTTTGAGGGGTGAGTGTGCTTGTGGGAGCTTCCTTGGAACCTCGGGGCCGTGGGACAACCTAGGGGACTGGTTAATGAGCTGTTTAATTTGAGTGAGAGCTCTGGAGAGGGATGGGTGGGATATTAGTGGAAGCTGAACTCTCCAAACACCTGCCTGCCGAGTGCTGGGATGTGTTCCTTCTGCCTTCCTCCCCCCTTATGGTGTTCAAGTGAGCAAGATGTCAATATTGACTCTGTTCTGACTCGATGCTGTCAGGTTTGGTGTTTCCTGCCCCTCTTGCAGCCTGTGTGTAGTGGGCTGACTGGTGTAAATAAACACACTGGTGGGTGAGCCATCAAACAGCCGAGTGGTACCAGGAATTAACCTTTATCAGTGCTCTCGAATGCCTGGGTCTTGTTCCAGATCCCTCCTTCAAGGGGAGGTGAGGAAACTGTGCTTTTTGGAGTAAATCTGGGCTGTTTGCATGCTTCAGGAGTGTCAGAGAACACCTGTGTAGGGGCTTGCAGTAGATGACAAAAGAGTTGCAGCTCCCAAGTTGCTGGGATCACCTGCAGTGTTGTGTGTGACCCTTCCTGAGCAGAGGTCTGTGATGAAAAGTGGCATTTTGTCTCCTGGAATCCTGCTCCCTTGCACAGGCAGTGTGCAGTCAGAGTGACAGCCGTGTTCCTCTTCAGCATTTCTTGGGTGGTGGAACAAAGAGGGGGTTTTGAGGCTGGGTGAGTACCTGGTTACAGTGAACCTGCAGCTGCCATCCGTGCTTAAAGCCCAGCCCAGCAGTTCCATGTTGCAGATGGTGACTACCAGGTCTGCTCTGTCTGCCATAAAACCTTCCTGGCATTTAAAAGAGAGAATCCCCACGTTTCTACCTGCATGAACAGCAGTGCTTTAGGGTCCCACCTCTCCCCTGTTCCACACACATTGCCCAGGTCTGTTCTCCTTTGACTTCCCCATCTCCTGCTGAACCTGGGTGCATCTCCATGTGACGGGCAGTGAGAGGAGGGTGCTGCTCTCTGCTCACAAACTCCAGGCTTGTTCTGGAGGTGCCTTTTTTGCACGACGCAATGAAACTTGGCATAGCTACTCTTGATCTCCTGGCCAAGAGGAAGTTATCACATCCTCTTCCTGATGGGGAGGATTTGGAGGCCTCGCTCTGACCAACAGCCCCTGCCCGCCTTGGAGCACACGTTCATGCCCTGTGCTCCCTTACTGGTCATGACTCCCTTCTAGAAATGGTGGGAAATGGTGTGAATTTGGATTTATGGTTCAGCTGTCTCTGAGCAGTGTGGGGAGGGCAGTGCTGCACAGCTCAGCCTGATCACGAAGGCTCCCTGAGCTGGATGAGCTGATGGGTTAAGTCCTTGGGTTTAAAGGGCGGTATCGGTGCCTTCAGAAGTGGTTGTGTGGCTCTTGTGGAGCAGATGCCAAAATTAACCTACGTGGCTTGTTGGACACAGCTACAGTTGTATCCTATTGATGTGGTTCAGTCTAGAAATAGATTTCTGCACATTTCTGTAGCTTGTTTTCATTTCTATTTGGTTTGAGCTGTTGCTGTACCCCGAGTGCTGCCTCAAGCATCACACCACTGCTCGGTGGGTTCTTCAGGCCCCTGTGTGAGCACCTGCTGGGCTTTCAGAGGCCCTAAAGCAACTGTACCTAGAGAGGCAGGTGCTGTATCATCAGGATGTGGAATGATTTTAGTTTCTAAAGCCTAAACAGCAAGGTTCTACCTAAATTACTCAGAATTGGTGCAGGTCTGAGTGTCAGTCTGGCTTACCTGGCAAAACTGGGGTTTTGGGGTGCAACACCAGTGTTCCAGGGCAGAGCTAACAGGGTCAAGGCCATTTCCAGCTGTGCTGCAGCCCTGGTGTGGGTGTGGCAGGTGGCTCAAGGCACCGTGTGAGCCTGGGGTTGTCACTTCTGGAGATTCTGAAGCCCAAAGTGAGGGAAGGTCTTGTCAGTGAAGATGTCAGACCTGGTGTTGAAGGCTTCTGGGTTCCTGTGTGTGCAAACCCGTGGTGTTCTGGTTTGCTCCTGGGGTAGATCTGCCTGGGAGCCACACTTGGCACCGAGGGCAACAGAGGAAGGCAAGTTACAGGTGATGTTTGGGGCTGGGGGACCTGAATTCCCTGTGGAAGCAAGGGGAGGCTCCCCAGTGAAGCTTTCAGACTTGTCACTGAAGCCTTACACCAGGATGGAATTAATTTCTTTCCCCATTAATTTTGGCGAGGGCAATACTGTAATATTCATGTGTTGCTGTTCTGAAGGGGATTATAACATGCTGCAAGCTGTAATGCTTTCAAGTTTATTAGTGCTTACTGCAAGTGATAATTTAACTTTGGGATTGCTGAAAATTCTGGTTTTGCAGAGCTGAACAACTCAAACTTCCTGGTGAGGTGGGAAGGAGCTGCTTGAAGGCTGAGGCTGCTCTGGCTTCAGCTTGTGCATAATCCCAGGGAAGAAGGTGGAGGTTCAACAGTGGGCTGGGTCTCAGAGCTGTTGTACCTCCCCTTGGCCTCCAGGTTGGATAGAGTTTCTCTGCTGCCCTTGGGGAACTAAATTATTAGTGGAGGTAAGAAGTTTTGAATGTCTCGTGCTGCCGTTGTTACTGGGTGAGCCCTTGCCTTGGCTCCTGGGTGATGGTGGTGGTGGAGAGGCAGCAGAGCTGGGTGGCTGAGGGTACCACTGGCCAGTACAGCTCCACTTGAGGTGTTTGAGATGAAGCACAACTGTGCATCCTCAACCAGCCCGTGTGGCTGTGGTGGAGCTTCTGCAAGCAGAGCCACAGGAAACACAACCCTGTTGTAGTGAAGCACATGGGGAGGCTGTGCTCAGGACTCCAGGTTGAGGTGGGATTTTGGTGCCATCTTATGGCACCAAAGCTTCAAGAAACACTTCTGGTCTGATCACCAGTGTGAGAGCAGGGGCAGTAATTGTGCTGCTGGTCAGGAACGGTGCCCGAGTTATCTTGAGGCTGTGAAGATCTGTGGGTTGTGATGTAATGTCCCTTATCTCCCTCGAGCAGTTTGGGTTAATAACTGTCACTCTGCTAAGACCATCTCGCCTTGTGCTGGGACATGGCAGTGGGGTGGGGAGTTCTGTGACCATAAACTGCTAGATAGCCTCTCACTTTGATTGAATTTTTAAATACCTTGCATGCTTTCAGCTCTGCACTGTGGGGGGAGGCTGCATTTTTAGGGATCAGCTGGTTAGTTGCTACACTTAACCACTCCTGCCCTCCCTGTAGCCTTGAGAGAAGTGCTGCAGGAACCAGGCAAGGCTTCAGCTGGGGTGTTCCTGCTGCCAGGGACCAGCCAGGATGGGGGTGGTTTGGGCCCTTGGGCAGAGGAGCAGTGGAAAGCTGAGCAGTTGGCCATCTGCTTGGCTGCTGGGAGGGATGCAGTTCCCTGACTGGATTCCTGCCAGCCAGTCAGTGGATGTGTTGGGGAATAATGGGTGGGGAGAGTTGACTTGAGGCATTTGCATACACTTACCTGCTCAGCTTGGTTAAGCAGGCACAGAAATGTGTCTGTAAGCTCCTGTGGTTAAATGAGAGCAGGACTGAATGGTGGGCACTGCAGGGCTGGGGAGTTCTAGGCCTAGGGTGGGTTGGTCTAGCACTTGTGAAGCAGAATAACTTGTGTAAGTGGTGTTTTTTGCTCTCTCTCTGCTACCTGATCTCTAGTATTAAGCTGCCCCATTAGCCTAACAACTAACACACAGTCTGAGGTTTTGCCAAGAATGAAATCTTTATTACTCTTTGGAGTAGGGGACTCAGTTGGTCATTGATCATTACTGTGCTTGTTCCCTTCCTTCACCTTAAGCAAAAATGAATTGTCACCTCTTCCAGTGTGACTTGAGAATTGCTAATGCCTCACCTGACATCCTCCTGAGGACAAATGTACCTCCTCTGGCAGTGGCTTTAGCTTTATTTCAGTTCCTGAAAGGCAGGTGGGGGACGTGGTCGCTGTCAGCTGTTAATGGAATGGTGTGGAAGGATCAGTTTGATTTAGGAGGCCACTAAACGTGGTGTTCATAGCTCATTTAAATTGCCTGTTGTGCTGTTGGATTCTGCTGGAACCTAAACTGGGGAAGCAATGGGTTGCTTTTGGCCAGCTGTGTGGTGTTTGTGAAGTTGGGCAGTGGAATCAAGCCTTGACTTTAAAGAAGGTGCGAAGATCGTGGCTCTGGTGGACCCTGGGCTGTTCCTGCTCTGTGTCTGACTCCAGTCACTCAGCCAAACAGGGAGGCTCACACTTAACTGTGAAGTGTGGTTATAATCTTAGCTAGACCCCAGAGGGCTGAGGTAGGGCTGTGTGGAACTGTGCTTTCCCTGGAAGTCACTTGGGATATTTAGTGTGACCATCACCCAGATCAGCAAACACTGCTCGTGGCCTCTACCTCACACTTCCCTTACCAAGTAAACTAAGTAACTTGTGAGAGCATCTAAACTGGGTGGTGAGGCTTGGAGGTGCAGGTGACCTCCCTCTCAAACATCATTGTATATGAGCTGTAAGGAACTTGGTTCTCCATCATGTATTTCATTAAGTGACTGAATTTCTTTTCCTCCTGCAGTGACTATTTATTCAAGCTACTTCTGATTGGAGACTCCGGTGTTGGGAAATCTTGCCTTCTACTTAGGTTTGCAGTAAGTGATAATCCTTCAAAACTATGTAAAAAAGGTACTTAGCAAGAGCTCTGCTCCAAGAACTGCTTGAAGGGGCTGCTGGCTCTCAGGTCTGGTACACCACGGGATAATTAAAGCATTGCAAGCCCCTCCTGTCTTCCATATTTGTCTCTAGCTAATATGGAAATGAATCGAACCAAGGATACGTCCAGTTAAGTTTAATTCTCATTTTCCTGCTACTTGAGGACAAGATACCTTAATTAAACTTCCATCCTTACATGAGTGGTAGAACACTGAAGGTGTTACCTGAACTCTGGGCTGTGCCTCCAGGCATGAAGAGTACAAATGTGCCAGGGCAGGACCTTGCTCAGTTTCTACTGAATCTGAATATCTTCAGCCACATGAAGTTTGATACCTTCATTGGAAAGGCCTGCTGACTGCTTAGCCAGAGGGATGAGTAATTTCAATAATACTTGAGGAATAATAAGGCCTTCTGCTTCCCCTGGTGAATGAGTGTGTAATAAATAAATGTTAAAATTGCTGGTGGGCTGTTATGGCTGAAATTTGATGCGAGAAGCTCTCGTTTCCTTGCCAACAGGAAAAGTTAAAATGGGTTTGATAGCTGTGAGCAGCAGAGCTGGAGTCCGGCGAACTCCTTATCTCTGTCTGTGCCAAAGGGCAGCTTTATGTTGCCATGGGAGGAGAGGAAGGAAGGGAGAACTTGGGGCATTGGAGTTTGACACTGTATGAGATGATGGCAGCTGTTTCACAGCCTGAATGGCTGCCCTGGGCACCTCTGGACAGAGCATGTTGTGTTTCCTGTTATCAATATGAAATTTCACCAGTTATTGAATGTTTCTTCAGCTAAACAGCTCTTCCTTTAGGAGGCTGACTTTCTCCCTGAGCTGTTTGACACGGGGAATGACCAGTGCTGGCTTACCTGTGTTCTCCCTGCTGTAGGTTAAATGGCACCAGGCTTTTCCAAGGAACCCTTTGGAGCATTGAAACATCCAGGGAATAAATGTCACGTTCTTTTGAAAGGCTCAGGACTTTGTTCTTGCATGTGTTCCCTCAGGCAGACACCTAAGGGGTCTGCCACTCACAGCCTAAAGAAATCCCCTGCTTTTATTTTTTATATATAAAACTATAACTAAAGCCATTTGTGGTGTATTTTATGTGAAGTTTTATCCTAGTGGCACTTTGGGAATAGAAACTTCCTTTGTGCTGCCAAGTACCAATCACTAGAAGGGAGCAGAGTGTGATCCAGCACCTCCTGTGTGCCTTAGGCCCTGCTGGAGATGCAGCCAGGTCCCTGTGAGCTGCTAAACCAGTGCTGCCTTTTCCTTCCCGTGTTCCCACAGGCTGCAGGACCTGCCACAGGTGCCCAGGCTGTAACTCTAACCTGCCTTAGCAACCAGCTGTGGCAGCAGAGGATCTGAAATTCAGATGTGGAGTGCTGCTGAGGCATAGCCTCTGACTCGTTGTTGATAGCTGCTGTGTAAGGCAGATGAGAAACCATCAAAGGAAAATAAAAATCTGAGGCATTTTAACAGCCATGATGGTTACCCTGAGCAGCTCTGCAGTCTGCCAGCGTGAGCGTGTTTGTTAAACTGCAGTTCAAAGGGACTTGGCACCACGGGATTGCCAGAAAAGAGGCTTTTTGGGTGGTTTTTGGAACACCAATATTGTCGTATGAGGTGCTTTTAAGAAACTTGATGGAATTTTTGAAGAGTGGAAATGTGCAGTGATGTACTGGGCTGTGCCATGAGCCATCAGGCTGTTTCTGCTAGGGAATTAATTACCTTTGTCTGCCTGGCGCCTGCCCCTGGCACGACAGAGCAGGTGCCTGCAGCAGAGGTGCAGCTGGTTTGACTTCTGTTCCCTCTTTCTCCTAGGATGACACGTACACAGAAAGTTACATCAGCACGATTGGTGTGGACTTCAAAATCAGAACCATAGAACTAGATGGGAAAACAATCAAGCTTCAGATAGTAAGTAGCATTTCTCTGCTCCTTGTAGCTTGTTGAAGCACAGAATTACATTTATAACCATTGGTAGGTATCTTTGTACTTTAATAATTAAAATACAAGCAATGTGTTCCCTGTTAGGCTGGGCAGTTACTACAAGCCTGTCCTTAAAGGAGGGTGCTCATCCAAGAGGAAATAACCTGTTACAAATTTATTTTCCTGGGAAGAAAAAAGCTTTAATATTTAAAAGGCACTGAGGGCTGTGAACTGAGGGAGGGTTGGAATCCTGTGCTGGAGCACTCACCTATCAAACTGGTGTAGTTCTGCAGGATTTGGTGAGGATTTGTGAAGTGCAGAAGCATCACACTCCTGTCCAAGATGCCCCAGTTCTCCAGCAGCTGTTGATATCGGGCTGTGGGTGCCTTTCTGTGCTGGAAACTCTGCTTTTGTTGACCTGAATGGAAACGCTGACACCCAGGCTTGTACCTGGCCTGCCTGCCTTCGCACTGGGCGGTGTTTCCTCACTATGCTTTTGGCCTTTTGCTTGGAATAAGCAGGGGAAGAGGCTTGGCAGGTCGTGCCTCTAATCTTGAGGCACTCTAAAAGGGTGTAATGAAATCTAATATCTACACAAGGTCACACAATCCTTGTCAGCCACTGCTTCCAGCTCAAGCAGAGGCTCTTGGGACTTGAAGGCAGTGAGTGACTCACAGATTCCAGACCGTGTTGTGGAGCAGGAGTCCGGGTCATGGCCCTGAGCCTCCAGACTCTAATGTAGCTGTCCTGAGTCCAGAACATCCCACAGGGAATGCCCTTGCTGCGGAAAGCTCTCCAAGTCTGGCTATTTTTAATATGCAGCCAGCCCTGTTCTTCACATGGCTCCAGGGAGAGAAGTGTTTGGGTGAGTGCTGCTCCTGCCCTGGTGGGGGGAGAGGTCAGGCACTTCATGTCCCTCCTTAACTTTCCCAGCAGGAGAAGGGAGCTGTGTTTGGTTGGAGTTGTTGCACTTCATCCTCTGCGGAGGATGTTGCTGTTAAATTCCTTCGCAGCTCCTGTGCCAAGGAAGCTGAAGGGAGTGGCAGTGTTAGAGACAATCTCTGACTTTATTCTTCACAGGTGTTCAAGCCCTGGCTCATACTGGTTCTTCTGGCCACTGAACCGTGACTCCTTCATGGGTCAAGACCACTCAATGTTGTCCAGAAACCAAACCTGGGCTCTCCTAGAAAAGCACCCAGTGAAGTGTAATTCTCCTCAGTTCCGATGTCCTGATCTTCTCAAGCCCTGTTTGATGTGTGCAGGCTCAGAGCTGTGACTCTGATGTGCTTGCAGTTGGAGGGCTGACCCCTGTGAGCTGGTGTGTGACACTGGTGCAGCTGCCTGGCAGTAACTGGTGGTTGTTTGTCTTGCAGTGGGACACGGCAGGGCAGGAGAGGTTTCGAACTATCACTTCCAGTTACTATAGAGGCGCTCACGGCATCATAGTTGTGTATGATGTTACAGATCAGGTAAGTGTGAAACCTCTGCTGGAGCCTTTCTCCAGGTGGAATACACTAGGCTGATAAAACTCAAAATTTAACAACTTTGTGGGTCTTAAGGAGACAGCAACCACATCTCCAGGCTGTGTTAGGGATTATCAAGCCAAATGTGTGTGTTTGTCTCTGGTTTGGGGCTAAACACAGAAATAAGGAGCAGTGGGACCTGTGGCTCTGAAGCAGTTGTGTCTTAGGCTTAACCTAAAACTGGCTGGGCAGGTAAGGGATTGTTCTGTGGGAATACTTCCACCCCGCCTCTGGTGGAAGTTGGTGAAAGATTTCTGAATATACCTGGAGTTTGGTCTGCAATGAAACCTGGCATTTGAGACTGTGAATTGTCAGCATGTGTGCAGGACACAGCCGGGCCAGTGTTCTCTGAAAACATCTCTGAAGATGGCTGGTGCAGTTGCCCTCTTTGAAGGGCTCTTAGGAAGTGTAGAGTTTCCTGAATTCATAGAAAAAGAACAATCGGGTTCGAGTGTGAGCTCGGGTGTCAGCTCAGTGTGGCAGCTCTGTGCTCAGGAGTCGAGGGTTGTTCCAGCATCTCTACAACAACATGGCTCGTGCCTGATACCTGGCCTGGGGTTCTCTGGGCTTCAGCTGTGTGCCGTCTTAATCTCTGCTGCAGGAGGAGTCGTCCTGCATGGTGGAAGTTGTTGACTATTCAAGATAAGAGCAGGGAAAAATATGGGGGGGAGTGCAGCAAGGGGGGAGGGGCTGATGGTGTTGGGCTTGGAGCACGGATGGGGGAGCTGTGCAGGCCCTGAGGCCATTGGGGGGTATAGGGTTAAAATAGAGCTCTCCGTTTGGTTGTGGGTCCCACTGATAAGTTCAGTACATGGCTTCATAGCCCCAGTCACTGCTGAACAGTGCTGAGCTTTTGCCTTGGCTAAGGGCCCTGCTTACAGTTCTGTTGTCTCCTAGGAGTCTTTCAACAATGTAAAACAGTGGCTGCAGGAGATCGACCGCTATGCCAGTGAAAACGTCAACAAGTTGTTGGTGGGGAACAAGTGTGATCTGACCACAAAGAAAGTAGTAGACTATACAACAGCAAAGGTACGTTGGCATCTGTGTGTGTGTGTGTTTGAGCACAGCCTGGACCCTGCTGCACATCAGTTCTGGTGCAAGGAGGTGTCCTGCTACATATTTGGGCACAATAAATGCAGTTTAAGGACCCTGTGCAGTGGCATCAGTCTGGGAGCGGGGTGGTGGTCCAGGACCTTACCCAGTGGTGCACCAGGAGACCAGGTAAGGCACGAGCTGGTGTATGAGCTGACTGTTCACTGTTTCTCAATTTGCAGGAATTTGCAGATTCTCTTGGAATTCCATTTTTGGAAACCAGTGCAAAGAATGCCACAAATGTAGAACAGTCTTTCATGACCATGGCTGCTGAGATTAAAAAACGAATGGGTCCGGGAGCGACAGCTGGTGGTGTGGAGAAGTCCAATGTTAAAATTCAGAGCACTCCAGTCAAGCAGTCTAGTGGAGGTTGCTGCTAAAACCTGCCTCCCCCCTTTTGTCTCACAACAATGAGTTTGCAATCTGAACCCAAGTGAAACTAAAATAAATAAAAATTGCCTGAATTGTACTGTATGTAGCTGCACTACAACAGATTCTTACCGTCTCCACAAAGGTCAGAGATTGTAAATGGTCAATACTGACTTTTTTTATTCCCTTGACTCAAGACAGCTAACTTCATTTTCAGAACTGTTTTAAACCTTTGTGTGCTGGTTTATAAACGTGTAATCCTTGTTGCTTTTCCTGAATACCAGACTGTTTCCTGTGGTTGGTTAGGGCGTATTTTTGTTTTGATGTTTCTATTGGCATGTTTAGATGTCAGGTTTAGTCTTCTGAAGATGAAGTTTAGCCATTTTGTATCAAACAGCACAACGGTGTCTGTCACTTTCCATGCATAAAATTTAGTAAGATATATGTAAGATCTGATTTGCTAGTTCCTTCTTGTAGAATTATAAACGGAGAGATCACACTATCTGATTAATAGTTTCTTCATACTCTGCATATAATTCGTGGCTGCAGAATATTGTAATTTGTTGCACAATATGTAACAAAACTGAAGAAATGTTTAATAAATATTGTACTTATTGGAAGTAATATCAAACTCTGTATGGTGATAAATATTGTCTTAATTTGTATGGCTAAGGGGGAAATCAGGCTTGCATTGTGCACAAGGTGTATCTGTGTGCAGCCCTGGCTCTTGCACCTTGGAGTAGGTGAGAGGCCTTCCCTGCACCCAAAATGAGTGACTCTGGCCCCAAAGCCAGAGCTGCCCGGTGCTTCAGGCACACACGCTGTCCCAGGAACACCCAGCCCCTGTTCCTGGTAGCATAATGCACTCTGAATGTACAACAGTTCCCAACTTAGTCTTGGAACTTAATTTATTTCTCAAGGACTTGATGTAGGGAGCTCCTGTCTGCTGTGTGTAGAGGGGAGAGAAGGGTGTTTCCCTGACAGCAGTGGCTTCAGCGTGACCTTGAGGTGGTTTAACTTCCCACCAGTATATTATGTCTTTTCTATATGCTGTTAATTCCATCCTATTTTAATCAATACTCCTCTGACGTAGTGCAACAGCTTAGCTTCTACTCTGTTATGCACAGAGGCATCAGAAGGAAGTGGTGAGGACAGCTGGGCCCCGCACCAGACTGTCACTCAAAGTATCTCAAACAATTTGGAACTAACCAGCAGCCAAGAGGTTTTGGACAGTGTGTGATTCTTTGTACAGAGCTAATCTGATCATTAGTGCCTGATGTCTAGCTAACAGCCACAGGAAAGCTAGCCTATAACACTTCCTAGACATGTACAATTGTTCAGCTTTATCTAAACTCAACTGTTCAGCCTACTCTGTAAATAGTCTCATGTTTGAAAGACCATGTAACATTCCCCTAGTAGTAAATACACCCTGTGATAGTACAACTATAGCCTAGGTATGTTGTGAGGTATAAACTAAAACTGGTGCAAATATCCTCTGATTTTTTTTTTTGGGGGTGGGGGGGTGACTTTGGCTAACGGCTTTCTTCAACATAGCTGCATCAATCAACAGGCAATTGTAATCCATCGAGTGTTGTCATGGTTAAGTTGAACTCTTCCACTTGAGACCTTCACAATAAAGTGATGTGCTTTCTATTAGAGATGTGCTTGTGGGTATAATTCATTCTCTAATGTAAGCAGCTCCCATGGGAGCAGCACCTGCTGCTGCCACCAGGAAGCGAACCCGGCCGAGGCGTGTTGAGGGCAGAACATCTTCCTTTGGAGAAGTGCACAAATGAACTTAAATGTTGAGATGCCTGCTGCATACTATCCAAACCAATGTTAATATATACAGTAATAAAAGCATTGCAAAACCAACTTGGGCTACACCAGTCCTTTGGTGGTAGTTTGTTTTTTTTTTCCCCTGGAGTTCTTACTGTGCTGGTGCTGTTAAACACCAGAGCCTGTGGAAAAGGGCAGAGGAAGCCTAAAACTCCTGGCCCAGAGCACTGGAGTCTCTTACCTGTGAGTTGAAATACAATGGGTCCAGCTTAAAACTTAGCTTAGCCTTTCCCTGTGTGTATTCCCACCCTGCCCTGCTCCAGGCTGTGTTTAAGCAGTGCCCTGGTGTTTGGTAAAGCTCCTGAGAGCAGGGGCAGTAGCACTGTACCCACCTGCTGGAGCCTTTCAGATGAACTGCAATGAAAAATAAATAAATCTGCCCTTTCATCAAACCCCAGTGAATTATTTGTCATAACTGCTGTGTCTGCCTGTGCCATACAGCCACTTTGCTTTGCTCTGGTCACCAGAACGTGTCCCACACAAGAACGCGACCACCACCAGCTTCATTAAAGCCCAAGTAGCACCAGTCTGGAGCTGGCTGTAACTTTTTTGCCGCTTACCTTGTTAGGCTGCTTCAGCAGTGCCCTCTCTCTGTGGCAGCAAGGGTCTGGGAACCCTTTACTGGTGTTTTGTGAGCCCTGATGAACTGCATGGGTGGGGAGAGGCACAGCTCCTGCCCCAGGGAAACCAGCACCACACGGTTCTGGGGAGCAACTCGAGGGGAGCTGCTATTCCTCGACTCCTAGCACCTATTTTTGAAGAGCATAAACAAACCATGAGCACAGGGCTATTAAAATCACACTGATTTACTGAGGAGTGAGCTGCACAGCACACTAATGATTATGCAGTTAAAAAAACCCCGGTGTGTTCCTGACGTTGCGCTAACGCACGGAACGGGTGAATCAATTAAAAAAAGAAAGCTACATTTTAAAAAACAACCCCAAAAATAAAGGCGAGCTGTACGTTCCTCACTCCCAAACCTGCCCAGCCACCCAGAGTACCAGCTCGCCTTTCTCAAGCCACAGTAAAAAACAAACCCAAACTGCACTTGGCTGCACACAGTGACCGTAGGTATTTGGCATCTCTGTGAGCGGTGGCTCTGTGCTCTTGGCATGTGGTTTCTGGCCATCCCGAGATGAGAAAGCACCTGAAACAAAGCAGATCAGTGTTTGTTACTGTGCCGTGCCTGCAAACCAACTGACACCACCTTCCCCACCCTGTGCTATGCTGAAATCATCCCCACGTGTGCTCCGCACTGTATAGGATACATTTATGTATATTTAGCAATTAAAACCCCCCACAAACCTACTTAAAAACTACCTAAGATATTGTTACTCACTTCCAAAGTGCTGGAAATCACATTCCCCCTTTGACCTGTGGTGGAGCAGGCCACAGGGACCTCAGGCTGAGCTGATTGGGGGGGGGGGGGCAAGGTTATCCCACTGCGCCTAAATCCCTATCTTTTGGTGCTCAGAACCCTTCAGTGCCTTCCCATCCCTCTGGACCCAGCACCTTGCTAAAATACCCAAAATTATTTTGTACAGACATGGTTTTACACGGGACGTTTCAGAAAGCTGGACCCAGTTTCCATGGAAGGGCCATTTGAAATGGGTCCATGTTTTGAAACACCTTGCAGTGGTTCCCAGCCATGGTGTGAAGGGCTGAGGGCCCCTTTATGCTGTGGTGTCTCTGTCCCCAAACACCTGACACCCTTTGTGCCAGCACTCCTGAAACACGTTGGTCTCTGCCCTTTTAGCTGAAGGAAGATTGTCAAGACATCAGCAAACCTGTTTTCTAGGTGCTGTTTTACACCTGACCACTTGCCCCACTTCCCCACCATTACAGGGCAAGTGGAATGTTTCTGAGAAAATAACAATAAAACCCAAACAAACCCCAACACCTCCTCGTCTCCCCTCTGCTGTGCAGGAGATCTCTGTGTGGGTCTGCTGCCATCCCAGCCCTCCTGCCTGGCCATGAGCTCCCTCCAAGGAGCTGCCACCACCCTCGCCACCCTCTTGGGTTTCATCAGCTGCTCCTCAGCACACGCCTAAAGATGCCAGGGTGTCCATTTTGAGCTCACCCTCCCTGTTTACCCTTTCCAAACAGCAGATTTAAAGAAATAATAATCAACCCTGCTGTACGGTGTTTGCTGATTTCAGTGTTCACCTTCCTGTGCTTCACCCCCACCCCCAGAATGGCTGCTTTGCCCCCCCTTACCCACCTGCTACAGCCCCGGGTCCTCTGTCCCGTCCTCGCCCCGCACGGGCCCCGTGGCAGCCAGAGCTGACGTGTACAGGTGCTCTGCGTGGGTTTCCAGCTCCTCCGACTGCTTCGCGATCAATCCCAGCGTGTCCCTGAGCGCTGGGGAACAGAACGTGCAGTGGAGGGGGAGAAAGGTGAGAATTCAGTGGCTGTAAGAGCAGTGAGAGAATCCCACTCGTCGGGACAGACTTCGGAAGAAAACCAAGCGTTGGAAATCAATGAGTTGATCTCCAGCCCATCCAAGTGGTGATGCAGAGCTTGGAAGGGGGTGGGAAGTGGCGCAGGAGGCTCCAGGTTAAGAGTGAAGACACAGAAATGGAGGCTCCCTCAGGAGCCTTTGGGTCTGTGTAAGAAAGCCCACCCATAGCACAGCCACTAACGCCCCTTCGGTGACTCCTCGCAGCCAGCCAGGCTGTGGGTAGGAGAAACACCTCAGAAGGGACCCGTAAGAGGTAGAAATGGATCCATCACAGCCCCACCACAGCTCCATCACTGTTCATGGACCACGAGGCACGGTGCAGATGAAAATACTCGGGAGCAATCGCTTCAAACCCCAGAGTCACCTCAGCCCCAGGTCTCCAGACAGAACGGAGGTGTGAAACCCTCCCTACAGCTGTGGAAGGGAAACCCTGCCCACCACTTCCCACGTGCCAGGCCGGGGATCCTAGGGGCAGCACCACCAGCTGCCTGCAGGACTGGCTCTGCTCAAATGCTCCCCCTCACCTGGAGAGTTGGACTCCATGCAGTCGAGGAGAGCTTCTCCCCTCTCCAGCACGCTCTCCGTCAGGCTCCGGTGGGCGGTCACATCTTTCCTGAACTCCTGGGAAGGGAAGAGAAGCAGAGCGCTGCTTAGAAGAGGGTTTTTTTTTAGGGAAAGACACACCTGTGGCAGGATCCTGGTGCTCCAAATTAGGGCTTTGCACGCCCAATACACCCCACACCACCCCCCTGGACTGTGCCAGCGGTGTCTGAATTCCCACAGCACCAAAGAGGGGGAAGGAAATCCACCAGCAGGACTCACCAAGCAGCGGTGCAGCGATGCTGTCGCGCTCTCGGCACCCGGCGAGGCAGGGACCCAGCTGTCAGTGACATCTGCGACCTTGTACAGCCAATGGATCAGCTCTTCCAGCTGGCAGCAGAACATCTGCCAACAAAGCACAGCCGAGGGGTCACCGAGCTGCTCCCGACAGCAGGGATGGGCGCAGGTGAGCACCTGCTCCTCTCCCGGCCCTTCTCAGCTTGGCAAACCAAGGGGCATAAGAAAAAAGACCAAAAAACCCAACTTAAACCCCTTAAACATGCCCCAGTGTGGCTGGAATCGAGGGTCACCAGGATCTGGCACCCGGGCTGAAGGCAGGGGGTTGCCTCCTCCACCTCCCAGCCTGAGAGACACCCTCCTCCTCCCCCACCAGAGCCACGCAGTTCATTTGCAGTCACTTTCCCCAAGGGTTCACCTCGGTCAATTAAGTGCTTTCATTTATTTTTAAAGCAAAGTAAGGGATTATTTTTGTCAGATGCTGCAGGAAACCTGGGGGCCTCTGCCCACACCGAAACCAGACCCCAGCTCCTTGGGGTGGTCAGGGTTTTGCTGTAAAGCTGAGCTGCTTCTCCCTGGCGCCACGATCTGGGGTGACAGACCCCAGTGCTGGTGACCCCTTGAGAGGCAGAGTGATTCCCACGTGGGAGGGGGAAGGAGCTGCACTGGTGTTTGCAGCACGATAATCAAACAGCCCAGGGGGGCCTCCAAATTCAGCCTGGAAGATGGAGGGGAATCAACAAACCACATGAGGGAGGGGAGGCCGTAACGGTGCTGTCAATGGAGGCTCCTTTCATGTGAGATCTTCCCATAATGAACCTTATTTCTGGTCTCAGCCTACCTTAACACACTGGGCAAGGGACTCGCTCTGCTGGCTCTTCTTCGGAAGCCCCTTGGCCCGTGGATCACCAAGGAACGTCCCATCCAATGTGTCCCTGAGATCAGTCGACAGACGAAGCCCCTGCAGCGGATCCCTACAGATCTGGCCACATGATTCAGTGTATTCCCAGCTGAGCTTCCGAGAGCTGCAAGGGTGCCACAGCCCACCATAATGCTCGATATTCCCTCTCCTGTCCCCACCACCTGCTTCTCCAAAGGGAGCCAGCTCGGAGGGAGGTGGAAGGTTCTGGTGGTCACGCCCCGGCGTCCTTACAGTTAAAGAAAGACTGGACAAAAACTGAGTCAGCCGCTCCAGCTCCCGCAGTCGGGGAGGCAGGGAAAGGAATTCCTCATCACCCTCCTGCTCTCTCCTCAGGGGGAGCACGCACGTCGTGGGTAAAAACCTCCCCAGGCTGTCCCTCTGCCCATTGCAGCGTGGGAAGGGGCTCCCTGGGGCGTGGTGGCTGCTCCGACCCGCAGCAGAGCGGCCAGAGGACCCCGGCCCCATCGACCCTGCCATTACATCCTTGGCAAAACCTTGGAAAGGGCTCCTTGGGAAGGATGCTTTTGCAACAGGTGAAGGTTCACAGCATGAGCCAGCTCCTGAGCTGCCTCTTTTTCCAGGCTGTGGGGTGGAGAACCTCTCCGCAGAAGCCACGAATCTCCGCTGTCCACCTCCTCCGCTGCCCAGAGCCGGCCCACCTCGGCCGTGGATGCTGGTGGACCTCAACGTGTCCTCGGGGGACAAAGAAAAGCTGTCCAAACCTATTCCTGAGTCATGGAAGAAAGGCTCTGGCATCTTCCCCAGCTTGTACCTTGGCTTCAGCGGGTAGGCATAGTCCAGCAAGTCCTCATACTCCTTGTTGGGGTCCCAGTGGGGCGAGCGGCGGTCCGGGGAGGGGGGCAGCGAATCCGGAATGGCACACGCCCAGTAATCGGCTTGGTAGGATGACATCTCCCTGACGTGCCCCACGGTGGAATGGTCACCAAGGAGAGGACCGAAGGGCTCATGTGCCCGCGGTGTCCCGCCCTCGGCCGCACGCCACCGGCGGCGCAGGTCCTGGGTGGTGGTGGCCGCAGGAGAAGGCACGTCCCTGCCTGCTGAGAAGCTTTGGGATGGCTCCTCGGAGAGGCCGTTCCCTTCTGAAGAGAAGCTCGATGGGGAGTGGCTCCGCAGGGCGCTCTCGGGGCTGAAAGGGGTTTGGGGCCGCAGGAGCTCTGAGGTGGAGGAAAATGAGGATTGAGCTCCCAGTCTTTGGCTCCGCCGGCCGGTACGGGCACGGTGGCAGCTGCCAGCGAGGATGCTGTCCTCTGTGGAGCTGGGAGGGCTGGATGGCAGCTCCCAGCAACCTGGTGCCTTCACCTGCTCCTGGAAAAGAGGGAGGGATGCATAAAATGAAGCACGGCATCCAGACAAAAGGCTCCTTTGTGTGGGACATGGGGATAAAAGCCCAGCCCAGTGCCCACCTCGCCTGGGACCTCCCAGTGATGCAGCAGCACCCGTATGTACAACCCTCTCACCTGCTGCTCTTCTGAGGAGAGGAGCCGGTGGCTACCGTGGTGAGGCACATCAGCACCATCATTGGCTCTACCAACAAACGTCTCCGTCTCTGAGAGGCTTCCTCTGGGAAATCTGGATGCTGAAGACACTGCTCGGTGGTAGCTCGAGGCTCCCTGGGCAACACCAGTGGCCAAGCGACTGCGTCCACTCACCACCACGCTCTCAGTCCCTTGTGGGCAGGGCTTGGCTTCCTCTGTCCCCAAAAGCTGGCGCCGGCTGTCCCCTGGCTCCGGGTTGTCCGTCCCCACCACTGTGCAGTCCCACCTGCCATCACCCTCGGCCTTCTCGCTCAGCGAGGCTTCGGGAAGAGATCTTCCCACATCCACAGCCATCAGCACAGAACCTCTTCCAAGCCTCGGGCTCTCTGAAACACACAACACACAGCAGCAGTGACTCAACACCCCCTCCATGCCACGTGGAGAAACCACCTGATAACAAAGAGCTCAAGCATGTTCTGGGCCAGACCCCAGCAATCACAAAGTCACCTCTTGGTGTGCCAGTGGGACAGAGGGAAGAGCAAACTGCTGCATCTCAGCGGAGTTTTCTGGTTTCAAGGACATGACACGCAGGGAAGATCTAATTTAAGCCCTGGCTGCACTAAGAACAAACCTGTGCTCGGTACCTTGCAATCAACTCCTGGGTTAGCAGCCAACCTCACAGACAGCTCATCACCATGAAGTTCCTGGGCCCAAATGAGACCTCACTAACCAGGACTCCAAGCACCCACCGGCGTGGGTGAACCCTGAAAGCTCTTGGGGTGGAAAGTTGAGGGTTTTTTTAAGAGACAAACTCAAAACAGCAGCCACCCAGAAGGGAGAAATGTATAAAGTCAGAGGGGGAGGTAGGAGGCTGGAAAACCCAACCCTGGCACTTAGGTCTGCAGCTTCAACCTCAATTCATGAAATTAACTCTTTGTGAGGTTATTTAGTGGAAATACTTGCTGTGAGGGTGGTGAGACACCACCCCAGGTTGCCTGGAGAAGCTGTAGCTGCCCCTCCCTGGCAGTGTTGAAAGCCAGGTTGGATGGGGCTTGGAGCAACCTGGTCTGGTGGGCGGTGTCCCTGGGGTGACACTGGGTGGGCTTTAAGGTCCCTTCCAACCCAAACCACTCTGGGATTCTGTGACACCTCGCAGAGCATCAAAACCAGCAATGAGTGGGCACCCTCGGAGCCTTGGTGATCCCGTAGCTTCTCCCAGCAACTCCAGCCCACACCAGGAAGCCACCAGCAGTGGTTTTGCCAGTATTCACCCAACAAGCACTGGGCTGGCAGTGGAGAGCCTGGCCCAGGGAGCAGCAGCAGCAAACTCCGCTTAAATAAAAGCACAGAGGAAAGGATGCATTCCCTAACAATACTTGGAAGCGAGTGGATACTCGTCGCGATCTCGTTTCACGACCCAACCCTCCAGCACCAGGGCTGTCCCATGGGCAGAGCCCAACAATGCATGTGAGCCACACAACGTGGCAGCTCTCCAGGGGACACCAAACCCCAGCACAGCCACCTCCCCCTCCCAGGAGCCAGTGCCTGGCTGGGCCCCCCCGGCTGCCCCACTCCTGGACTCCCACACTCCCATCGCCTGAGTCACTGCCAAACACAACCCCGCTAGCCTGAGATCGACGTTATTGCTCTCTTCTCCCCCAAAAAAGGCTGCCTATGCAAATAAAAAAGCATCATAATTGCAATAAAACAAATTGATAAACCTACTCCTGCTAAATTCCCTACATATTATACAACAATCTATTAAAATACACATGAACATACGTATCTCTGTTAGCAGAAGGCAGATTTCTGATGCTAGCGGTGTCCCAGACCACTCAGGAACCCACTCGTGCCATCTCCTTACACATCCACAGCACAGGGTGGTCCCCACACCCCAGGAGGCAGCTCCCTGGTTCCCACCAACTCCCTCCAGTCCCCTCAATCAAGTTCTGCTGAGAACATCCCGCAAGCAAGCACCAGCAAACCGCACGCCAGAAGCTCAAATCCCACTCAGAGGAGATTTAAATGCCCAGAAACAACACACACACAGATATATTTGTTCACCAGCTTTGGAAGCCAGGGCCTTTGCCACCAGGAGAAACTATGCTGGGTTCCTCCTCTTCCGACCAAAACCTAAAGAGGAAAAAGCTGCCATGGCCACAAATCATTAAGTCCCATGTATTGAATTCCAGGATTCACTCCACAGCCTGTTCCAAGCTCACCATGCTGGGCTCGGGGTGAGTCAGCAGAGAACATCACTAGTTATTACAACTAGTTACCACGACTAGTTATCACGACTAGTTATCACTCACCAGCTCCAACCCCTCCTTGCACGTCCAAAACCGATCCAGGAAATATAAACCTGAAGGGTTCCCGATGTTGGGAGCGATTTGGAAAAACAAGTGGAAGGAAGAAAAGCTCAATGAGGCGTCAAGGCAGAGTTTGAAGTGTTCAATTAGTGTTAAATTATAATTAATGCTCGACCTCGGCACCTCCTCATCTTCAAGAAGCTGCTGTGTGACAGTCAGAGCGATGCTGAGCATCGCCTTGAGTCGCCTGTGGCTCAGCTCGGAAAAAAACAGCTATAAAAAACAGATAAAAGTTTCACCTAAAACCTGAAATGCAGCCTCAAAAAAAAATATAGGTCACAACTCATCTGTTATTCCACCAACCACAGGTGGGAGCACAAAGGCTGACCTGTCCTGAGCTTCCAAGGGTGTCTGCTGATCTGTGGTGATACACATCTCTGTGACGCCACTGTCTTCAAAAAAACAGAGAGCAAGTGCTGGTTCCCAGGTTCGTTAAATCTCCAGAGGCTAATTGGGAGCTAAAGGGGATTCAGGAGAACACACAGGCAGAGTAGATCTGCTTGTTTCAGAGCGTGGGAGGACACAGAACCATAGAACATGAACAAAGAACATCACACAGTTGGAAGGGACCCTCCAGGATCATCAGTCCCAGCTCCTGTCCCTGTGCAGGACACCCCAGGTCACCTCGTGTGCCTGAGGGCATCACCCAACCTTCTTGAACTCAGTCAGGCTTGGTGCTGTGACCATTGCACTGGGTGAAAAACCTTTCCTTTCATTCAAAGGGACACCAGGTGTTCCACAGTTTCTTCACGAGTCCCTGATTCAGGCACCTGGTTTCAATTAACCCCGGGGGAGCCAGACACCCACCATGCTTGGACGTGGAGGAGATGGAGAAGGTGCACGCATCCCACAACAAGTCCCATCTTAAAGCAGGCTAAAAATGTTAATACTGCTGAGATCAAGGCCCCAGAGCACCTAGAATGTGAAACTTCTCACCATTTCCCGAGAAAAACGCAGAATTCCAGGTGTCAGCATGCCAGTGGTGGGGACGCATCCAGAAGGAACCAGCCCAAATCCTCAGGCAGGGCTGGATGGCTCTGAGGAGGGGGTGCACGGGCACAGCTTTGGGCATAGTGGGGACTTCCCACTGGCCTTAAAAATCCAGGAGAGCGGCCAAGAGCCCCACAGACCCTGCGGGCAGGGGCAGGCCCGTGGGGAACCCTCAGGAACAGCCACCCCAGGAGCTCTGGGGCCCCCAGGAGAGGGTTGGTGGCCCCCAGGAGCCCCACAGACCCCGTGTCCAGGGGCAGGCCTGTGGGGAACCCTCAGGGAAAGCCACCCCAGGAGCTCTGGGGCCACCAGCAGAAGGTTGGTGGCCACCAGGAGCCCCGCAAACCCCCGGGCAGGGGCAGGCCCGTGGGGAGCCCTCCGGAACAGCCACCCCAGGAGCTCTGGGGCCACCAGCAGAAGGTTGGTGGCCACCAGGAGCCCTGCAGACCCCGTGGGCAGGGGCAGGCCCGTGGGGAACCCTCAGGGAAAGCCACCCCAGGAGCTCTGGGGCCACCAGCAGGAGGTTGGTAGCCACCAGGAGAGGGTTGGTGGCCACCAGGAGCCCCGCAACCCCCCGGGCAGGGGCAGGCCCGTGGGGAGCCCTCAGGAACAGCCACCCCAGGAGCTCTGGGGCCACCAGGAGAGGGTTGGTGGCCCCCAGGAGCCCCGCAGACCCCCGGTCAGTGTCGCTCGGTTCCCGCCCCGCCGGGGCCGCCCTGAGGGGAGCGGCTGCTGCCCACGGGGTTTCCCCCCCGCGCCCGCAGGGGCCCTTTTTTGGGGCTGTTTCCAGGGAAATCGCCCCCGCGCCCGCCCCGCACGAGTTTCGGGCGCTTTGTGCCGGTTTTCCCGCACTGCCCCGGCTGATAAAAACATCAATTAACCGAAAACGGGAGAAATGAAGGGGATAAAGGCCAGGAGGCCCCGCGCCGCCGGGCGCCCCGGGCAGCGGCACAGGCGGCCGCACGGCGCNGCCCCCGGCCCGCGGCGCAGCCAATGGCAGCGCGGTTGCTACGTCCACAAGGGCGCCCTTGCGGCCCGGCAGCCAATGGGAGCGCGGCGCGGCGCTGGGCCCCGCCCCCGGGGTGTCCAGCACAAGGGCACGGAGCTGCGGGGCGGCCATGGAGGGGCTGCAAGGGCTGGGGACAGGATGGGACACTTGGGGTGTTCAGCATGGAGAAGGGAAGGCTCCAGGGAGACCTCA
>VZRW01007020.1:185817-226369 GCA_013398125.1 Aegotheles bennettii | reverse complement strand
GGTTGGATGGGGCTTGGAGCAACCTGGTCTGGTGGGAGGTGTCCCTGCCCATGGCAGGGGGTGGGGCTGGATGAGCTTTAAGGTCCCTTCCAGCCCAAACCAGCCTGGGACTCTGTGAACACAAAGGTCCCTCAGCAGGCAGGAGGAGGTCCTGGTGCAAGAGCTCTGCCAGATGCCGGTCATGCCCTGCTCTGGGGGTTGTACCCAGCCAGACCCTTCTCTGGGGATGGAGCAGCCATGTCCTGACATTCACCCATGTCCCACAGAAATACCAACCTTTCCCTTGTCTCTGTCCATAGGCTGATGACTCTGGTTTCTGTCTGCATCATCTGCTCCTGGAGCTTGTTTCTTAGATAACCCTGGATCTCCTAGAGGTCAGTTAACTGATAACACATCGCTGCCAGCTTTAGGCCATGAAGGACCACAGGGATGTCTCAGGTTTGCTCACCAGGCCAGCACAGCCCAGGAATCCTGAGCTCCAGCTGGTGCTTCCATCCACTGGCCACACTCCTGAGCCTTGGCAGTGTCCTCCAGCTCTGCCCCCAGCTGCTATGCCCCAGGTTTAGTCTCCTGACCTCAACGGAACCGGCCCCTCATCCATCCTGGAGGATCTTGCTTTTTCTCTCCAGAGAAACAGAGTGGGAGGAATTTCTTCAGGGACTCCTCAGCCTCAGCAGTGTCCTCCAGCTCTGTCCCCAGCTGCTATGACTCAGGTTTACTCTCCTGGACCTCAACAGAACTGGCCCCTTGTCCATCCTGGAGGATGTCTCCAGAGAAAGAGTGGGAGTAATTTCTCCAGGGCTGCTTCAAAACAGGGAGCTGTAACACCGTGGTGTAGCGTGGTAGAGCACTCAGGAGAGCTCACAGCCAAGAAAAAGCCTACATGGTCCCTGTTCCTATGTAAAATTTCTATATTTGGGGGTTCTTTGTTGAATGTTACAGCAGGAGAGGCCACACATCCCCCTGCCTCGGCCACGCGCTGTCAAGAGCCGGCTTTTTTGGTTGGAACTCACGCCCTCGAGGAGGAAAAGTCCTTCAGAAAGGTTGTTTTTTGCCCATTCCCCAGGGAGATTGTGATTTCAGGCCACGCTGAGCTCAGGCTGAGGCAAACATGGATGGGTGGTGATTCATCCCCGGGCTCGGCTGCTTTTTGATGGTTTGAATTACTCAGGAGCTGCCAGACATTGTTCTGGGAGCTGAATAGTGCTCAGCTGTGGGCTCGGCCCCGGCAGGAAAGGTTCATGTCCTGTTCCACCTCCCATCAAACGAGGGCCAGGATGTCCACGAGAACAGCCAGAGCGTCGCAAAGCTCTCCTGGGGCTCCTGCTCAGAGGGGATCGATAAACAACGGGGGGAATAAAGTAGAGATTAATTAAAAATCACAGGGAGATCATAGCAGATCTCATCTGCTGACATCTGGCCCTCCTTGTTGGGAACCTGCTGAAGAGAAACTGGTTTATTTGATCTGCAATACAGGATCAAGTCCAGCCAAACTCCCACCCAAGGCCACTCAAGGATGGCAAGGGCCAAGACAGATGTTTTCTTGACGGTTTGAGACCGCAGGATTCATCGAGATTTATGTTTCTCAGCAGGAAGGTTCTCCAGCAGAGATTCCACCTGGCGGGTGGGTGAGAGCACTGCAGCAGTAATTCCCACATCTGCCACGGGGTGGAGCTGCTTATGATGGTTTTGTTTGGAAGGGGTGCGTTTCTGGTGCATGAGAAGCTGGAAGACTCCGTTTTCTTCAAAAACTTTTACCTTCTTTGTGGGAATATCCATAATTTTGTGTGGAACAGATCCATCAGGACCACCAGCTGTGTATGTTCTGGGTTTTAGCCTGCCCATGACCCAGAGTTTTCAGCACCTCAGTTTGTGATTTCTTTCTACCTTCTTTGGTCTTACACGAGCTGGACAGTTAACACCCAGGAGAAACCTGAAGCCTGGATGTGCACCACCTGCCCTCACACAGCATCTGCGCTGCCTTTGGCATCAAGTTTCAGTTTCTCAGTGCAAATGTTTGGGGTGGATGAGATGTCAGCAAACGCGGGGCTTGGACCAGGCCTGTTTGTCCCCAGAGCCACGTTAATTGGTTGTAATCACTTTGCTGTCCTTTGGCATCACCTGTGGGGTGGGATTTGCCCATATTTGGAAAATTATCCCATTTATGATGAGGTACCTCAGGCAGCCAGAGTTAATATTACCTGTAACCTGTTAGTACACCTGCCTACCTTCCATTGAGGTGTTACCATTGAGGTGGGAAGGAGCTGCATTTGTTGGCTACATCAAAGCCATTGGCTTTATTCCTTTCCTGTGTTGAAATTGCTCAGGCACTGATTTATAAAATTACACCTGTTGCAACCCGCCAGTGCCACGTTCCTGGCTCCTTAAGGACAGGCTGGCTGGTGGACTCATCCATGGTTCCAGGCAGGAGCCTTTGTACAGACTGCTCAGGACTCTGCTCACTGCCTAATCCCTCTGGAAGGTGTCTGCAGGGAGAGGTCCTTCTCTTCTCAAGGCTAACAACCCTTTTCTTTTCCCCAGAGATCAGGACTTCCACATCCTGGACTGCTCCCCTTCTTCTCCTCTTCATTGTCACTCTTTGGGCCATGTTTCCTTGAAGCTCAACACCTAAACCTGGTCCAAAACACCAGCAGGGGCTTGGCTATGATGGTCCAAAGCTGGTGTGGTGGTCCAGGCTGCATTCCTGCTCACACAGCCTGACATAGTATCTGCCTTATTCACAGCACAGGGCATTTGACTCATGCTCCCAACCGCCTGTAACCTCCTGATCCTGCTCCTTAATCTGCCGTTTCCCACCAGTATTAGTGCAGTTAATTGCTCTTATCTAGATTAATTCTTCACAGCCTCTGTTGCCCAGGACCTTCTCTCACTTTTTCTGATGTTGCTATGAATTTCCGCCCTTTTCCATGTTCCCAGACCTTCTCCTCCAGGTGGGACCTGCAGATTTTCCTCTGTTCCAACATTTGTGTTAGCTAATCAACTACTTATGGTCCTGGACCTAGGGTAGGCCCTGAGGAATCCAGTTGTTCAGCTGGACAGGTGCTCTAGTAATGTCTAAATGAGCAGGTTCAAACTCAGCTGTGCTGCTTTAGCTTCTCTATAAAGTCATGAGAAGACTCATCAAAACCCTATGAACTTTCCCTTGCTCTTCTAGATCATCATAGCTACCACTGCACTAATTCTAAATATGTCCTAAAAAAAGGTGGCTGTGTCTTTTCCCCCCTGATTTTGGAGAAGCACCTGATAAAGTGACTTAAGCATACTCAAGATGACTGGCAAATGGAACATGTAAGGCAGGATTCATGAAGAACAGAGGAAAAACTAGAGTGACATCTATTTAACATCAACATTGAAGTGCAGAGCAACAAACCCCAATGCCAGCAGCTGGGCAATTTCATTTCTTTACCACTTGGTTGCTCAGCTGGACAGAGTGGCAGGATTTAGCCCAAGAAAAAGGTCAAATAGAAATTGCACTTCTCTTTCCTGGCCACACGATGTACCCATCACACCACGAAACAGCCTGGCCAGACCGCCAGCAACAGAGACCCAGCCACCAAGGTGGGTGTTTCATCTCCTTACCTTCATCCAAGCCCTCTGAAGCACCCCCACAGCTGCAGATGAGGTCTAGGTCCCGAGGTGCAGAGCTGGGTGAATGGGATGGAGCTGTTGTGGTCCAGCCTTTCCTCTTGTTGGATGAGGGTGACATGTTGCTGTGAAATAAAAATAGAAGCCACCTGGTCAAGAGGTGGTGGCAGCTTTTGATCATGTGAATTATAACGGATAATGAATAACTGGCATTAATTTTACTTTTTAAGTGTGAGATTTTACTGCAATGTGAAGAATTTCTTTCTCATTCAAATTGCTGGGATGTCTTGGCCCTTTGTCATTTGTATGTTTGTCCTCAGCAGAACCCAGAGGCTCTGCTGAACCAGAGCTGGGATCTACAGGAACCAGCCATCAGCACAGAGGTTTGTAAGAATGAAAATCTCTTTGTGTAAGCATCAACAACAGGGCAGGGGGTTAAGAAGAGTTTGTATTCATAACAAATTACAACATTTCCAGCAAAACGTTTGAGATGATGTTGGTTTTGTCAAGCCCAGAGGGTCTGTGCACTGATAAGAACACAGCACACACCACTCATTCACGAAAGCCCCTCCTCTCTGATAACAGGATGGCAGCAGATCACATCTCCCACTCCTTCTGGCAGCCTAGCAGGACGAGAGCCTGCAACAAAGCACCACCACAAAACACCCCAAAAACTATTGATTCTTAAAGAACTGCTCCAAAACTGGGGGGGTTAGTGATGATTTGACAGCCATCACTCTTTGTTGTGTAGGTTGCACACAAGTGATGAGGCCAGGCCACTAGAAAACTATTTGCTTGTGAGCATGAGTGAATGAAATCTGTAAGAGAACAAGTACAGGCAGGTAGAATCAGCTTAAAATGTAAATAAATACTATAGCCCCCTTCTGTAAGATCCATACTGAGGTTGGCCACACTGGTTTCCTACCTCAGCAAGAGTGGGACTGCTCTAAGGACAAAGCTCAGGGCCTTTGGGATGCTCAGTGAGTCAAATTACTCAAGCTGAGAACAACGCAGTGCCAAGGAAGTTTAATCTTAATGGTTTGGCTGCTCTTGGTTGGGACCTACTGGGTTTGGGAGGTTTGAGTTGGGGATGTTTGCAGGGCTCCCTCAAACTCCAGTAGCTGTAGGCATTGTCACCTAATTACACTCCAGCTCACCATGATGAAGAGAATCCAGGTCTGCCTGACTGTGTACATGTTTGGTGACACAGTAATTACAGTCACTGCCATCACATTGCTGATCAGTGTCCTGTGGAGAGGGTGAAGTCCTGTTACCCAAACCCATGGAATGGCCTTGCGTTGCATCTCCGGTGCTGTCATTCAGAGCCAGTTTGTAATTTGCCTGGTCCCTGGTGTGTATTTTGTCAAACCCAATCCTTAGAATCATAAGGATAACTTCCAAAACATGGAAATAAATTCCACTTGCCACCCTACTCGCCCAGTTTAACACCACAGGAACCTCCCATAGCATGACAGCCTGACTCTGACATCCAAGACGTGAGACCTTGCAAGAACATCAAAGAGCTGTAAGCTATCTTCACACACCTCACAACTCATGAGACTCCCCAGAGGTGCAACACGCTCATAGGTCCACTTGAATGCTTATAATGGGATTTGATTTTCAACAACAAGCTAACATCAATCTACATCCTTGGCAGATGATCTGGTAGCACAGCTACACCACACAACCTGCTCGACCCAAACCATTCATTCCACAGCAGAACAAAACAGTGGTGTCTTCTAACTCACCAAGAACTTCCCTGTAATTATATCTATCTTTATCAGACAAACTGGGGATTAAAAAAAAAAATAGACTAATCTGCTACTTGGCCATAATAGGATTTCCTCTGCAAATATTAAGTTACAACAGTAGCAGCAGCCTGTGTTAGAAATTATGTGAACTAGACAAAATGTGTCATCTGCTCAGAGCTTCATAGAAGGAAGAAGTGGGGAGCATTTTCCCCAAGACTCTCTTCCTCTAGAAAAAGATTAAATCATTAAGAAATTAGAAATCATGTGGCCATATTGGTAGGTGGTGATGGAAAACTAGAGTAAAGTAATTGAACAGGAACTTCTTCCAACTTTTATCTCTTTGTTGGAATATTGTAAGAAACTTTTTCTGTTTATCCACAATAACACCTAGCAAGCTCTCAAGTCTGGCTTGAGTCAGCTGGGACTCAGTTCTCATTAAAGACAAGCAATCACTCCATGTTTCTCCATGGGTCTCACCAAGCTTCACATGTTTCAAGCAGTGAGGAACCACGTTTCTGACAACCACCACTTACCTCGGAAGATTTCAGCAAACCTGCTTGCTGCAGGCAGCAGACATCTCTGTATCCGAAGCTGACATTTCAATGGCTCAGGGCTGAGGTGCCAAGAGGACTTCTCTGATAGCTCACTGGTCTAGCGTTCCTCCAGGTATCTCGGGGATTCAGCTAAGGAGGCAAGAAGACAAAGATACAACCATGGGGGCAGAGAGGCTTTTGGAAACCACCACATTGATGGTTTTGTAAAATCCACCTTCCAAGACAATACAAGTCATGATTTGTAAGTCATGGACAGGCAGGTCCTCTTCATTATGTTTCTGTCTTCTGGTGCTTGCAGTTCTTGCAGATTTTGCACCCTTGTTTATTAGTTCTGGGACCAGAATTTAATACTTGAAACTAATCAAACTACACATACAGAGTAGACACTTTTTTCAGGATTTGGGATATTCTGCGTTGTGCACTCAGGATAAAATCTACCCTACAGAGACATGAGAGCTTTTTATGGAAAAACTGCATCAACACCACCCTGCCAGCAAACCCAGACCCCACTCCTGGAACCAGCACATTGCTCAGACTGACTGCATGTGTCAAATGCAAAATTACCCCGAACTTACCACTCCAAAGGGTCTGCTGGATGATTTCTCTCACTCCTCAGTCCTCCTCCAGGGAACAAAGCCTGCTTGCTTGGCAGAAGAGGCAGCAGGTCTGTCTGTCACCACTTGTGGCACACAGCAATAAAAAACACCTACAGATGTGGGCTCTGCCAAAGCCCCTTTGGAGCCAAGGACCTGTGCAGAGGGCTTGGAGAAGCATTACCCTGTGTGAGGCTTGCCCTGGGCTCCAGGGGAAGGGGTTAAATGGAGGGACATGCCCATCATCAGGGACACTGGTGGTCTGGGAAAGCGGACCCAGACACCAAGACACACCATTCTCATTCAGGGGCATTTCCAAAGGAGTCACAGAGAGCTCGCCAGCTCTCAGGCAAGGGTGATCCAGCTACAAGACAATGTCTTCTCCAAACAAAGATGGAAACGTGGATTCTATTCGGGGTGAATTTTATTTCAGATTGAGAAGCTACACAAAGAGAGGACAAATATACATCGCCATGATAGAAGGGACAAAAGAGAGAGCACAGCCTGTTGTGTCACCCTCCTCACACAACAAACCATCACCACCTGAGCCACAGGGGCATCCTCTCCCTGGGCAGGCAGGGAGAGCTTTCACACTAAGGGTGCACTCCACAGTAAACATCTGTAATATCTACCCCAGGGTCACACACCCTCAGACACAGCAATGTGGTCTCTTTTTTCCACACATGTGCACATACATCTGTTCTTGGTAGATAATAAAAAGGCTGATACAGAGTCACGTGGATCAAATCCATACCTTTAAAACAGGAACAGTTACAGACATTCACAGGGATCAACACACCCATATGGCACACATACTTACTCAACGGAGTAGATACTCTATGGCAGAGTAACCACTAAACTCTAAGGTTTTATCTGAGCAGTATCAGTGATACTGGATTGTACTGGAGCAGATGGCAGTGAATTTCAGAGTTCATCTGTCATTTTATTAAAGTAATTAATCAAATGGCTTAGCATATAAAAATACAAGAATCCTCCCTCCTAATTAGAGCAATTTGTGTTCTTGTAGAAATAAAAGCACACGCACACATACACGCACCAGAGGCAGGATTGCTGAAAGAGAGCTTACAGGGTAAAGAAAAGAAACTCACTGCCCCAGTCCCACACCAGGACATCGTGTCCTCCCTCCTGTCTCCAGGGATAACGGAGCCTCTCACCTTTGGTGCATAGTTAATTCAAAAGCCAAACAGCAGCTTGGAATTTGTCCTGAAGGGAACCAGGACAAGGCACCGTTAAGGACAATAAGGCAGATTGTGTACCTCTGCTGCAGAGACTCTTCGTGCCTTAGGGGTGGTCCTGCTGCCCCTGAATCCAGAGGGAATAATCAAAACCTAATCAAAACCTTCAACCTCACAAAGTGGTGAGTGAGTCAGTCTCGGTTTGCCATGAACAAGAAGCAGTTCAGAAGAAGATGCAGAGGAATGCTCAGCTCTTTGTAGTGCTATGCATGGTCTCCAGCCCCTCCAGCACGTGCTTTGTGGATGACCTTACTGAAGTGCAGCCAGGGGAGTGGCAGGGAAAGCCTAAACCAGGCTGTATTCTCAAAAGACTGGGATATTCAGGGATGGCAAACACTGACCCTCAGGGAAGTAATGTCAACAGAGCATCTATTGTGGGGCAGAGCAGGGAGGCAGCCAGGCTGGGCTAGCCTGGCCACAATTATTTGATTTATTTGACATAAAAGCTCACTGAGGTGTTGCCTTAATGAAGCAGGGTTTTCCTCAGCCCAGTCCCTCCTCTAAAGTTGAAGCTATTATCTTCATCCCCACGTAACAGGATGTGAGACAGCCTATGTCCTCATAAGGGACTAGAATATCTCTGAGATTAATCTACATACTTACAGGAGCCTGGTTCTGCTGGGGTCTGGGCAGGCTCCCAGGACCACAGCAGACTCTGCAAGAGGGACACAGAGAAGGAAACCGATCAAAAAATGAGGAAGCTTTGCTTCTGCACCAACACTGACCATCTAGAAAACAAGTCTGTGAGGACATAAAATGCCTCTAGTTCTAGCCAACAAGCTTTAAAAATGTTCCTTTACTGCTGTTTTACTAAACATGATCATCTTAAGAGAACCAAGACCAAACCTCTCTGCTGCTAAGGAGGCAGCATCTCCATCAGAAGCCCACAGCCACTGAAAGCTCAGCTACGATCCAAACCAGCTAATACTTGGAGTACTTTTTATGGTTAAACACAATTTTGAATGTGGGAGTGTAATCCAGGGGGATTCAGGCATGTGTAAACAGTTTCCTTCAGGGAAGATTTCCCTTGGTAATTTCACTCCTCGACATGTAGCTGCAATTAACTCCAGTTGCACCCACGTGCCATACAGTTTAGCTTCAGTTGCTAAACACACGCTTGCAAAAGAAGAGTATTATTTTCTCCACATTGTTATCAGGAGGAGCAAGCAAAAGCCATCCTAAGGAACATCTAATACTGAATTTCTTGGTTTCTGTGGTTTGCAACCACACTGTTAACTCTGCATTACAACAGGGCTGGCTCAAAAGTCACTTCCTCATGCTGGTCCCTGCCTTGCACACAGCCTCTGTGGCCTTGGGGAAGACGAGTATAAATGTGGCTGGATCAAGACTTCGAGTAAGAGCAACTGCCCTGCCAAAATGTCCACAGTCCTCACCTCCTGCTGGCACCCAGACCAGTGGTTAAACCCAAACGAGGTTTCATAGCTGCTGATGTATCTGTTGATGCTGAGATAGAGGTTGATAAGCAACCATACTGCGAACTCTTAAATGAAAAAGAGATTTTCCTTTTTCTTTTCTATTAAAAAATCTGTCTTAGAGGGAAGATAACACTTCCCCCCTTTCATTCCAACAAAAAGAGAAGTGATCATCCTGCACGAACATGCTATTGATACGCTGGCATCAATACTCAAATACATTGATAAACCCCCAGATGACATTTCTTTTAGGAAGGTGATAGTTGTTAGCTAACAATGGTCTTGGCGCCAGGATTCGAGGTCTGCTCCCAGCCTTCTTTGCATGACTCAAGAGAGCATTCTTTCACCTTCTTCTGTGTGCATTCACTTCTGCAGCTGTGAAATGGTGCCAGCTGGTTGTGAATGCCTGCAAAGACCCCACGCAGAGAAGGAATACCGTGTTAACATTAACTTCCCCAGCCAGGGCTCAGATGTGAAGGCAGAGAGCTACGGCAGCCAAATAAGGCTCTTGATCACTTCTCATCAGACTTAAAATATTCAGTGGCAACTGTCCCAACGTCTTGCCCAACGTCTGGAAAAAGTTTCAGATCATTTGTCGCAACCTTTTCCCTTCTCCCTGAAAGTGAAGCAGCAAGTGAGCATGGCTTCCATCACTATGCCCACATAGATAACAATGTCTTCTTTGTCCTGGGAGAATAATGGCTGCCATGCATTTACCCGAGGAACATTTGTCCCAGCTATCCTGCGAGGAGGAATGTGGGTCAATCCCTGATCCAGAACTGCACCGTTGTTTCTCTGTGGTCGTGGCAGGCAGCCAGGAGCAGCTTATCAGAGCTGCACACTGGCACGCTGCATGCTTCGCTGTTGCTCAGTGACGGGGAGCTTCAGGAACACCAGCACTTGGCAGCTGCCTCCCCCTGCAAACCTGGGCCAGTCAGCAGGCAGGGATTTGCATCCTCTCTGCTACATGCCCAACCAACACCTGAGGTCTTTTTGGTGCCATCTGCATCGAAATGCCAAGGAAAAGATGCTTCCTTCAGTGTCCTAGCTTACGTATCCATCTGCTCACCCTGTCCTCTGTGATGCTCTCCCTGCATCCCTCCAGCTCTTCCTTCTTTTCCTCCACCTTTTCACCAATACTGCCAAGACGTGGTTTTTTTTAGTTGAAAAGCTCTTTCTTCCATTCAAACTGGACAGAAAGGAAGCTGACAAGGCTCCTGATTCAGATGTTGAATGCATGAGGAGGTCTGTTATTTCACCTGCCCCTAAGTGTTCATGGCATCCCAGGTGGAGATGGAAGGAGGCAGAAGACAGGGCTCTGTGCCCCCCATGACTAAATCACGTTAGCCCAGCAAAGGCAGACACGGGATCTCCTTTCCATCACACAGCCAGTCCTGCTCTGGCACCACACAACTCCGACTTCATCATCAGTACTTTAATCATTTGATTCCTTTCAGGTTATTATTATTATTCCAGATTTAGCACTCTGTGTCTTGAGAGACAGGTAAGGATCTGCACGTTTAATTTACGGAAGAGGAAGCACAGGCAGAGGATTTATGTGACCTAATTCCATGCTGCTCATCAGTGGCAGGGGGTTGGACTACATGACCTTTAAGGTCCCTTCCAACTGTGATTCTGTAAGAATGAGTCTAAGAATGGTGACACTGGGTCATGTCCATCTCTGGCATCGGCCACAGCAAATATACAGGGAAGAGGACAGGATCAGAACAAGCACATACAAAACCTTCCTGCTCCTCACACTGTCCCCCAGGCCCTGAGCATGTCCAGCTCAGGGCATTGTCTCTTTAGGCAGACACACAGTTGCCCAGAAAAGACAAAGCAGAGGTTGTTTCACCCACTGATCTGGCACTTTGGCTGGCTCCGCATCTCTGTTCTGTCCAAAGGACACAGTCCTGTTTGTCACATCCCTGGGTTTGGCCTTAGTCTGCTTCCAACACCAGAGCCACCACCAGAAGGGTTTAAATTCCTTTGCAATTACTGAATCTTGTAGTGTAATTACCCACACACCAGCAGACACACAGCAGAAGCTCAGCTCGTGGGAATAATGGGTCTTCTCTGAAAATATCCTACTAGCAGCCAAGTGCTGGCACCCTCCACTGCCCACTGCAGCTGTCCAGGCATCCACAGCCACATCTCCCAGCACAGAACAAGCACCTTTCTCAGGATGAGACAGATACTGCCCTGCATTCCCCAAGCAACTCTTTAAATGACCAAGGCTCACAAACCTCTGGTGAGTTGAGGACAGGAACAAGGCAGAACACAAACTACTTTCCCAAAGACCAGCTGGAGCCCTCAAAACTTTGTCCACTCTCCCATTTATACCTGAGCGACCGATACATAAAACCAGCACAGGACATTCCAGGAATTGGGATGAAATCAAGCAGTGACGGATAAAGCATGGAGTGAAAAGCCAGTCCTGGAGAAGAAGAAACCAAAGCTGGTCCAAAACAGTCAAAGAAACTACACTGGAAAAGAAAAGGTAAAAGTGGAAGACTTAATGGCACCAGAAACAAAATGGGATTGCATGTGCCAAAGGCTTGCAGGCTCTTCTCTTCATATTCCCACATCCTTCCTCCAAAAAGCAATCACTGTACGTGAGGGTAGGACATGAGCTGTTTGTAGCCTGCTTTCCTAAGGAGAGCATTTCTACCTTCCAAAAAAACATTAAAACCAAAAAGAAAATAGTGTTTTCTAGATGGAATTTATTTCCTATCAAAAGGAAAAGCAACTGACTAAAGGTTCCTAATTTACAGTCATGTTGGGAGAGCATAAACATATGTCTGGTCAGGAGACATTGGAGTTAAGTACCAGACTGGCACCAGACTCATGGAGTGCCTGGGTGAGAGCAGAGCAGGTCCCACCAGCTGCACCTGCACTGCTGCTGAGCACCTTCTGCTTGTGGCCTCATGGAGTGAGGCTGCACAGGGACCTGGAATGGGAACCTCCCAGTGTAACACATTGCACTGCAGGTCAAGGACAGCATCTCAAATGCACATCCTTCAGCAGACCTTTCATTTTTCTCCCAGCAGCCCTATCTGAAGACCCTGACCACTTGAAGCAAGTGGCAAGTCTTCTATCTCATCAGGCTTGTGGTCAGGATTCACCTTGTTATGAGGGCAGTTGTAATGTGCCAGAATTTTTACAGTCCAAGAGGGTAATATTGGATCTTTTACACTTGTACCTGAAGCAAAAAAAATCTGAAGCCAGGTGGAGAGCCCTAGAAGATGCAGCGTGGCCATCATGAGGAATGGGAACACCACAGAAAAACAAGACATGATACAGAAAAGACCAAGATGTTCTGACAAGCAGTAGTTACCCAGCGTTCCTGCTTCCATGGGAGACTCTGGGATCCCTCTTGCTGTGCACAAACAACAAAAGAACAAAAGTCTGAAGTAGGGCTTCTGTAAGATTACAGATTTCTGGCAGGTACAGACCCGAATACTCGTGGTTCATACAAAGCTTATGGGACCTGTTTCCAGGAGGAGGAGTGTTAGATTTCCTTGGTTAAACTCCTGATACAAGAATGATTTGACCTCCTTACATCTGACTGCTCTAACGAGCTTTAGGTGCCACTGGACATTCACACTGATGCAGAATGTGGCAAACCACCAGTTGGGACTGGGAGAGGCATTTTTCACAAAAGACTTGAAGTTTCTCCATTGCTCTTGGAAAATACTAGAAAGACTCTGAGGTATAGGCTTTAATTTACCATTTCCAGCAATCTACTCTCAGAAAGAAGGTGCCACAGCCTATGGCACACTGCTACAAGGATGAGGCACCATCAAGCTGCAGCACCACAGGGAAGAAATCTCAATACAGCGATGGCAAGGTGCTGTCTGTGAAGCCACCCAGTCTCAGACTTGCCAAGGTGAGAACTTACACCCGTGGGCAACAACAGCTTTGGGGTGAAAACAACAAAAATTGAGAAATGTTCTAGCCCAAAATGGTGCTATGGTGCTTCATTGGAGTGCTGCCTACTCTAGTGCGCCAACCCCAGCTTCGTGTGTGAGGGAGAGCATCAGAGGAGCTGATGGGGGATAAAATGCAACTACAGAACTCAGCCCACAGGGAACAGTCACAATTTTCAGCTTCCTTGAGACACACATATACTGCTTTAAAATCAAAGTATTTGGGGTTCCAAAGAAATACCTAGACTTGTTTAAAATAAAAAGAAAAAAAGAAAAAGGTTTTGTTGAGAACCATTTTTTCAAACCTCCAACATTTTTCCAAACACCACCTATTTGTTGACTTTCATTGTCGGCTACAAAGTGCTCCTTTGGTTTCCTGAGTTGAAAGGAGTTGGGATGATTCTAATGGGAGGAAATGCCAAGTTTCAGTGGGTCTTGATCTGCTAAAAATAAAATAATAAATACTGGGCAAAGGATGTCCCTGGAGGACTGTGTTTGTCTCTTTCCATTCTGAAGACGAGCCAAGGAATGACCAAGTTTTGTGGACATGGTTATAAATAAAATGGTTAACAAGAAACTCCACCTGCAGTTTCTCAGTGGGCTGACTAATCCTTTCCTACTTTGATTGTTTGCTCAGCCCTGCTGCACACGATCAAACAGCCAGTAATGACGCACTCACTGTGTTTTCCCTCAGAGGTGGCCACATCTCACTCTGAGTGTCTTTTGCAAAATTCATCGTGTCCCTTTACCAGGATGGATGCTTTGCAACTGAAGCTGCTGCTGCTGCTGCTATGAAACTGGAGCTGCCTCTTCCTAGTGCCGTGAACATAAACATCAGCAACTGGGGATCTCTCCAAGATAGCTTCCTCTGAAGCAAGAGAGGAGAAAGAAAAAGGGAGACTTAGCATTACTTTATATCAAAGCTAAGTGTAAATATATTCTGCTGAATTAACAGTGTGGAGACTGACCATATGCAATCATCTTGCTAAAGTAGCCAAGGGAAAGCATCACAAGTCCAGGCAAATCTTGGTGTAGGCACAGCCATAATTTTGTAGCTATTTGCTGTCCAAAAAGCCAAGATAAATCAACAGGATCTTTGCAATGAGCTTGCCGGACTTGGCTTGGGGTACAAATTCAGGAAGTAAAGGAAAAAAGGCGGAGTCAGAATCCAGAATCATTTGGCTCAGCCACAAGCTAAGTGACCATCTGCTGCTAAGCATTCCCCAGGCCCAGCACCACTGAATGAAAGCTGCTGCCAGAGGGACATTTATAGCAGGACCAAGCTCCCAGCAGCCACAGGCATGCAGCTGTCCCAGCACTCAGAGATCACTGAGCTACACGAGGTTATCAGCTCACTCCTTCCCCTTCCAAGCCCACACTCAACTTGCCTGTCGTCAGTTCCCACACCATGTGTGTTCAGATTTTCTCCCTCCCCTGCTCATTTTTGGTGGAAGAGGGATATATGACCTAACTTGTTTGGACTGACCCATTAAATAAACAGGAGCAGGACGTGGCGTGCTGGCAAAGGAGCACGCGTGTTTTCATGAAGGGAACTGACTTCTCCATCCCTTCATGTTCTCACAGGCAAGCCTCTTTCAGACATATTTATACTGGAACAGACCACATTCTTTTCAGCCCCAGAGGGATTACTTTAACAAAATTTGTGTTTCCTCTGGATTTTTTTCCGAAACAGCTTGGTTAGCTGAAAGGAGAAAACCAGTCCTTGATCTGCACGAAAATCTCCTATGGTTTGGTCCCAAAGTTTGGGAGTTGCTCACCAAAAGGCAGGAAAGCTGCTGCGAGCTGCAATGCAGCAGGGGAGTGGAACAAGGGTTGGACCTTTATAAGCTACTAATTCAGATATGAAACAAAAGGTTTTTTAAAAAAGAAAAAGCTAGTTTTCAGGATGTATCTGACATTTGTAAGGTATTGGAGAACGGGAGAGGAAGGAGAGTGGGAGAAAAATGTTGCTTCATATCACATCTATAATGGTCAGTAAGTGTTTCCAGGGACAGAAACTAAATTTAAGCAACATTTTCACCCACTCCACAGTTTCTAGACTGCATCTCCATTTGAACAGCAGCATGATAAGCTTACTAATTTTTCCCTACAATAAGCACATACCGGGTTTGTCTACTTCCTCATCTCCAACCCATATGAGCCTTTACTAACAGAAGTCTTGTTAAACCAGGAGTCTCAATGGCATTGTTTTCACATACATGTCTACGTGTGTGCACGTGCAACACGTACACATGTATACATATGAATTATCAAAATACTATTATAAAGCGAGTGTTGCTTTCTCAACACTCCTTCTCTGCCCACCCCACCTCCCTCCCTTTCCCCAGTGTATTTCAAAATGGACTGGAATTGAAAACTTTCAAGGGCCACCCAGCCCTTGTGAGCGCTGCAAATGTCTACGTGCGTGAACAAGTCCCTGGGCCACCTCCAGGATGGGTGCTGGCCAACAGCCTCCAGTTCACAACACTGATTCCTTGGATTCAGGGTCTGCTGTGCTGCTTGTGTTGGAGACTTGGTTTTTGTGGGTTACCAAAGGTGATGTTTCCCCTTCAGACTTGCTGTTGGCAATTGCTTCTACGCTGACTTCCTTCAGCTCCTGCTCTTTTTGTTTCCTTTCTTTTTCATTCAGGTAATTAAGGATGCCAGCTCCTAGGGCATCCCCTTCCACATTCACAACTGTGGTGGTTCGGTCCCTGGTTAAGATCAGAAACAGAAAACAAAGCAGGCTTTTAGCTTCAGAGAGTTACAACAGAGTAAAGGCAGCTGATTCACCCCTGTTTTAACTATAGAGGCTCATACCTCCACCCAGACACCTGCTTGTGGGGTCCTTCCAAAAGCAGGCAGAATGAATCATAGAATCATAGCATTGTTTTGGTTGGAAAAGACCTTCAAGATCTTTGAGTCCAACCACTGACCCAGGACTGCCAAGTCCACCACTAAACCATGTCCCTAAGGGCCACAATAGAAAAATGACTGGTTCTCTGAATCTCTTGCTTATCTGTCTTAATCTTTGGTCCTACAACATGAAACTACTGTGTCCCAGGGTCTAATGGAGGGGGTTTATGGGTCATAAAGAAGAACAATTTCTTCATGTGCCTTTTGAGACTTCTGTTACTCATTCTGCAGCCTAATGTCAACATGTGCTCAACTTGTAAGTGTGGTCCTCTTTGGTAATTAAATGGCTGGCATTAAAACAAGACACAGGACTCTTCCCTCCTTCTTTCCCCCTTTTGTCAGCACAAGGGTGAGTTCCCTGACCAGAACAACAGAGGCATGGTACATATTTTGAAATGAAGGCAGCCAGCACAATCCAGGCTGAGCACAGCTTGGAGCAAAAGGAAGGGCAAGCTTCTCACTCTTGCCTCCAAGCACTTGCAACTACAGCTCGTGGAACACACAGCAACTACTGTAATCCCTCAGGAAGATGGGATACCAAAGGCTAGCCACTGCTTTGCCTGTCTCTCCCGTCCTTTGGAGGCAGCTGGTCCCCAGGAGGTTACAGCCAGAAGGATTTCAATAGCCCTAATGAAGCCATAGGAATATGATTGTGCTCCACAGGCACGTGTGGTGTGGGAAGGGAAGGAGGCAATGCAGCTGCCTCCTTTCCCAGCCTCCAGAATTCGAGTCTGTCCTTGGGCATCCTAATTTCCCCATCTGCTCTGGAAGTACCCCATGTACAGAGAAAAGGTAGTGTTTCCAAAAAGCAAGGCAGAGGGAGTATGTACAGTCTAAACCAGGAACTGCCCAGGAACCCATCAACTGGAAAAAACCCCGATGGGATTCAGATCCCATACTAAGCAGTGATTTCAGCCCACTACCCAGCTTCAGCCAGATGGCTCGAAAGCGGATTATGCTTTTAAATTATCAGATCATGCTTACTTCACTAGCATTTAAACTCCAAGCATGCTTTAATTCATGAGTGCTCAGATGCTTGTTTGAGGAAAAGCAGACACCCCATTTTTCCACGGGGCTCATCTAAGATATAAGGAATCATCTCCACATGGCATCTACACTTATCGTGCACTTGTGGCTGGGACCCCAATATTTAGGGCAAAACAAATTTTCTAGGCTTTCCTTAACCTAATTTAGGTAGTGCAGAAGGTAAATGTGGGCTTTAACGTGGGCATAACTGTGCTGAGTGGTGAGATAAGCGCTTCCAAGCAGAGCTGGGCAAGGAGATAATCTCTCATGTTTCAAGGAGGGGAATGGCTCTTGGAAAGAAAAGCAGGAGCTGTGCAAAGGGCTGATCTTTTAGGTCTGTCCCAGAAAATGGAAAGGAAAGGTGGCAATGCTGTGTACCACACTCGTGACTCCCAGCAGCATGTGGCAGCCGTGTCACTACCCACAGGTGTGATGAGCGCCACAAACCCCATGCCCCTGCCCTGCCAATGGATGGCACCTCTCCAGGACACTTGTGGTGGTGCTTTGACCAGTCTTGAACTATAAAATAGTTCAAATAGCTGACAACAGCTTCTGACGGAGACTGCTTCACACATGTGACCAAGAAAGCTTTCCACCACTACTCAGACTCGATTTTCTTTCCCCCCCGCTTCCCTCCTAGCGTCCAACTAAATTCCAGCAATGTCAACACCTTCTTGGACAAACTTTTAACAATCCTTCTGAAGGGAATTGAAACCAGGAAGAAATATGTTTCAATAATGGCTGAGTGAAAAAGGTGAAGTGGGATTTTAGCATCCTAACTGCTCTAATTGAGAAGGCACCACCTCTGCCATTATCTGCCAGGAGTTCCCTGTCCTGTGGGCACCCATATCTTGTAGGGGTTTATTTTATACTGCGCTCCTTTGGCTACCCTGCCCCATGCTGAACATGCTCCATGTTGTGCAACAGCAGATACCTGTGGCCTAGAGTACTTACACAATCCAGTCCACTGCTAATATCAAGGAGAGGTCATTGGTTGGAAGTCCGATGGCCTCCAAGATGATAGCGATGGTGAGGACTCCTCCGGCTGGGATCCCAGCTGCACCCACGCTGGAGGCAGTAGCTGTCACCCTGCAAATCAATTTGCATACCTGGTGAGCAGGAGCTCCACAACACTCCCCCTCTTTCACACTTAGGTTACACAGCTCCCTGCTATGTCAATGATAAACACACTCTACAGCATGGGACACACAGACCATTTGAGCTGATGTCTACAACTGAGTTTTCCTTGGGCTGTCACTGCATAATCCTCAGGTCTGTGATTCCCTAAGAGTACCAGAATGGTTAATTTGGCCACCCACAAATAAAATAATGCCCCAGCCCCACCTTAACAAACAATAAACTGGGAAATGCAATAAGGAAGGAGATCAAACGTGGCCAGGGAGTGTAAAAAAAATGCCAGGAACCAGCCCTAGGAGGCACCTGATGTATGCAGCTATGGCTTCTGGGTACAGCCACATCCTACAAGGAGTTCTAGGATCCTCACCTAAGGGATTTTGAGGAGGAAAATTAAGAGAATGACACTTCATGGGATATGGGATGTGCGAGGATACTCCTGGCATGGAGGGAGAAAGTCCTAAAGAAAGAGTCAGGACTGAGGTGGTGGAGGGGATATTGGAGCAAAGGAAGGGAATGATAATGGGTCTGTGACCTGGGAAGCCAGAGATGCGGTGGCAGGAAGGGCAGAGGTAAGCAGGAGCAGAGCCTGTAGTATGAAATTGATATATAAGGAATTGAGGGGCTGTCAGGAGGATTTTCTAAGACATCCAGAGGGGAAATCAGGGGTAGCTTTCTGGGTAGAGCAGTGTGCCTCAATCACCCAGCTTAATGGTGAGTGGAGGGTGGGGGAGTGAGATGCTTAAGGAAGGAGAGGAATTTCATGTGAGAAACAGCCTTAAACAGCTCGAAGTCAGTTTCAGAATTCAATTACCCCTCCAGGTTCCACCTTTTATTAAATCGAGATCCTGGCAAATCTTATAAAGCTCAAAAGGCTCCATCCCTTAATCACCCTGTAATTATGTTTCATAGCAGTTTGCAAGCTTTAGGTCAGAGATGTGGAATGCAAACTGCTAGCTATTAACAGGGAGACCACAGGCTTGGATGTGTGCAGGGGCCAGAAGGATGTGGTTGCAATAGCAAGGAGCTTACAGAATTGTGAAGATTTGCCCAGGGTTGAGGTCGACATTGTTCAGCTGAGCAATAAACACAGCTGCCATGCACTGAAAAATAGCAGCTCCATCCATGTTTACGGTGGCCCCGATGGGAAGGATAAACCTGCTGATCCTCTTGTCCACTCCGTTGTTCTCCTCGATACACTTGATCATCGACGGGAGAGTGGCTGAGCTGGAAACAGAGAACAGGGAAAAATCAAACATGAAGCATCAGGGTGCACTGAATGGGAAGGCATCTCATGGCTTTCATGTTTCTAACATGCTGCAGACAGGACTGTCAAGGCAACAATGCCATTTTATAGTCCCTCCCTATTGTAACAGCAATGAGGGATCCTCCTTGTTGGTATTTAATAATCTGCTTCCATCCAGAAATAGCTGATAAGGAGACTAATCTCCCAGAAGCAAGAAGTCATGACTGAACACACTATGCAGCCTAACAGGGTCTCAAACCATGAAAGTACACCAGTAGATGCCAATACAAACACAACAGATGCAACAGCAATCTCTGTTAATGTTGTACCTGTACCTCCGCAGATGAACAGACAGATAATGAAAAGAAATACACCACTGTTGGATTTATTTTGTGCATTACAAATGACATGGTTTTATCTCCTACTTCAGGTACTTCAGCTCCTGTGACAGACAGGCATCTGCTTTTGGATATGACCTGAAATGATTTTATATAGTTACCATGTTTGATCAGGTGTTTGCCGCTTGAGAAAAGGGTAAATGACATGCTTGATAGTTTGGTTATGACCAATAAAAGCTGATCAGGCTGATCTTTGAAATCATTAACGTTAAGTCCCTTTACACCAGCTAGTAAGTCTGCTTTGCTCCTGCAAAATTAGTCTAAACTTGTTCCAGATGCTTCTGAACTTGGAGAACTAAACTTCCCAGGACGAAGTCCCTCATTACTGACCGTCACTTTACTTCAAATTGAAGGGACGGCTGGTAGGATCCTTTTAAGGCATGGACTTTTGCCTTTTCCCCAGAAAATTCCAACTCAGCATCATGCTGCAGTTCCAATATTCCGAGGAACTGTTTTCAACAGCTCATTATCAGCGTGAGCAGTGTGGCAGGCTGCTGACAGCAGAGAGACTCTCTACGCTCAGAAGTCTCTTTTTGCAATCTCAGGAACAATATCCACACCTAAAACTGAACACAGTTTGGAGTTGGGATGTAACCAGTTTGGATGAACCTAACCAGGCTATAATCCCCAAAGAAGCACAAAAACCCACCTGGAGCAAGTGGCAAAGGCAGTGGCAAACGGTGTGATAAGCCCTAAGAGGAAACGGTACGGGTTTTGACGGGTGGATGCAAAATAAATGAGTGGCAGGATGATTCCTCCGTGGATGAAGTGGCCCAGGATAGAGGCGAAGATGTATTTTCCCAGACTGGTCACCAGAAGCATAATATCTTCCATTTCCACAATCTTGCTCCCAACAAGGAACATAATGCCAATAGGTACATACCTGTGTAAAGAAATATCACCTGGCATTAAGTACAAACAAAAAGCCTTGGAAAACATGTCATTTTCCATCCAGGAGATAACATTCTTCTAAGGAATACACTGTTCCTGCTGAAGGGTAGAGCCTTATTCACCACACACTCAGGTTAAGCATATTTGGAAAGCCTCTCTATAACACTCTTGCTTGGTGGAAGTCAAACTGAAAAAACTGTTCACCAAGGCCCTCAAAGACACAGCCAGGAGAGTGCTGAAGGGAAGGCAAGCAGGGAAGCAGAAATGCTGTCAGAAGTTATCAGGACAAGAGGCTGGTGTGGAGTTTTAGTCCGTCAGGGAGGAAGGCAGGCAGAGACCTAAAGCTAAAGTCTCTGCTGAAGGTAGGAAAGAAAAAGGAGCAGTATCATGTCGCTGGAGTGGAGAAAGGGGTGGAAGACCATGATCTTATACACGTGGTGGCTACCAGAAGTATGTAATTAGGTCATTAAAATGGCAGACACACTGGGTGCCAACATATTCTGTGTAGGAAAGGAAATGCTATGCCCATACCAGCCAGCTCAGCTAAAGGCTGCTGATGCACGTGCCAAAGGTAGCGATTAACGCTGCTATTTGCCTACAAAAGGCTAAGTTAAATGATCAGACTTCCAGAGCTTCCCTCCAGCCAACAGCCACGTACACCTACCTTCCCAGGCCTCCTATCTAGAAACATGCCACGTCTCAGCACGTCAGCATTTCCTTCGTCAGGAACATCTGGAGCTGCTCCAGGGGCAGGGCCACCTGCGAGCCACAGCCACACCTCTGTGCACACCAATGCCACACCAGTGCAGCTGGGAAGAGCTGTGGAAGGACAGAATTGCCCTTGCACCTACAGCAGGAATCACTTCAGGCCCAGGGTCAGTTACCCTGAAGCTCAACTTTGGTTGTCTGTGTCTGAGTATCCCTGCTGATGCTGTCCGTGCTCCATCCATTTCTGCCTCTAAGATTAAGAAATACTAAAGGATGACCCAGCTCTCCAAAACCCTGCCACAGACACACATGTAACTACAAAAGATCTGCCTGTACATCTCAGCAATAAAGATTGGTTTTCTTCCCACTCTCCCCTCCAATCCAGTGCCCGTGTTCAAAGCTGATTTGTGGAGTAAGGAAAAACTTGGGGAAGTTTGGTTAAGCACGCAAAGGTTTGGAAAGGTGGGCAAGCCTTAAGGTTGCCCAGATCACTTACTCCTTCCTCCCTCAGGGGTTCTGCAGCTCCTCTGCTCGGTGCAGAGAGCACCACTTGATGTCTCAGGTCAAGGTGAGCATCCTCTCTCTGACCTCCCTTGGCCCAATCTCTAGGGGGTCCTGTTGAACCTCCTCTACTCAGCCTCTGCCAACTGTGCAACGCGCTGCCTTTGAACTACGGTTCTGAGCACCTCAATTAGCCCAATCTAGCTGAGCCCTGCTCCTGCACGAGCTCTGCAAGCATGAACACTGGACTCAAAGCTGAGATTGGATCCCTCTCCTTGAAGGGAGAGACCAGAGAGGAAGGATCTGGAAGTTGAAACCAAAGTGCTGCTAAACAGGAGAGTGGTTGTTGGACTAGACACAAGCTCTAGCTGCCTCTTCTCTTGGTAGCACGATTGCACCCATTCCAAAGTATCCTTTGGAAAGCATGTGCAGCCTGGCAGATCTTGAACACATACCAGGATGGCACAAGAGCATTAGGGAAGAGAACAAGTAAGGGCTGCAGTGCACTGCAGCGTTCAGAGTCAGCTGCAGTCCTGATAATCCCCAAAGTAAAGGATTAGATAGCAACTGATCAGCTTGAAGCGTTAGCACTGTAATCAGGTGAACACAGGAACTGCCTCTTATCAGTGTTCAGTGTGCAAGGAATTACACTCAAGAGTAAAAGAGTTAAGCTGCTTTGAGACTTTGATTTTTTCAATCCCTTATGACAGCAACTAAAGGAGAAATCCATCTGTGTAAAATCAGGTGTTTTGTTAAAACCTTTCTACTTCTTGGAGGGAGGAAAATAGTAGGAATGAAAAAAGCAGAATGAAGGGGGAAAAATGCCTCTGCCAAGGTAAACTTAGAGCTTTTCCAATAGCCTTGGAAAGGGAGTGAGAAATGGCCCACTATTAATTTGTTAGCTTGTTCTTATGAGTATTTTTATTTTTGCGTGTGAGGTGTTGGTACCATTGGTTTCCCAGGGGCAGCCTGGACCCATCCAGCTGCACACAAACAGCCATGATACTGCTTTGAGGCCCAAAGTCATCCTACCTGGCAGAAAACAGTCAGGAGCCTTGTCCTACCCCAGCTCAGGTGGCCTGAACAGTATCTAGAGGTGCCCATCTCCTCCAACACTGCTTTCTTGCCTAATGAGAAAGTTCAGTGTGCTCCAGTTCCTAATATAAAGACTGTCTGGCACCAGAAGCTTTGTGAGATCCATCAGAGCAACACTCACCCCACAGGCACGTTTGGACTCCAGGGAAGCAAGTGAGATAATGGATTTGCTAATTAATAGGCAGGAGACCAACTAAATAATCAACCTCAGGAAATACCTACTCTCAGGGCTGTGAAATGGAAAAGAGATGCATCTCTGGAGGAGCAAGCACAAACAAGAAACAAACAGTTGATCACTGTGCTAGCAACAGCTCCTGCTTCACCCAGGAAAATTAAAGAGGTCGTAGAAAAGGAACAGAGATTTAAAGATCCTCTGTGTAACTCAGGATCTGTTGATAACAATGACAGAACGCTCAATAGACAGCATTACTGCTTCAGTAGGATGAAGAACATAGCCCTGGAGACTGCTCCTCCCTTCTCTACAAAGGGACCAAGGTTCTGCACCACCCTCTGATGCAAGTGGACAGATGGAGCTCTGTGCTCATGCCCTCAATGGGTATTGGCTCAATCCAACACCAGTGAGTGGGCTATCACCTGACCTCCTCGGGTATCTTTTAAGTCAGTACAAGGAACCTTTTGACTAGCAGAAAAATCAAGGCATGAAGCTACAAGTATTACCCCAGTTATGCACTGCATTTGCAAGTGCACCCCAAGCATAAACAGCCCTAGCCTTCATGTGACCATATTCCTCACTTGTCCATGGCTCCTTCATTCATCCAAGGCCTTTAGGCACAGCTAGCCATAGGCTGCTTTGAGATAGAAAGGCTTCTTTCCACTAATTAATCAAAAAGGAGTCCTGGAGATGACTCTGAAGTGTTCCAGACTGGTAAGCTATGTGTGACTGTCTAATTACAGGGCACAAGCAATAGGGAAAGACTCCATCATGTGACACCATGACATTCACTTCTGCTGTCATAAGAGATCTGGTAGGAAAAAGGTGGAGAGATGAATAAATGGTGAGATTCCTGAACTGAGCATGACACTGTACTGCAGGCCTACCTGCAGTCACACACTTACCACATAATCCAGGAAACCAAGACCATAGTTGCCTCATTGAATGAATTAAAGAAGCGAATCAGGTCTTCCCCTTCCTGGCCAAGCTTCTTCAGCGCGACTCCTAAAACCAGAGCGAACAGCACCAGCCCCAGGATATTCATCCCTTCAATCTCGGTACCCACAGGGATCTGTAGAGGCAAAAAAATAAGGCCTGTTAGATGTGAGACCAGCACAAAACCCAACAAAAGGTTCACCTCATTTCATCTCTACCTGATCGATCTGGAATCAACAGCAGAGCCTATTTTGGGAAGGAAGAACCTGTTTTGTTGAAGGGAGCTGAATAAAATCTGGATGCAGTTCAGATACAAACCTAGTAACGAGCTGGCCACTGCCTCCCCCCATGCCCTTCAACATGATATGTGTGTTCTCAGGGACCTGCCCAGGAATCCTCCCCAGTTTGCTCAGGACAAGCTCCACTGGAGATGTGAAACAGCACAGGCACCAATCACACAAGTGCGGTTAAAAGACTGATGCTTTCCTCTGTTTCCCCATGAGGGAAGATGGGTGTGGGAGAGACTGCAGGTATAAAAGTCAGATACTGGTGATATGCACTTCCTAGCCCTGCTTCTTCCACCAAGCATCATTCACTGTCAGCACTGTGGCATTATACCACCTGAACAAACCAAACCCACAAGAGGCTTGCAGAGGTCTGGCCCCAAATGTGCTCTTATTTCCTGACACCTCTGGTGGGAATCTGCTCTCAGAAACTCCACCACTTCAGTGCAATATTTACACAAAGGTGAAAACCGTGAGACACCAATCAATGTTCTGGAGCACAGAGGGGAGAGGTGGGCAGAGAAAGGCAGTAAGGTGTGAAACCTTCATCTGTCCAAATCAGCCGTGGGAGATACAGAGAGAACAGAAGAAATACCTGTTCCCCTTCTCAGAATCATCTGTCTGCGTGCTAAAAGTAAGAGGACAAAACCAGGACCCACTCACAAGTCTGCTCTGCTGGTCCTTCACGGTTTGTCTCAAAGAGAGCTGGAGCTTGTCTGGCAGTGTAGTATCATATGAACTGAGTGAGTGTTCTTGTGGCTACATAAAAATATAATTGTTTTGACAAACTGGGGTTTCCCCCCCCCCCAACTTGGCAGTGCAAGCTCAACATGTCAAATTGTTGTTTTATTTGGAAGGGCTTCTAAAACAGATTAGGTTTGTGTACAAGTCTTGGCCTTTTGGCTGGTTTAAGTAGACACTAGCTCAACACTAGGAAAGAAAAATACACCCTGGGCTAAAAGTTTGAAATTAATATTGATGAAAGAACTCGGGATACTGATCTGCTAAGTCTGATAAAACCAGCCTGCTGGAGATGGAATTTTTCCTGTCTCTTAGTGTCAGGTGGAAACGAAGTACTGCAAGGAAGGGGATAAAGCATAAATTATACACAAACGCATAAAGGCTTTTTTTATTTGCCAGCTAAAAAATTAGATATAGGATCTGCAATTTTTTATGGCAGTTGCTTGTTCAAGGCAAAGTTGTCAGTTTTTATTTGATCTTTGACTGACAGGATTGAAAACACAGGATATTAAAAATGGGGCAGAGTGGATCGTCAGAGATGTCTGAAAAAATGTCCTGTTTTCTCCCCACACAGCAACACTTTTCTGTCTAGATTTTGTTTCGTGGGCCTCAAAGCTGTAAACTTTTCTGATTAGAAAAGTTAGACCCTAAAAATTATACCCTCCTATTCATTGAATAAACTGTCTGTGTATGTGGCACATTTTACTGTTTTTCACTCCTGTTGGTAAAATGCAGCTCTGGGGTAGGAGTTGAGGTTTACCATAAGGCTGAAGAGAATTAACAAAATATCAGTGACAATTTATAGGTAAAAATGTGCAAATTAGTGTCCGAGAGTCAAATTTTATGACTAACACTAGCAGGAAGAAAGTAAACATGTGGTAAAATAATGCTGCCATGTCATTCCATCAAAGCCAAAGCTTTCTCTGGGAAATGTCAACCTGGGCAAAGTGTGAACATTTTTACACCAGAAAAGAAACACTTGCTTCATTCCCATGGAGTGAATGCAACACTTTCTCAGTTGGACACAAATTTTCACCTTGTTGGGTTTTTTTTTTATAATGTAACAACTTATATTGGGTTCATTTGATACAAGGCTAATATGAAAAGTTTAGCTTGGAACAGAATTTTACTATAAGGGGCTCAAACTTTTTCCATAAAACCCAAAATCCTAAAAACACTGAATGTGCTTTTGTTTTGGTTCTCATTCAGAAAAAAATAGGTACCAAACAGGGCCGTGGAGCAGGACAGAGCCTGGGAAGCACACAAGAATCAGAGCCAGAGCTTAATTTGGAAGGTCACTTCCCCGACTGGAAAAGTCCAGGCCTCTTCTAGGTCATTCAGGCCCCACAAGCAAAAGCTGCTCCACCTTCTTCAGTGCCATGGGTGCCAAAGGCTCACCAAATTTTGTTCTTGGGAAGCTAGAGGAGGGCAAGAGACAGCAGAGTCTCCAGATAGCTACACAGCCAGGACACAGGTTGCTTCTCACCTTTCATCTTAACCTTCACAGTGGCCTATTGTGCATAAATTGGCCAATTCTTCTCCAACTCTCCTCTAGCTCTCCAGAATGACAATACCTGGAGCTCAGTCATCTTTCACCCTCGGAGATGTCTCTCTCCACCTTGCTCCTGGCATTGTGATCACTACTGCTGCTGTTCTTCAAGTGTTCATGCATACTAGTTCTTCAAGTCTGGCTCTTGTCATCTGGGGACCCCTGAATTCTTGGTGACTGAAGGGAGGACTCTGTGCACAGCCACCAAAAACTTCTGAGCTGTTTCCCCTCTGTTCACTCTCATCCTGACACCCCTTTCAGGTCTCTCTCTTTCAACCTCTTAACCCAGTTTCTTTACAACACACAACAGTCACCGCTGTCTCCCATCACCACAGTTGTAGGTGCATCATTTGCACAGAGTAGTAATTCCCTGCAAGAGATTGCTCCCTGCAAATCAAGGGGACAATCCACAGTGTCCAGGGGATTTCACCTCCTTGCAGCACAACATGGAAAGGCTCCAGCAGTAAATCCTCAGTGGAAGAACCTCTCAGTCCCAGCCTCTCAAACTGGCAGATGCTGAACGGCCTTTTTGTGCTCTAACAGAAGAGTGCATCACCCCAAAGGAGCTGCCAAACCAAGCAGCATTGTGGACACCAAACAAAAACAGCTTTAATGAGAGCTTTGTTCCTGGATAAACTATGGGATGCGTTACTGTTTGCTTAAAATTGTGTGTTGTGGTAGGAAGATTCATGGAGCTCTTCTGGTTCTTGAATCTCTCTGAAGATCCCATTGTTTTTTAGCTCTTGAAACAAAATGCTTATCAAGGAAACAACTGCTGACATTGAGCTGTCCCACTAGCAGGTGGCTGAGAAGAAAATGCAGCCATGTGCTGTGAGGAAGAAGAGCAGACACAGGTTTGTGTATTTTTACTGCTGTCACAAGAGGAACTCCAAGTCCCTCACAGCCCCCCTGTGCTGCAGATGGGGAACTGAGATAGCTTGTGCCCCAGGAAGCCTCGCTGCCGAAGACGGAGAGGATGTAGCTATAAAAGCTGGGTAAACACAAGGGGAGCATGTGAAACAACAGAAAGGACATGGCTGAGCAGCCACCTATGTGCCCCGCTATCCACATCGTCAGTGAGAGAAGACAGGGCCTATTAACCAGTGGTGGGGAAAAAATGCTCAATGGAAAATTTTGCTCTAGCCTATTTGTATGGAAAGCAGAAGGAGCACATTCCCCCTCCTCCATCAAATATTCTGCTGATAAAAGCAAACATTAGATAGGAACATCATCTCGTTTCCCTAGAACCCAACTTGTATTGCTACATATTATCCAAAAATCATACTCTTCCTTCCCAAACTTAATCCCCATCTATCCATAAATAATATGGTCAGACCAGGACTGAAACTGAGCCAACAGAACTGAGACGATGCTTTCTTTTCATTCTGTCCACTCTTCCCCAGAGACAGCAGGGCGTCTTCTGGAATCAAAGCAGCTCAGCTCTGGGTTTGCTCCAATGACTGGAGAAAAGTTTTGGAAAAGTAATAGCAGAAATAACCTTTACATCATAACCACTGGCAAAAACAGGCACCGGTGACAAGGTCAGAGTATTTTTTCTGATACTGCATCAAACAGGAGTCTGATAAGTGGGAAAGGAAGGAAGAAAACTGAAGAAGGATCTCATGTTTTAGATTGCCAAAAGATGCATCCTTATCATAGAATCATTATGGTTGGAAGGGACCTGTTCTGCGAGGAGGTGGTGATGAGGCCAGCACTTCCTGCGCCCAGGGACATGCTCCAGAGTCCCTCTGGATGAGCACAAACAGCTTTTCCCTCCATGGTTTCAAACTTGTGGGCAAGCCCCAGCTAAGCCCTTCCATGACAAAAACAAACATCACACGTGTCTTGCCCTAAAGGCATTGAAATGGTATCAAAAATACAGTAACCTGACATCTGATCCTGATCTCAGATAGTCAGAATGAGCCTGAGAAATAGAAAGTGACCCTGACAGTCATGCCCAGCTTCAGAGCCGTCTCCCCAGAAAACCCTGAGTGCACATGAGATACTTTGGAGTGAGGTGGCCCATGGCAGGCTGGGCTACTGGGTCTGTTTGGCAGCATGCTGCCTGTAAGACAACGGCACCTACTGCTGGACCTGCAGTGTGTTGGCTCTGGCCAATAACAAAGATGTCTAATAGCCCTGTGCTGCAGGGGAGATGCCACTCAACACGATACAGAGCCACTCTGGAAGCACTACAAGCTACACATGGAAGATAACACTCCATACCTTTTTACAGCTGCAAATTAGTTTCCTTTTTGACATAGTTGCAATCTCAGCCTGTTTGTAATGTTCTGTCTATAACTTTTACTCAGACCATTTGTTACTGCTTCAAACAATATTTCAGAGCATGGCAACAAGAAAAAAATCTCAACTAACCCCTTGTTTTAAAAAAAGAGTCCTGATTAGTGGGGAAAAAGCTCATTCTCTCCAAATTGTTAATGAGGGGTAAGGTTTAAGGGACATATTCAGCCAGACTGATTGCTCCTCAACTCCAAGTCTACAGAAAGTTACTTGGAAACATTAGGCAGGGTGACTAATCGGAATTTAGATCCAGTGAGACCTGATCTAAGAAAGCACAGCCTAAAAATCAGGTCTTGGATCAGCTGAGCCCAACTCTTCTATCCATTGTAGCTTTCTTGTGTGGCTGTGGGTAACAAATCTGGCTTGTGTGTGCCCCAGTTCCAGGCAGAGCAAAATACTTGTTTCTTCCCAGTGACTGCTGGAAAGGACCAAGACTGCAAAGTGGTCAGATATTACAGCTGACATGGGTTTGTATAAACATCTAAGAAGTAACCTTACCTTCTCCCACGTGACATTTCCAGAGGTAGTGTTCCTGAGCACCATCTTATACTCTGTCGCATACTGCAGGTAAGGGAAAAACAAACAAAACATCACTGTTTGCTGATCACATCACCAATATGACCACACCATCCAACACTTGAGAGACAGCATCCACAGCTCCTTCCCCACGTGGCAACAGAGAAGTGTTCTGTGTCCCCCTGAGCTCGCAGGTTTGGGCAGCAGCTGAGGAATTCCCCTCTCCTCCCTCCACACTGGCTCCTGTGGAAGGCAAGTGCTGCTCTGCTGCTTCCCTGTCAGAAACAGCCAGGCAGGCATTAAAATTGTCAACAAAACATCTAAAATCTAGGGCAACAGCTTACTTTGATAAATAAGCCAGGCACCTCACAAAAGCAGCACTGCTTTGGGTTTGTTTTCTTCTGATATAAAATAGGGGAAAGAAAAGCTTCTGTGCTTGCCAATTACCTGTGACAGGAGCAGTGCAGAGAAAAGGAGGACTTCTTCATTGCATCCCTGAGCATCCCGAACCCTGACACTCGAGGTATCACAGGATATGACATTTTTGTGCTGCTTCTATTTTTATTTATGGCATATTGACTTGTATTGTATTATATATACACTCAAAGTGGGATTTGATTTTAAGAGTTTGACCTTGGTTTTGATACAAAAGCAAACCCACAGGATACCATGAAGGCAAAAACTATTATTCTGCTCCTGTATCATAAAGAATCACTCTGCCCAATGGCAATATTCTCAACAGAGTCTATCCTGACATCTAAAATTAGCAATAAGAACTAAATCAAGATCTTCTTGAAGCCCCACAGCTCCAATCCATCAGTTTAAATCACACTACGTTCTGGTGCCAGTTATTGTCCTACCACACTTAGTCCTCTCTGAGAAGCCAGGCTGAGCAATTAATCCAGCAAGGGATACATGGCAAATACTGAATAAAAGCATCAGGCAACAGGTAATGCTCACACACACAGGTGCCTAAAAGTCTTTAGCCTTGGTTGCTCTGAGCTCAGCTCCAAGCTGTGCACCCGAGGGTTTCCCAGCTGGCTCCTGCAAGGTGAGAAGCAGCCTGGCAGAAAGCAGAGCTGCCATTGCTGCCAAACACAGCACCCAAAGCATGAAATTTTAAAGACCATTTTTGGTGGAGGTACAAAAATAGGCCACAAGCATGCTTTTGTTTGAGGAGTACTACTCAAAATCAAACTGTTTGCCATGGAAGCTGTACGTCTGATTACATCAGGTGCTTTTAAAAAAATCTCACCTACTATAAATAAATTATTTTCTAGTCCTTTTGTCAAAAAAAGAGCAGTCACTCTGTCTGTCTGTGCACTGTAGCTCACGTCCAAAGTCCATGCGGATCTTACCGTTTGGAAAGCTGCAGCAACAAGATTTGCAGGGAAAAGGTTTCTGTAAAACACAAACAAGAAAATGAAATATTTCTTGTAGAACTTCTAAAACAAACACACCGAGGTGTTTCACTCTCAGAAACTGGATTCATTGTGCAAAGGCGAGCATATTGGCAGCAGTGAGGTACCTACTACAGAAGATACTCTGGCAGCATGGAGCAGATCCCTTGCTGTCTCCAGAGGTGTGGATGCCACCTTATTTTGCTCACATAAAAAGGTCCCTGCTTGCCTGCCACACCATTTGGGTCAGGACACCAGGGGCAACCAGACACGATGCTGGTTATACACACCCATCAGCCAGTGGCTACAGAAACTGGCTTGGCCACACCAGCTGCAGCAACAGCTTGCTGCCTCCAGGGCCAGGCAGATTTTTAACATTACTCATGTGATTACAGTTTGCTCGCAGCATCAACACGAAGGACAATCCAATCAGCAAAATCCACTTAAAAGAATGACCTAACCCTTCAACACAACCAGGTCAGCTTCCCTGAGCACCAAGTAAAGCAGAACAGCACAGGCTAGAGTGGTCTGCCAGGGCTTGAGTGGTTACCAGCACAGATGAAAGCGGGGGCAACTCATAGGGGAAGTTGCAACATCTGAATTTGGCAGTGCCTTCACACAGAAATGCAAATTGAGCATCAGGTTGGCACAGAGAGGAGAGTGTGCAGTGATGTCCCCTTCCTGCATGTGTCCGGGCACCTGTGAGCCACAAGGACAGGGAAAATGGTTAACTGGACCCTGTAAGGAAAAAGTTGCTTCTTGTTGTATTTTGTAGTTGTTTTTAATGCTACACTTCCTTCCTCCACTCAAGGTGAGCAAAGAGCATGTGTTCCACCAGCCAAATGGCAGCTTTTTTTGCTGTGTCAGAAAGCAAAATGGGAATAAAAGGTGATCTCTGGGGTCATGGCTGGACCCTGGCTGGCAAGGGGGATGATCTGGAAACCCTCCCAGCCAAAGGTGTCAAGCAGGCACAGCAGCTCTCATGGGAAGGGAACAAAAGGTCTTACCCAGAGCCAGGCAACTGTGGCAAAACTCCTTTGGGGAGCTGCTCCCCATCTTCTGCTCCCTGCACAGCTCCCTCCAGGCTGTGCCCTGCTAACCTGCCCCCCCAGTTTTGGCCATAGTTACCCTGGCAAACACGATTTCAAACCAGGCTTTCAGCTGCGATCACTCTATGAACAATACAGAGAGCACAAATCCAAACCACAGCAAGAACCAGAGCAGCAGAGTCAAAAGTCTTTGAAAGCAAGAGGGAGATCATGATAAGGCACAGATAAGGACTTTGGTCTTTTCCATTGCACAGCTCCCTTGTCCTGCCACAGAGCAAGGGCTTTCCCACAGCCTTGGCAGTGATGTAAAGTACACCCAGCTTCATCAAACAAGGGGCTGCTCCTATTTTTATTTATTGCATATGGACTTGTACTACATTTTATAGACACTCAAACTACTCCAGCCTCCCTCTGTTGCACTGCAAGTGTGTTAGGAGGCAGTTGTGAAAGCCAGATTGCTGTAGGAATAACTCAGCTTCTGGAGTCTGTGTCCCACTGAGTATGAAAGAAACAGCAACTTTTTCTCCTTAAAATTTGATAATGCAGCTGCCCAGCTGAAAGCAGGAGAGCAAGCTCTGACTTGGAGAAGATGCTGAAGAATTGGTCAAATCAGATCAATGGAACAGCCAACCTGCATCAATTCCTGCACAGCTGGAACTCCCCAGGATAAAAACCTCAGGTAAAGAAAAAGCAAACTTACTTTTATCAGGAGTGAAACACTGCGTATACAAACAGGCCCAGCTCAATTTTAACCAAAAAAAAAAGAATGTTGGGAAAATACAGATATTTAATCTCAACTTTTCTTAGCAGGATGATTATTTTTTTAAAAGAAAGAATTGACTGGATTTTGAAGAAGCAAAGAGATGAAAAAAAGACCAGATGAAAACCAACCAGAAATCAACTTTTTTTTTTTCTTTAAATCAGCTTTTCCATCCCGACAAAACAAACCCAAAGGAAGCAATCCTAAAGCCTTAACAATATGTTTTTCCAATGTTTGAACGTGGCTGAGAAACCAAACCCTCCATAATTTACACAGTGTGTCAGGCACGGGCCTCAGTAATTAAACACTAACTTAGCTCCAAGCATATACTTAAAGCACACATCTGAGTGATGCCAGCAGCCCTGCTGCAGCACGGCGAGGGGCAGGTTCTAAACAGCACTAAAGCTATTCAAACAGGAGCATAAAGCAGCCTTTCCTCTTTATCCCTGGAGCATTGGCTGCACAACTCAACTCTGAGGACACCAAAGAGCATCTTGAGAACCTACCAAGAGAGAAATGTGGATCTCAGTCCAGCAGGTTGGAAGGAGCCAGGTGCTTTGTACAATCCAGCCTTGAAGTACACCTGGCTGCAAGGTCACAACAACACATAAAAAAAACATGTTTTGCCCCTTTTTGTTTCAAATCCTGAAGTTTAAGAACAAAACCTGTTGGGTCATAAAAGGCAATCAAGAAATAAATGGCATATTTCAGAGGCACGAGTTCTGCACTCATCAGTCACCTACCATTAGTCAGTGTGCGAATTAAATCAAGGTTTAATTATGGGTGGGTCAGACCGCAGGTTTTACCTTGAGATGGGTTTGTGCAAGAACACCATGCTAGTCCCTAAAGAAAAAAAGAAGGGGTAGGGATGCTGTGTGCTTCATGGAGAGCCAAAAGGCAGCTGGTGACCTGCCTGGGTTCACCACATGCTTGCGGGTGGGCTGCCAGGCGGTTTGTCCACACAGACCATACCTTGAGAAGGTCTTTTGTTGCTTTGCAAGCCCGTACCAGATGTGTACATGGAGTTTAAAGAAATCACCACGGTTATACCCCTGGATTGCCAACTCCTGCTGCTGTGTCTACCAGCCCCATCCCTGTCCCTGCTGTGCCCCATGCTCCAGAACAGGGTTGTCTCTCCAAAGCAGGCGTGGGTTATCTCAAGAGCACACTGCTGAGGGGGCCCAGGGTCTGGGTGATAAGGAGCCAGGCAGAGGGGTCTGGGATCAGGCAGCCTCAACCCCCTGATGCAGAGGGACAAAACCTGCTGTGTGATGAATGAGACAAGCCAACGTGAGGTTACGGCGGGGGGACAGCCATGTGCACGCACCCCAGGTGCCCCACGGGGAGGGATGGATTACACACACGTGGATCCAACCGCCTCTGTGGAGTAAAAGTGGAGTAGATGGTGAAGAGACTTGACTCCCCTCGCCAGGCATCAGCCAGGGAACTCTCTCTGCCTGGTGCAAGCTGCGCAGACAGCCCCCCAAAAAACAAAACAATCAGAAATGCATCGGAGAGCTGTCGAGGGTGACAGCTGTGTCCTGGGGCTGGAGCAGCAGCTGGGCTGAGCCAGGAAGCCTCCACGAACCTACACAATACACAGGGTGAGAAAGCACCCGCCTCAGAGCCTCTTAAAATAGGAACCAGAAAGCAGCAGCACTGAGGGCAGGAGTTTCAGGGTCTGAATGCTTCCTGTGCTCATCACACCATCGCCCCGTGCACAGTCAGATAAATGCAGATGCTTTGTCTCTTCTTCAGTGGAAAGCTGCTCCCACCAGGCAAGAAGGGACCATCCACTCCTCCTCTAACCAGACCTACCAGTTAGGTCCCACTGTATTTCCACTGTAAGAAAAGTCTTAGTTCAGCTGCAGCACCTGGGAATGCCAGCTGAGTAAGGAAACCTGGAGCAAAAGGGGCTGTAGCTCCCATCCTTCTCCATTTTGATATTACAGGCAAATTCCTCTCCTCCTTACCCTGCACCTTCGCACCAGTGGGATGAGGATGGCACAGGAACTCCTTCACTACACATGCAAGGGATTGTTATCAATAACTGTTTCTAAATTATTCTCTTGCTAGAGCTCTGCAAGCAACTTTGCTCTGGCAGCAAAAGCTCAAAGGGGAATCCAGGCAAGCAGAATGAAACCCTACAATACCACGCGTGCCTTTCGCATTGCTCCTTACAAAAAGGTTCCACTTCCGAGGCCAAAAACTTTGCTGTTGGAAAACATTTTTGAGAGGAAGCCTAGACAAAATATTGTGTGTTGTATCAATTCCTGTTGGGTTTTTTTTTTCAATGGTAGGAGTCTACAGACAGCAACTCCATTGCCATCTGTGGTGACCCACCAGAGCCCACTTTGGATTGCTCCAGCACTTTCATTTTTCTTTCCGTCCCAAGATTTTCACTCAAAATAATACTACAAATTTTCTCGTTTGCTTTTTGACATGTATATGGATGCACAATGTGTGCCCTGGACATACGCATATTTATGAGTGTGTGCATTTGCTTTAACACAGAAAAACTGGAAAATGCATTTACTTGTGGCAGATATTTGGTACTTTTTTGCCTTAATGGTCCAGTCTCCACCTTTGTTGCTTGGAAAATAAATCACAACCGGGGGGAGTCAGTAGTAAAAGGTAATAAATAGAAAGAACAGAAGAAAGGATCAGAAATATTCAGAGGCTTCCTATAAACATCCCACCAGACAGTGCAGGCGCATGAAGGAAGATGCTGAGTTTTCCTTCAAAAATCACTGAGCAATTCCTATACTTGGAGAGAGGATCCAGGCTCCAAGTCACAAGGGAACGAAACAAGCAGAGGTGGACAGTAACATTTACCATTTCCCTTTTTTTCTGGGGGTTCCCCAGATTTAGGAGCTAACCATTCACTCTGAGCCCCAGTGGTCAGCCTCTCCCAGGGACCTGCCGTTGTGTACCTGCAGCTGTTCCCCAGCCACTTCTTATTCTTTTATCACCACCAAGGTGGCATCTCCCCAGCCTTATCTGAACAGCCAAGTTCTGCTCTCTTTACACACTGGGATTCCAGTGACAGCCTTTATGGTTGCTGCATTTGGGTGACTTTCCAGGGAGACCAAGGCTGTAAGAAACAAGTGCCCGAGTGAGGGTCACTGCACGAGTGCCCCAAACCCCATGGTCCACCCTGGCCACCTGCTCTGCAGCCCAGCCAGCAAAACACAACCGATGTTTCTCCCTGTGCTCAAGCTCCTGCCTGCCATCTCTCCAGCTCCAGAGGTGCTCAGAGTCCAGGCATGGGCTGGCCATGGGTGCTCCCTTTGGCAGCACAGCTGGTAGCCTCTGGCAGAGAGACAGAAAGGGCAGTGAGGAGCAATAAAGTTGAAACTGCTTTTGCAGACTTGTCTGGCAGGCTGAGAAGCCCCGACCTTCCTGCTCGGGGCAGGCACCTGGACCTCTGCACACCCTTCCCATAAAAAGCAGATGATGCTGCTGCCTCTTTCCCTCCCCAGACTGTTACAGCCAGAATTCTGGCTTAAAACCAGAATTCCCATCCCAAAGCCAATCCCACAGTTTCAAAACATGCTTTCATCCCAAAATTGGGCAAAGAAAGCCCATTCCAGGCCTTCTTTTCCACTAAAAAAAAAATATTGTAAAATGTTTCGTCGAAATGTTCCTTTTTGATGAGTGAGATTTTCTACTCAAGTCTTCTGTATAAAATTACAGCAAAACATTGACCTCACTGACACGAACGCCAGGATCGCCCGCTGTTGGGAACCGTGACGGGATCAATAGGCTCCTGTGAAACTGTTTAATTTTGGTGAACCAGCAAATATAAATCAAGAGCTAAAACAAATTTCTGCCCTTATCAAAACTTGCAGTCTTGGCAATTGCCCGCCAAAAGCGTTAACAAATCAATAGGTTCTTGCAAAACACTTGATCCTGCTGCTTCCACCGCTGCGTTAGCCGGTGGCTGGAGCTGCTCCTTTCTCCTCCTCACCCATTTTCTCCCTGGCACCATCACAGCCAAGCTGGCTGCCTGCAATGGCACCTGCTCTGGTGGGTGCTGAGCAGCAGAGCCCAGTGTATCACCACCAGCTTCTTTCTCCACCTGCTACCCACTTCCTAGCCAAGCTGGCAAGAGCTCTTTATTCTCTGTTGCTTTGCCTTCTCCACCAAACAAACAGCTAAGGGACGAAACCAGAAATTCTGAAGTTTCCTTTCACTCTCCTCACCTTCTGCTCACACTCACCTGTTTGGTACAACCAAGATGCTCTCCACGCCACATGCTCTGGAGATGTTCACAAGGTTCACCTTCTGCTAAGAGCAAGAGTTCTCCAGAGCCTGGATTAATGCCAGGGCCCGAACTGGGTGCTCTGGAGAAGCCTTCGGTGACTTGGGACAGAATTAAGGAAATCCAAGGTCCCCCTTTACGTTCAGAGCCCATCCGACTTCTGGTGTTCTGATTTTTTTAAGCCACCAACCTTGTGGAAGCTCCTCTGAACTCTTGTTGGATCCCTCCCATGCTCACCGAGCTGCTCCCTGCCTTTGGTCATGTTCATCTTTTGGAGAGCTCCAAGGAGCTGCCCATGTGACAGACCTGAGATGATGAAATGAGCCACCAGCATCTCTGTGGTGAGGCACAAAGGCACCTTCAGGACAGCTCGGTGGTCCCCACCCTGTGTTTTGGGGCAGAGGACAGCATGCCCAAGCCCGCCTCCTGTACTTGCCAGAAGGAAAACCGGGAGGGTGCTCCAGCACCTCCAGCCAGAGGAATGCAGACAAGTTAGACCTGGAGGTTTGTCAAGGGACAAAACAAACCAGAGACAGCCTTTTGGTTCCCTGGTGAGTCACCATTCATCTGTTACCAAAGCCCGAGGTAAATCTCTTTTCCAGAGGTCCTGCCTGGACACAGAGGTGCATGTTTGTCTGGAAGCTTCAGACTTGGGAACGGAAAACCATGACCAAGAACCGAGCTGGCCTCCAGACATCACTGACCAGGGAAACCAACATCTTTGGTTATTAACTAACACACTTCCCCAAAGCACAAGGGATCTGTGCCTAGGAAAGGGCACCTCGTGTCACCCCTGCAGGAGCCATAGCAAACCCTGACTCACAGCTGTGATCTCCTCTTCCCTTTTTCCTCCTTGGCCTGTTTAGGGGGACTCAGTTTACCCATTTGTGCATCATTTTCACCTTTTATCTGAAACAAAGCCTCCAAGGACACAACCAGTCCTGTGACACAATTGGAAACAAAGTTTTCTTGCATCCTATAGAAAGTTTCATGAACAAAAGGGAGAAAAAGGAAAAGCAAAGAGCAGGATGCTGCAAGACAGGCCCAGTTAACTGAAGACTCTCACCCCATCCACCCCAGCACAGCCCAAGACCAGTGTCAAACCAGAAGACCCGTGTCCTCAAGAACAGTTTAAAAATAAATAAATAAAAAGAGAGAGGGAGAGAGAGGTGATTTCCAGGAAGTCACATAATTCCCTCCATCCTCGGGTCTGTTGGGGATTTGTGCTAAGACTGGGAGTTTTAGTGGCAGTTGGGTCCAAATTCCTCTTTTCTGGACTGGATTTTGCTGTCACTGACTGCTGTGACAACTGGGCTGTCCAACCATGCCCTGTCGAGAAGCTGAACTCAGAGCCCACTGTACGTGCACTGGGGGAAAGCCTCTCAGCCCTCATTTCCCAGAGAGACCCCCCTGCAATCCATGTGCTTTACCCAAATCCCATCATTACGAGCATTACTTTGGAGCTAAGGACTCCACCCCACCACCACTACAACCCCTTCAAAGGCAAACCCTCCACCTGCATCCACAGCCCAGAGCAAGAGGCAGCTCTCTGCTCCCAGCTTCACAGATGCTACCCAGAGCCTGGAGCTCACTGGAGCATCCCTGCCCTGTTCTCAGCCACATCCTACTCCGTGCCAAGGGACAACGTGTGAGTGAAACACCAGCTACAGCAGCCACCACTACAGTTGTCCTCCCAGCCCCCCCGGTAAGGCTGATTCCTTAAATGAAATGAAATTTTAAAAAATTAATTAATTTTTCCTTCACCTGCCTACACTTCCATTCAGCTCCACATCACCCTCGCAGCCAGCCCACCTACTCCCACCATCCTGCTACTACTTCCTAACGTGCTCCATCAGGAACTATTGCTCCTTAAGAGAGGTCCTTAACTGCTCTCAAGAGAGGTGAGCTGAGGACACGATGTGGTTGCCAGTGGGACAAACCAGACTTTCTGTCCAAAGGGAACAGACTTCTCTCTGGGGAAGAAAAGGACATTAACATCATTAACATGGATTTGTAAATACAGTTCCGGGTTTGTGGGGGTTTTATAGAAGCTCTTTATATCTCTGTTGCCACATCCATTCCCCCAGGCACCGCGAGAACATCTTTCAGCTGAAAAACTGAGCTCACAAAAGCAAAGATTTAAATAGAAATCCCTCAATGAGCTTCGTAATTCCCAAGATACCTGCTCAGCAGCACTCCCCGGCCACCCTGCTGTACACAGCTCACCTCCCTTACCTCCTGTTTGCACCCTAGTAACAACATCTACCACCTTCCAACATCTCAGTGAACCCCCACGCTCCCCATCGATGTGCTATCACCTCCCCTCACTAGGACAGACCCAGTTTGCCTTCATCCCCCTGCTTTCCCAGGCATCTGTAGGACACTTTCCCATGACTGCCCAACACTGCTCGGGGGTGAAAAAGTGGCAGAGCCAGGGTAACAAAACAGATGAGATGTTCACCTCTGGGGTTCTGCACCGAGATCCACCAGAGCACAAGTTGGAAGTCTGGTACTCAGAAACCTGGCTGGGTGTTTGCCTCGCCTGTGTAAGTGTTCCTCTCCAGGCAGATCTCAACAAGACACAGGCTCTGAGGGAAAAAAGGCAAAGCCTGCAACTCTGCAAGGAGGAATAAGGGCAAAAGGAAAAGACTATGACCTGGTTTGAAGTGGAAGCCTTGCTGCCAGGTAGTTTTGGGGAATGTGAGTCTTACTGCGAGTGGTGCAGGTGCAGCGGTGGGATGGGAAGCTCCTGGACACACAGGGTGTCCTCTAGCCAGACTATGTTTAGGGTATGTCCTCAGTGGAAATACAGGGTTGCATTCTCATGTCCTGCTGGAGGGCACCATAAGAGGCAAGCTGGCATTTGTGTGAGGAGCCTGAGTGAAGGGTGAGGGATGGGGAGAGCTGCCCTGCCCGTGGGAGATGGGGCAGGGGAAGGTGCCAGGCAAGGCCATGCCTGCCCTGCAGCCAGCACCCAGGAGCTGCTCTCCCTCCAGGCGGGAAGAAAAGCAGGCCCAGGCACCCAGAGCTCTGAGCGAGCCTCGACTCATCCTCACAGCCACCCAGCCAAAATGAAAACTGAAGGGGGGAGAGGCAGAGCACCACACAGCCCTGCCCCTGCCTGGGCTGCAGGGAGGGACCTGGGTGGGAAGAGGTGCCTCAGGAGAAGCCAGGAGCAGGAGGAGCAGGAGGATGATGAGGAGAAGCCAGGAGCAGAAGGAGCAGAAAAGATGATGAGGATAATGAGGAAAAGCCAGGAGCAGAAAAGAAGATGATGAGGAAAAGAAGGAGCAGATGAGAAGAAGAAGCAGGAGGATGATGAAAAGAAAGACGAGGATAAGAAGGAAGAGGGGGGGGAAGGCGGGGGGTTCCCCGGCTGCAGCGTGCAACACCGCCGGGTCTGTCATCATCCTCCGGCGGGAGGAGGGAGGGGGAAGGAGGCGGGAGGAGGGGGGGAGCGGGGCGGCCTCACCTGACGAGGTCGAGGAAGGAGTCCACCGTCTCCTTGCTGGCGGGCACGGCGCCCGGCAGCCCCAGCCCGGG
>VZRW01007020.1:140472-185340 GCA_013398125.1 Aegotheles bennettii | reverse complement strand
CGCCCCGCCCATTGGTTGACTCCGCCCCTCGGCCCCGCCCACGGAGGGGTCGCCTCAGCGCCATGGCGGGCCCTGGGTCCCCTCAGCGCCAGGGCGGGCTCCGCACGTCCCCTCCCTCCCCTCACGGTGTCCCCCTCAGTGTCCCAGAGCTCACGCGTGTCCCCTCGGTGGGTTCTGCCTCAGGGTCCCACTCAGCCTCCCCACAGGTCGCACACGTCCCCTCAGCGTCCCCACGGTTCATACCTGTCCCCTCAGTGTCCTCACCACTGTCCCCATGGCTCACGTGTGTCCCCTCAGTGTCCCCATGGTTCACACACATCCTCACCACTGTCCCCATGGCTCACGTGTGTCCCCACAGTGTCCCCATGGCTCACACACCCCCATCAGTGTCCCCACAGCTCACATATGTCTCCTCAGGTCCCCCCTCAGTGTCCCCATGGCTCACATGTGTCCCCTCAGTGTCCCACGGTTCACACACATCACCTCAGAGTCCAGGAGCCTCTTGGAGAGGCAGGAGCCATCCTCTGCACCAGGACAGGTTGTGGCTGTGCCCTCTGTCCCTGTGGTCAAAGCTGTCCTGCAGGTCCATGGGCTCCTCGGTGGCAGGGTGGAGCGAACACGTGGGCTCCAAGCAGGGTTCCTTGAGGAACATGTCTGGTCACACAAGGCTGAGGTGCAGGCGATGCCTCTGATGATATGAGGGGCTGATAAATGACAAAAAAGGGGCTTTCAGACCACAGTGTCCTCAGAGGTGGTTGCTCAGAGAGCCAGCTGCACGAGCTTCAGCTGGTGTTTGGGTTGCAGAAGGGGCTTCATTTCAGTTTGTTCCCTCAACATCAGCAAAGCACAGCCTGGCAGAAAACGTGCTGTGAAAACAACCAGCCACACGTTTGCTTTTCGAGTAGACCAGACTAAATCAAGAGACTGACAGGGCATGATGGGGCCATAATCCCACTTTAGTAAGACTCTTTTCTGCTCTCCAGCCTCGTGGATAGACCCCAGGATCCCTAAACCATGCCTGGAGCTCCTGGGAATTGTCTCCATCTAAATAGGTAACGATACCTCCAACGAGCAACTCACCTCAGAGCTCCATGCAAAGCCTGGACTCCAAAATTTGATGCAAGATACCAGGCATATTCTTACTAATTTTACTTTTTTTTTCCCTTATAACTTTTTCTTTGAGGAACATGTGGTTTGTGGAAGCCTGGGAATGAATTTTCCACCAAATTAGGAGAAGCAGAGAGAGGAAATGGAGACTAAACAGGAAAGCAAGTATCTGTGTACATTTTCAAAGACATCAAATTCCACCGACCTCAAGAGGAACCAAAAGCTATGAGGGTCTTCTAAAATAGGTTTTGAATTTTTTTTTGTGAATAATAAACAATTAAACCTCCAAAATATTTGTTTCTTTCCCTATCAGGGATTTTAAATCAGTATTTTGAGAGTATTCCTCATGAAAATGTCATGCTTCATTTTGCCCCTGCTGTCCTCTCCCAGTCTCACCCTTTTTCCTTTCCGTTTACCCATGAAAAGGAGGAGAGAAAAGGAGAAAGAAAGGACAAAAGAAAATTATAAAATAAATACAAAAATATGTCTTATTCTCTGATACAGCTGAGAAAAGAATCTCAAACCAAATAATGAGCAGAAATCATTCCCAGATGCAAACTGAAAAGCAAGGGGAGAAATTCAGGGGAGTGTGAACAAGAAGAATGTGTTACACTGGAACGCTCACCCATAGCAGCACACGTACGAGACCAGTGCAAGAGTTAAAGCAGAGACTTTTCCACCACAGGAATCAATAGTAGGCTTGATCCTGGAGGATCTCCCCACCTCCTTGTGGGTTTGACTTTGCTCGGAGTGGTGCCGTGAGAACATCCAGGTGGCCTCCACACCTCCACAATCACAGATCATACTGCATGGTTTTGAACCCGTGCTAAGGCTGGCCTGTGATAGCCAACCCTTCATGAAGAACACCTTGATGTAGGAATGCTTGTGTCCACCTTCCTGGTCAATGACACCATGAGAATTCAGATTCCCATTTTTTCCCCACTCTCAATTTTCTGATTTAAACACTGATCCAAACCATTACCCTTCTTCTCTTCACGTAACCTCAGATGACAAGGCTTTTGCCAAGCAGAAGACAATAGAGCATGTGAACCTTCCACCATATGAATGGACATCATCCCAAAGATGTCCTAGGCAAGGCTGACTGTTTTTTCCGCACCCTGTGAGAGTTCATGGATGGCTGCAGTGATTAACTCTGAAGCCCGCTGATTTATTCAGTAGTGATCGTTGACTGATCCATTGTGTCATGTTTTCATTTCAGCGCTTGTAGATCTTGGGAGCTTTCCAGTGAGTGAGTCTGCATGTTTCCAATGTCCACCCTGCTGCTGGCTTCTAAAATAGTTTTTGACTTTCCTTATTGCGACTTGAAGAATTTTCTTGTCTCAGATGGTTTCCACCTGCACAGGGCTGGAGTTCTTCCTCCAGGTATCAGCAGAGGGATCATAAACAGGCAACAACAAATAAATGAAATAAAACGAAACAAAAAACCCCCCCAAAAAATCCAGTTCCTTTTAAACAAAATTTAAAAATCCTTTTGTTTAAGGTGAGGAGACAGCCAACGTAATTTTCACCACTGGCCCAGGAAGGAAGAGGTCCTGCTGATTTCCAGTCAAGTCCTACTTGATACCATTTTTTGATGGTGAGTATTCAAAATTCCAGCCTCAGCGAAGAGAAGGAGAAAATCTCAATGACTGTAGGGAATCAGGTCCTTCCCCTCTATGTTTCAGCACCAAGCAAGCAGAGCACAGGACTCACTTTGACCCATTTCCCTCAGAAAAGGTCCTGCTTAGTTGAGGGAAGTTGTTATGGAGACCTGTCTGAGGAAGGGCTTACAATTCCTTTCTCCTGCTGTTCATCCATGCCCACTGCTAACCTTTACCACAATCTTCCTTGGGATCTATGTGATCTAGCTGTTGCCACCTAGAAATTGAATGTCTCATTCTTGCTTTTTCCATAGCTGAAGGTCAGCACAAAGTCTGAAATAAACCAGGCTTTGGTTTCTTTGCGAGGGGGGGAGAGAAAGGCTTTCAAAGAGCTGGTTGCAGCTCCTGGAGTCGCACACCTGATACACAGGTTAGAGTAGCCCTCAGGCCACATTTCCTACAAAACCACATACCGGCATGTGGGAGCCACCTCCCTCGTCCTGCCACTATCTCCCTCTTCCTAAGACTGGCAAGGTTGTCTGCAGCTTTCAGGAGCTTCTTTGGGTCTGACTACTGTTTACCCTCTGATCTTGGGAGACCTAACAGACACCTCCATGGGCTTAGAAAGACATGATCTATCAGCCTGTCTCCCGTGGCTGCTTCGGTTTGAAGTAGTTTGAAGACTGATGACTCAAAGTCTTGGTGAGGAGAGAAGGGAGCAAGATGAAAGAGAAGAGGACAGGAAGGGGTTGGGTTTTATATTTGTGTTTTTCAAGCGAAGCTTGAGTAAATGTGCTCCCAAACATCCCAATGGAGACTTTCTGGGCAGCCTACAGTGTCCCAAGGGGCTTTATTACAGAGTGGCCTTTTTCTGAGAAGAAGACATGAAAAGCATGTGGGGAGGGAGAGCTTGTTTTCCACCAGGCAAAATGAAGTCCTCAGAAGAGCCACAGCATGCTGGCTGAAGCAGGAAGGCCTAGAGCACTTCCTTGGTATGCAGACTTTAGCTTGGCAAGAAGACTTTGTTGGGGCTGGGATGCCAAGCGATTTGGACAGACTCCAGCCCCATCACAGATAAGTTCTCCGCCTGCCTCTGGGAGGAACATGAAGTGTGCTCCTCGGCTCTTCCCAGTGCCACCAGCCTGCTCACCCCATTGCAAGCTGGGTGAGGGACCAGCTGCCCACATGCAGCCACCTACACTTGTTGGAATGAGCCTGATGTCAAGGCGTCCAAAAACACGTCAAGAAACCCCCCCTGGCCCTCAGTGATGCCAGATCCCAAGAATATTCCTCAGGTCCTGCTGCACATAGGTTCCTGGCTAGCAACCAGGAATAAGCCAGTCCCAAACGCAATCCTACCACAGTGTCACATGTGGATTTGCCATCTCTCCAGACCAGATAAGTTCTCATGCCTGATCAAAAATATTCTGAGGATGGAAAAAAAAGGCCTTTGTGAGTGCATTTTCTAATAGCAGAGGCAGGCAAGGAATTTTGCAAATACCACTCGCTTGCCCAAACTCCAACAAAATATAAACTCTGCAGACAGGGATGATTGACCTAGGGTAAATATTTAACTTTATCCTCCGAGGGCACACGCCGTTTTACCACAAAGAAGATGAAAAATATAGAATAATACCCCCCCAAACACACACACACACCCCTTGTTTACTGTGAGGCTCCTTTGAATGGCTCTGGAAACAAAGTTGAATTGAGACAGGAGTAAAATTTAAAATTGAGTGTGTTGTTCCCTTTTTCTAAACCATAGTAATGTACAAACATAAGGAAGAACAAATCAGTATGTGCTGGAAAAGAAGGACCCCCACCTGCCTCCCAAGAGTAAAGGTGTTTTCTCCTTCATGGGGTCTCCCTGAGATTTTTCTTTGAGGGTAAATGGGGAAAAGCAGGGAAAAAAGGGCAAGAACATGTGCAGACGTTCAAGACCTTGGCCATGTGACATCCTGTCCTAGCAGGGGACATTGCCTCTAGCAGGCGAGGGAAATGCAGGGTCAGGCTTTTCAAAACAAGCTGTGCTGATCTGAAAACAAACTGTGTGATCTCCTCTTACGGTGAGGCTCTGCTACTGGAGAGGCAAGGGAAACCATCGGGGGGTTCCAGCTGTGGGAAACATGCTCGGAGGAGGAATTTGCTCCATGTAGAAGCACCTGCTGGTTTCTGCCATGGCTGTGGGTTGGTAGAGCTCCTCGTCTGTGGTAAAAGCTGAGGATTTGCCTGGCATTCAAGGATTAATATACTAGCAGAGCGTGCCTTGATTTGCCTCAGCTGGGTGGAATATGCTATAAAAAGCTACATTTGGGGGGGGAAAAATCCATGAGTGATTTCTGAACGTTGGTTGCAACTCAGTGGCTAGAAGCAGCAAGGGGAATCTCTGTCCTTACACATTTCATCCCTCATTACAGTATGACAATGGATACTATATCCCTGATTACGGGTGACAGTAAACTGGGATGACAGCTAACAGGAGAGGTGCAGCTTGTGCCAGGAGCATAGGGGACCATGTGGCTGCCCTTTGCCCGCTGGCCTGGGGGGAAGGAGGTCTTCCCATGCCCCCAGCTTGCCACAGGAGTGTGACAGTGGCCACACCAAGGGGCTGCAAGAGGAAACGTGTGGGCCAAGCAGATCTCTGAGAAGTAACTGCAGCTTTAGAGATCCTCAGGGTCATGCAAAGAGAGGACCAAAATATTGAAAGGAAGAACATATGAATAAGCAAAGCAAGGACAGGAGATATTTTCTGAGAATACTTTCCAGGTATCCAGCAATCTGCAGCTCAGGAGTTCCCAGGTGAATTCCTTTGGATTTAAAACCCTTCCACGCTTTTTGAACCCCATCATCCCTTTTCCAGAGACCCCGTGAGTCCCACACAGAGCTCACCGTACACTTTTGTCACCCCCTTGGCACCTTTCTGGCATCTTCTGCACCCTGTGGGACCACAGCACAAGAGGGTGGCATGGACTGATGATAGGTGGGAACTCCTCTCTCCCTTGCCAGCTACAGCTGTGGTGGCAGAGCCAGCAGGCAGGAGCTAAGGGAGGCAGTCTGTCATGACCAGAGAAGCTGTTCCCCCACTTGATGCTGTGCTCCAGCAGTAACGCTGATGCCAAGGTCCGCGGCCGCAGATTCCAGCACGGCCAGTGGCTGCAGGGCCCCTGACAGCTGTGCCTGGATTAGGCAGAAGAGTAACCAGCCTGGAGCAAAGAGCAATCACTGTGCGTGCCTGCCTGTTGCTGCAATGCTGTAACAGCAGTAAAAGTGCTGAGGAGAAAGCAGGGGCTTCCGTTTTTTAGGCTGCTGCTTTATCACAGCACCACTTCGGGTGAGGTTGGCAGGTGTGGTGTCACCATGACAGCTGTGCTCCATCCCCAGGGGGGTGCAGGATGGTGTTTATGTCAACGGGCAGCAAAGAGCCCTCCCCTCCTCCCAGGAAAATTAACTTTATGCCTGGTTAGTATAGGAAGTAGAGAGTGTTGAAGAGAAGAAGTACTCGGTTATTCATGCCAAGACCCCAGGATGTGTAAAACCCCTCTAGGGCAGGGAGAGACAGGCAGCTACCAGGACTGCATCTGACCTACTGCAGAAGGTGGCACTTGGCCAGCCATGTGCTCTGGCTTGGTTGATTCACCGAGTGGGTGTATTAACCACCTGGGTAAAGTATCAAACCACTACAAACTTGCTCTCTTTGCTATATCCATGCAACACGGATTTAGAAAAGCGTTACAGCTTCTTTGCTTCTGTCCTCCAAGGCTCTGTTCGGCCACCAAGTGCAATTCTCCTCCTCTGGGAATTTGGCATTCAGGCCCAGGAGATGCCTAAGACCTGCCTAACGTGGCTGTGGGTCTCCAAGGCTGTGAACCCTTGGATTTCTGCTCAGAGGTGATCTCAGATAGCTCCTCAGTGGAGGTTTCTTTTCAACCACCCTGTCTATTTTTAAAGAACTCATAGAAATGCACTTCCTTTGAGATCTCCACCCTTTGGTGACATTTTGGTGACATTGCACGCTGGAATCAAGGGCTATTAATGAGGGATGGAGCCACATAGAGCCACATCTCCCAGTGCATGTGCCAATGTACACATTTTTAGGAACCAGGCTAAAACTTACCCTGTGTCTTCTGCTGTCCCAGCTCTCTGTGTGAATCACAAAGTCTTTGTCCCAATATTGGAGAAAGGGGGGATGTGGATGCTCTCCTTAATCCTGAAAAGATACACAGAAATAAGTGGGAAGGTGGGGGAGTCACATACACATAAGGGAAATGGTAAACACATAGTCAATGTTTTCCTGGGAAGGAAAATAAAAGCCTGAGTTAAAATAAATGGGAAACACAGAAACTCACGTAAAGACACCACAGGTTTGTATGAAAATAACCTCAAATTCTTGAGCAGCAGTGTGTTGCATTGCCACTCCCTTTCCTCCCATCGTGTTGGCATCACAGAAAATGAGCTTTTTGCTGCTGAAGTCCACAATTTCAGATGCATTTTTTAGCAAAGTACATAGGTACCGAATGTTTTTCTGGGGGCTGTGATTCTCATTGATCCCCAAGCCCTTGAGGATCTGAGCTTACGTTATCCATTGTGCAATTTTCAAAGCTCTCCATGGTACCTGCTAAGGTAGGTATCTGAGGTGGCTGCTGGGAACTCCAAAAGCTCTTTTATTAGTCTGAACTAAAGCAGTTTTGGCTGCCTAATTAAGTAGCATCATTATTAATTCCAGGAGAAAAAAGAAACAGCAACATACCCGTGCAGAGTAGATTGCACACTGCTGTGGCTGTGTAAGAGCCCTGTCACTGCAGGTTTTGGAGTAACAGCCCTGCTGGGAATTAAGACAAGGAAAAACAAGGCAGGAGGAGTGTGTGCTTTCCACCTGCCTTACGCCAGAGCCAAGACCTCCTGTATAGGGGAGTGCAAGTTCAGCCTCTGGCTGGAGCCCCCTGCTCCTGCCCCAGGGCTGCTGACCCACAGGGCACGTGTGCTTCAAAGAGGTCCTTGCTCAGCCTTGGATCCTCCTGCTTGCAAAGGAGCCTTCAGAAAAATAAACAGAGGCAGGGCCATCCTCCACCCCTTGCTCACATGCCACCTCTCCTCAGAGGTGAAAGAGCAGCTCTCTTAGTGGTGGAGGAGATGCTGAGCAGAGCCACTGCATCTTTCTGGCAGGTGAGGAGAGGCAGCAGAGGCGGCAGCTGGAGAGGGCTGAAAGCTTTTTCTGAGTGCCACAGGAAGAGAAACCCTAATGAGAGCTCCCTAAAAGCCTATTCATTGCTAAGGAAAAGGCTACTGAAGAATGTGGGACGCATGCCGAAAGCTGCCAGCCAGAGCAACAGGAAGATTATTAAAGCCCTTTGCAAAGACCCCCGTCTCCTTCCTTTGGCAGTGGCCGTTCTGGACATGGAGTCATTTCAGACCTACCCATTGAAACCCTGTAAATAGCTGTCTGCAGGGAGGGAGGAGCTGGGATACAGCTAAGGGGATTTCTTCGTGTGGGAACTGTAGGTAAAACACCCCCATCGCGGCCAAATAGGGGTAGGAAGGAAGGAAGACAAATGCACACCCTGGAGAAGCTCTCCTTGAATCCTCAGCCCTTACAGGCAGTGACTTGAACTCTTGAAAGAAGCAAATGTGGCTGTTTTCAGCTGTGCTCCTCAGCGGGGAGCAGTGCTGACCTACTCCATGCTGGCTGGTTGTGTGGGGTCTGTGCATGCAGGAGGCTGGGGCTGGGGAAGATTTTCAGTCTTCACATGGGAATATTTTGCCCGGAGTCAGCAGCCACCTGTTCTGACAGACAAGAGAGCTCTCTTCTGCTTTCTCTCTCCCGGTTTCTTCCTTCCTTTCCCGCCTGCTCTTCCATTTCTTTCCTTTTCCCCACCTCAGCTTTTTATCTCCTGGGAGCTGTTTGGGAAGAGTGCCTGTGGGACCATCCCTAAGCCAAGGGGCACCAAGGAACAAAGCCCCCTGAAAAATGTCTGCTACAAGCCAGGCTATCCCCTTTGCTCCCTACAGTGATGCTGATCCCATGGCTCTGCAATGAGATTGCTGTGCCTATAACCATTACTTTTTAGGACCCAACTCAGCCCTTCCTTGCAGGGCACAGCCTGGTGGGAACCCTGCAGTGATATGTGTTGTGCAGACCTGGCAGGGAAAAGTCCTGCCACCAAGGGTTTCTGCGGGGTGAGGAGAGAAGTGGAGACATGCAGAGATATAGCAACTTGCCCAAGGTTACCCAGTGCACTCAGCTCTTTGATCTGCTCTGTCCCCTGCTGTCCCCTCCCTGGACCTGTACCATGTGTGTGGAGGCAATAGCACGGCTCCAGGCTGGGGGTGTTGCTTTCCTGCCTCTAGGAACATCTTGGCAGGGAACCAGGAGGAAGGAGGAGGCTAGGTGGTACCCTCGTGGGATTGTGGTGGTCTGGTGATGACCCTTGGCTGCAAGGAGACTCCAACATCACTGCTTTCAACCCCAAGGGTTTAAAAGTCATGAGCCTGGTCCCTCCAAAATCAGGAGACTTCATGGTTTAGAAAGCACGAGGTTTAAAAGGAAAATAAGTGCCTGTTCTTCATTTGCCTTTGGATCTGGAGCCCTTGGGCAGTATTTTTGAGCTTTCCCCCCCAAACCCACAGCATCTATTCTGCCCTTTGGCTAGGGAACACAGAGCATCTGCCTTGTCTGCTCACACATATCCATGACACTTTTCAGAACCTTCGAGCCCCCTAACTTTCTGTCCACCTTCATGGAATTTGGCCAGTGGGTTCAAGCTAGGAGGGAATCAGTAGATAGGCATAGACATACCCAGGCACAGCACCATGAAATGCACCTTGTGTCCTCAGAGAATGGGCCAGAGATAGAGATGTAAAAGGTCACTGCTTGGTTTCTGAAGGATAAAACTAAATCTTCTTGGAGTGGAGGAGAGGAAAGACATGGAAACACTTAATGTGCTGGAAAAACAGCCCAGGGGCTGGACCAGGAATCTCTCTGGAAAGAAGGAAGCACATTCAATAACCAAGCTCAGCTGAAGCAAAACCATAGAAAACAAACTGCCTGTGCCAAGAATTTGGGGAAAGGGCCAATATTGGGAAAGGGGGAGAACAGAGCACAGAGAATTATTTAATTCAAGTAAAAACAGAGCAGTACATCTGAAGAACATAACAGGGAGGTGCATGTTACAACCGGCCAGGATGAAAAGAACCAAAAAAAAAGAAAGGAGAGGCAAACAGGGCTCTAGAAGTAATGACAGGGAAATCAGACTCTCAGGCAAAGCTCAGACATGTCGGCTAAGTGGAGCCTTGTGAGCACTGCGTGATGCTTAATCCCAAAGGAATCCCAGATGCTGGTAACAATATCCACTGCAAGTCAGCAGATGCACCATCTCACCTATGCCCTCAGGACACAGAAAAACACTGGTGGTTGGAGTTTGCCTTTCCCTGCATCCATCTATCTCCTAGCAGCTCCTAACAAGGCAGGAAAGGAGATGTTCAGCAGGGCCTGGCTGATAAAGGGGTCAGAGATCTGCCTGCAAAAGCCTGGTGGCATTTCCATCCCAGCATGGCCAGGAGATATGCGGTTGAGACAAGAGTGCAGGTCACTTTGATATCCCTGGTTTCCCCCCCCCCACATTAAATTATTAAGTTCTTCTCAGTTCTCCTCCAGGGGACCATGTGTGGTGCCAGGGAGAGGGCAGATACCTCCAGCGCTGCAGCACATTTATGCAAGTGGTGGCTGGGTGGCACTCAGTCCCCTCCTGATCTGGTGCTGAGCAGAAAGAAGGGGGAGCAGCCAGCATCCCCCAGGACCTGCACAAGAATGAGCTATGGCCATGAACCCCATGACTGCAGACTGACCACCCCTTGCCCCCAGCTGGAAACAGGCAGAGAAATGGTTCAGGGGAAATTGTGAGATGCAGCCAGAGCTGAAAATACGAAGCTGATGGGGACAGGAGGTCAGTACCATGGGTCTTGCAAGGTAGGAAATTCCTCCAGGATAGAACATTGCTGCCTCCTGCTTCTGCTCCACCCAAAGTGTCCCACCCACCCTCGCCCCTCTTGTGGGTTCAGTTTGTTCCCAGTGGGGCAGGATGGGGCAGGCTTTGGCCCTTTGGCTCTCAATGTCCACACAACCTGTGGGCTTGCAAGCAGTGAACTGTAAAAAATGAAGAGTTGACAATTAAATGTTCAAAATCTGCCAGGACTTTGTCCGGAGTGGGCTAAGCAAACAAGTGCAGATGGAGTGACCTCTGATCCACACAGTTAAGGGTGTACTCTACACTGCTTCATTTGTTTTAATCATATTAATTGCTGACCAAGGTTTCTTCCTTAATTAGTCAGATGAAGAATGAAGAGTGCATGCACAGAAGTAAGCCTCGACTTGTTCAGCTGGCTCCTAACCTCCATTGCTGAGGTGGGAGAGTTGTGCTGGTTTGGTGGCTCTCAGGTTTCATGTGCCTGTTCACCTGGTGCAGAAATGGTGATGGACCTAACACGAAGGAGGGGATGGAGTTTTTCAACAGCCCTTGGCCTCTCAGCAGTGCCCACGGGATGGTTTTGGAAGGATTATTTTGGGTGAAGAGGGATGAAAGCCTTTGAGATGCTGCTGTGCATGGCACAGCGTTTGCCTGCAGGCCAGGAGTCAGGTTCCCACTTCAACCCCCAGTGATTCCTCCAGGAACACCAGGAGATCACCAGGGCTTAGCATCTTTCACAGAAGAGCATCACCCACCAGCTTGTTCTGGATGTATTTTTCTTCTTGGGACATTGACCACTGTTGATCCTGCTGATGTGGAACAAGGTGGCACCATCTCTCATGTGCCTCCAGCCGACTGAAGAGGACCGTGGGGAAGAGAGCAAAAAATCTTCCCTGGGTCAGCATTTTGGGACAGAAAACTGTTTTCAAGGGGCGAATTCTGATTGTAGAGCAGGGTTGTTTTTTTCCACTTTGAAACCAATCTTTTAACAGCTTCAGAGGGTTGTTCCCTCCATGCTGTCAAGTAGGAAAAGTAATCAAAAAAACGCTGTTGCAAACACCTCGATTTTCCTTGTTCCCTCCCCTCTGTTTCTTTCTGCTGTTTTTAATTTTTGGCCCGGGTCTGTTATTGGATAATTGCATTGGCTGATGGCATTTAAACAGTTCTAGCAAGGCTGGGTAATTACATTCAGAGCAATTGAGCTGAAAATGCACAGAATCTGGTAAAAGTATTTCACAAGAGGCTGGGCTGGATAAATATGAAGAAATGTGTTGGTTTGTGTGAGGGTACATGGACACACAGCAGGGAGCCATTGCATCCCTTCCCCAGGACCTGGGCTCTGGGGGAAGCAATTCTGGCTGGCACTGGGAGAAAGTCAAAATACACACCTAGAGTTTCAGTAACATCAGATAAACCTATTCCAAAAGTGAAAACCTCACAAATATCTTAGCAGCTTCTCCTGTCTTCATAACAGAAGCCTCACTGGCAAATACAGCTTTTATTTCTGAATACTATTTGGGGTGAAATTCAAGTTTTTAATCATTAAACTGTTGCAACCAAGTATGTAACTGCCCTCTCGCAGACAGCAGGATTACAGCAATTCCCCTTTAGCCCTGCGCATATTCAGAAATAACCCCCTGGGAGCTGTCACCCACCACGGGTGAAGCAGGTGTCCATCATGAAGGGGACACAGGACAGTTTTACACGACCTCCTGTTGCTGGCTCCTTTCTTTGCCCTCCCTGAAGCTGGTTACCGTACACAGAGTTCCCTCCTCCAGACCTCAGGCAGAAACCTGGCCAGTCTGCCTGTCTGCCCAACGGTCCTCTATCTCCCTCTCATCTGAAAGCAAGACACGAGCTTGTGAGTCACAACCAGCCTAATTTGAGAAAAGCCAAAGCCACTTCTGAGAGTCTCCAGCTCATGGATGAAACTCCTGAAGCAAACCTCCGGCCAGCCCCACCGAGGCATCCAACTGAGATAAACCATGGCAAAAAGCTCCTCATTATATGACCCTACAGAAACCCTTTCATAAAGGGAATCTTGTTGATGGGAAGTCCTTCAGGTCAGGGCTGTGAATTCTCCACACTAACCATAATGTCCACGCTCAGCTTGAAGAGGAGTGATGGAGAGGGAAGCTGGGTGGATGGGTCTGAGCCAAGGGCTCCAGCCTTGGGGTTTTTGGAGCATTGCAACCTGTGTGGGCACTGGGTAGGCACAAGTCTGGGCAAAGCTTGACATTTCCCAGCTGCACAGGCAGAGTTTCGCTTTGCCACCCAAAGGATGGGCATACCCTGCATGGGGAATGATGGGCACACGAAACCTGAGAGCCACCAAACCAGCACAACTCTCCCACCTCAGCAATGGAGGTTAGGAGCCAGCTGAACAAGTCGAGGCTTACTTCTGTGCATGCACTCTTCATTCTTCATCTGACTAATTAAGGAAGAAACCTTGGTCAGCAATTAATATGATTAAAACAAAGGATGGGCATACCTTGTATGGGGAATGGTGGGCACAGCCCTTGAGCAACCAGCCTGCTGGTCCCGTTGGAAAGATGGGGGACTGGTGGGGCTGATCTTAGGAGAAACTTCCCCCTCTCTCACTGGCTCTGTCATAGGTGACAGGACCACGGTTGCCCTGTCTGATTTTCCACAAAACCTCAGAGATTTCACTGCGAGGGAAGCTGGGCTTTTCTACCAGCAAACAGAACAAACACTACACTGAAAGCAACACTCACAGAGGCCAACACCGTCACTTGGTGCTCCCCTGAGGTTGAGCACCATCCATCCAAGAAGAGCAGATGCTGTGAAGGGGAGGGTGAAGGTCTGGCCCACGTGGTTGGTGCCCCTGGACTCCAAAGCCTCTGAGAAGGGAGCAGGGAGGCTGACGTGGTGGTGAGGTCTTTGCCTGTTCAGACACTGAGGTGCACAAAGGCACCATGCCTTGAGAAAACTGGTGTTTTCTCACACCCAGACATGTCCCCTGGGACAAGAGTCTCTTGTTTTCCCATCTGGCCCCAGTAAGATGAATCTTGCTGGAGCTACACTAAAACATATAGCATTGCCTTCAGCAAAGAGGCTGAGCCAGACCCTGGTACACCCACTGGTCTCTGAAGCCAGGCTGATGTGTAGACACTAGAGAATCTGAAGGGCTGGCATAAAGTCCACAAAGTAATTTGCTTTAAAATACAGAAGAGCAGGGTGTGACACAGCTGCAGAAGGTGACACACACAGACACACACCGTTAGCACAAGGTGGTTGGGACTGGTGATGGACCAGTGTCATAGAAGCTGTCATCCCTTGAGCTGGACATTGTTGTGCCTGGAGACATCAGTCATTTGCTCTGGCCTGCAAAAGCAGAATGTGCTTTGTAATTGATGAAGAGCTCTCCTCTGGAAGCAGAAAAAGCAGTAGTCCTCCTAGCATGGTCGTGTGCTTTGCTGGTGTAGCTCTTTTGGGATCTGCAATGAGTGTCCACCACATTGCATGAACCCTGTGTATGCTTGCCCAGCCTCTCACTGCACTCCAGGGGGATTTGATGCTCTCCCTGTGTGCAGGGACCAGGTTTCTGAGTGTTGTGAAAGTCTCCTTTCCTCTAGTCTGGGCCTGCAAAAGAAGTAGGGTTATTCTCCAAAAAAACTCCTTCCAAACCTCTAAGAGAATGAAGGATCAGCTCCTGCACAACTCCAAGGTAAATTAGAGCTTTCTGACGCGCTGGGAATGCTCCTTGCAGAGGTCACCCTAAGCCCTCCCTGTTGGCAGTGCCAGGGCAGACCCATCGCGTGACACCAAGCATTTTCAGCTCTCAGGCTGGCTTTGTTTGCACTTTGTTTCCCAGACATGACTTGTGTCCTTGCTGATGGATGTGTCCATGCAGCCAGCGTGCCAGGCTGGGCACAGCCTGTCCTCTGAACTGAGCCCGAGGTGCTGCAGGCACAACCAGCAGCTCCCAGGGTCACACAATGGTTTTCGCTCTGAAGATGTTTGTGTTCCAGCTTCCTCACTTGGGTCTTCATCAGCCTCAGGGCAGCTGAACTGGCCAAGCTGTGACAGAGAGTGGAGGACCCTTGGACAAAATGCTCTCCAGGGAGACGATGTGCTGTTGTTTTACAAATCCTCTATCTTCAGGAGGACTTCAGGAGGGCACCACATTACTTGGGCTGCCCGAGCAAAGTGTGAGCATGCTGTTTCACTCCCAGCATTCTATTTAGGGGTCATTTTCCTTGAGGGTGAAACCAGGACTGGTATGGATGTGGATATGCCCCTGCCCTATTTGAAGAGCCAAACAGAAGTTGTAATTCCCCTACTGAATCATGGAACTATAGAATGGTAAGGGTTGGAAGGGACCTTTAAAGGTCATCAAGTCCAAACCCCCTGCAGTGAGCAGGGACATCTTCAACTAGCTCAGGTTGCTCAGAGCCCCGTGACCTCTTTAAACACTGCTGCTTTGCTCCATGGACCATGCTGCTGTTGAAGGCCAGTCCCATCCTTCTGCTCAAAGCAGGGGCAACTTTCCATTGAGTAGATGGATCCTAACACCAGCACAAGTCCCAGCTGTGAACTCTGAGCAGCTTCTACCTCAAACCCCTACCAAGCACACAGAGCAGAGGCAGGAGACACTGACATCTCCTGGTATGATGTATAGCTTGGAAATGAGTCACCAGAAACTCTGCTTTGGGATACACCCAACACAACACACTGGATGTGGCTTTGGTGCCACCTGGAACCCAGATCTTCCTTTGAGATGCCAGGAAATTCTGCATTTTTATCATGGTCATGTGGATTTCTTTAGCATCCCTCCTTTTCCTTGTCAAGGGTGTGCTTTAGGTGAAAGACACCATTCAGCTTGTAAATACCATTTGCCATCCTTGCTCAGTGTTTGCTAACACCACAGAAACTTCACTAATTTTTTGAGAACATTGTTTTCATACAGGCTGGAGTGCTCTGTGCTCCTGCCAAGCTGAGCAACCTGGGCAAATGTTTCTGTGTCTTTTCCTCTCGTGCTGAACCTGACAGTATCATCACCCACGGACACATGGGCCGCACTGTCTTGCTGTTGTTCACTTGCTGGCAGTTCAATTTAGCAGTTTTGCAATGAGAGCTAATTAGGGAAAGTCTGCTGATGAGAAAGTCCTAGGGCAGACAAAAGTGGTGGTGTGGTTCACTGGGTGATGTGGGTTAGTGGTGATATAGGTAGATGGTTGGACTGGATGATCTTGAAGGCTTCTTCCAACCTTAATGATTCCATGAAAGCCAGACCCAGGACCTCCCTTGCATCTGTAACAGAAGAGAAATGCAAAGAAAAATGATTGCAACAGATGCAAATCAAGTTCCACATCTCTTGTTATCAAGAGTGAGCCACAACACGGAGTCACAACACTTTAAAGTTATTTGTAGGAGAGTGTCACAAATGAACGTGATCCCAAGAGAGTGGGTCAGCAATCATTTCCTGTGTTTTACAAGAAAACAGGGTGACAAGGTGGCAACCATGCTTGATTTTTCTTAAGGGATGCTTCTTGCTCCTTAAATAAAAAATAGTGATGAAGAGCAGGGCTCAAACCAGAGTAACTTTGCCATTTCAGGTTCTTTTCTGGAAGCATCCTCCAGGCAGGCCATGGTTTGCTGTCTGAGTTCTGCGTGTGAAACCCATGCTCCCTGCCCCTCCGAAGCCCCACCAGGGCTGGACAATGCAGGTGTGGACTAAAGGGGAAGCAAAGGTATTTTAAAATGCGGATAGTGGAATGAAGGGGAAGCAAAGCTATTCTGATTGCACAGTGCCACCCACTGTCGGAGGGACAGACAGCACCGTGGCCGCTGCTCAGGAGCTTGCTACATGGATCAGTAACTGAGATAAATCACTCAGGTACCTACAAAAGGTAGGATATGGATAAGGCAGCTCTGTACATCACTGGGACACACACACAGCTACATACACACTGCTGGGCTCAGGGAGATGTGAATATTCATGCACACAGCCATCCTGAGTCGGGGTCAGGCACAGAAAGCCAGCATGAAGGGAGAGGTCCTGCACAGCGAGGAGATCCAGCAGGGAGGAGACCTCTCTGGAGAAACTGTGCATGGGTCCAGGGGTCCAAGGGTCCGGGATGCCAGTCCCTCTTGGTGGTCTGCAGGTGTAGAAGAGATGGGGAAGGAGATTGTGGGAGGATGAAGCTATGGAGGTGCAGGGAGACACAGGTCCCTGTGCACATTTCTTCAGTGAAGATGCTCAATTTGTTGTTTGGATTTGATGTGCACTTTGATTATCAGCTACTTATTTGTGTCAGGACAGAGGGAATTATGTGATGATTTTCCTCTGCCTGGACATCAGGTGGAAAAAAATTCACCTGAAGTATCTGGTCTATGCCATCGTATGGCATCTATGCCAAGATATTTCCATTAGTCTTCAGAGGATCTCAAGCCAGAGCATCTCAACTCCTCTCCAGACCCATGAGACAGAGTATCCTGGGAAAAAAACATGTTGTATTTCTATACATCCAACCATCCATGGCCAAAGGCAAGTCAAGCAGTGGGGTAACAGAGTGTATGTACCCTGATGAGCTGGGAGATCTCACAGGGTGGTGTACTCTGCCACAGAGATGCCCTCAGAGAAGAGATCTTTCATTAAGATTGTCATTTGCTACCACTTCCATCCCCACAGAGGCTGCCTCCTCCTCGGCAGGCACCGTCCCTGGGGAGGGATCACTGGTGAAATATTCATACGTGGAAGAAATTACATTTGTGAGCATGGACTGTGGAGTGACAACTGGCTGGAGGGGTGGGCAGGGAAAAACAATAAAGGGAGGGAAAGAGGGGAAAAAAAGGCAGAACCTGGGAAAGGAAAGGTGAGCTGGGATTTGCCCCACGAGCATAGTGCAAGACCTCCTTGAGAAATGCATATTCCCTCCTAAACCACCTGGATTTTTCTCCTCTGCTCTCTGTGTCTCACACTGAGGACTGGATTCCTTATTAGAGTCCAGAGGGCAAGATCTCTGCAGTGACAATAATTGCAAAACCAGGAGTAATCAGGTTTTTTAATGCTCTGATCATTAGGATCCCCTCATTGCTGCTGCTGCCTGTTGCCCTCTGCTGCTTAATTTACCCAGATGCTATAGGGAAGGAGTCTGGAAGCCTCCTAGAGATGATTTCTCCATGGAAGGATCCTTACAGCCTCCCCCTGTGTTCTCCTCGCTCGGTCCTCGCCTCCCTCGCAGGAAGCACACGCACGCTCGCATGATGCAGGAGCAAGTTTTGACTATTTTAGGGCCTGAAATTTCCCTGTCGGCATGGCAACTTTCAACTCCTCACCTCTGACGGGAGCTGCTGGAAATAGAAAATCCAGAAATCGATGAGCTCCAGCACAGCAGGATCTGGAGAAACACCAGAGCTAAGGAGGGCGACCCATGGGCCATCACCACCCACCCCACAACTGCAGTTTTTAAAACCTCATGACCTTTGCAGTCTAAAGGTATCCTCTCCCTGTCAGCCCTTCCTAGCTCAGCAATTTTTAAATTATTTTCCTATTTTCTCAGACCCATCCATACCCATTGGACCTCCATCTTTCCATGGATGCTGGCTCCATCCTGGAAATATTCCCCCCTGGACCTCCACAGCTGCTCAGTGCCATGGGATTTCCATTCTGAGAAAGCCTCCCCACCCCTCTGAGCTTCATTTTTATTATTACATTTTTTTGCTTTGGAAAACCCATTAATGTTTACATCTAATTTTTCCCAACCCAGTTTGTTTTTTCCCAGCTCACACATAAACAATTGTGACTGCCCAGGGCCAAGTGGGCATGTGGCACATCTCCTCTAATCCCTGCTTAACCTAATTCATTCTCTGTCTAAGAACAAAACTCCGCGAGATTCATTCAAGGAGCCTGGATTATGTCTCTCCCAGCCTACAACACACTCACGTAGGATTAGGGAATAAAAAATCCTAGAAGGCATCGGTGAGCCACTAAACCTCCAACAACTCAAACACCTAGAAAATCCTTTTCCATGCCCAGATTTGAGCTCGGAGTCCGCGTGTGCAGGAATTGCTTCTCCAACATCGCCAACGCAGAGCTCAGCCCTCAGAGCTATTTTTAGGTCTTTGAGGATCTGGACTTCGCTGTCGTATCTTGTTTCTCAGATCTTTTTCTTCCTTTCTCCTCTCTGCTACCCAGAGTCTCCTGGAGAGTTCAGTGGGGGGGAGTCAGGATGTCTTGAGGGGGGTGTTGTGTTATTTACCTTTCTGGAAAAATAAAACCAATTTTCTACGTAGGGAAGAAGGGCTTGTTCTGTACCAACTCAATCACTGCTGCTTGTTGTTGCTTCTAGGAGAAAATGTTGACATTTTTCAATCGAAATACTTTCCACTCTCCTTTCAACTGATGTCTTCTTCTTTTATTTTATTTTTTTCCTCCCTTCAGTTTTGGCAGGTAAATACTATTAAACACATATTGGTTTTATGCACTTTCACTTCTCTGTGGTTTTGGAAGTGAAACAAACACCCAAGCATATTTTTTTCTCTTTCAGCAACTGGGCAGTGAATATTAATATAAGGAAGTTCTCTCTCCCCTGGCCTTATTTTATTAATTCCCATCCTTTCCCACTGCTTCCCTCCCTCCTGAACTTGTCAAAGCTGCTCCAGCCAAGGATGGGGGAACCCCAGTTCTTCTCCGGAGAACCTGAAGCACCTCACCAAGCCAGGCTGGGCCAGCAGCCTTTGCTTTCTAGGGTAAAAATTGATTCACTTCTTAAAAGTTTCCAATTTTACCTTTTACTTCTTAATTTGGGATCTGCAGGTGCTCGGCTGAGCCTCCTTAACACAGCATAGTTCTTCAGAGCTCACTGCAGGCTCTTGGTTGCAAGGGGAAGCAGGAGGTAGCTGGGAGGAGAAGTCACCACCCAGCACAGGGACGAGCTCTGGCCAGAAGCAAGCTGGGGACACCCCTCCACAGCTGTTTCCAACATTTTTAGGGCATTCCAACTCCCTTAAAAGCTGCCAGGGGAAATGGGGACTCCTGTACTATACCTGGCTTGTGTTCCTCAATCGCTGTTCCCAGATTCCATCAGAGGAAAACCAGGGATGCCCATTCCTGTGAAAAAGGAATTACACGTAACACCAGAGGAGGTTTAGTGCTTTGCTACCAAGAGTGTTGTGCTCTGGTTTGGTCTAAGAGGCAGCAAACCCCCATCTCCAGGGCAGGGCTCCTCCTGAGCTCCGCTATGGGCAGGGGAGCTGACACAGCCTCCAGGGAAGACCAGGAAGTGGTTGGGATATCAAGAAGCAGCAGCCAGGCTGGTCAGGCAGGTACCAGATGCTCACCTAAAGGAGAGAAAAATAGCGGGAGAAATTCCAAAAGCAGAATAAGAGGGGGGAAAAGCAGAGCAAGAATTTAATCTCCAGGCTGTCACGGTGTGAGCCCTGCTGGGACACAAATTTGGGAGCGATTTACCAGGGCATGCACACTCCAAACATAAGCTCTCCTGGAGCTATGGAACAGCAAAGCAAAGTTAATCTATTCACATAGTTGGGTTTATATATGGGGTTGTTGTGTCGTTATTAACACATTGATCCCAGGAGGTTTTTTTCCTTGGTTCCCTTGAGAGGGAAACGAGTCCTGAGGTGCCCCAGGCACGAAGCCCAACAGCCTGGAGCTGCGGGTGGGTTCCCACAGGGGTGGGAGGACTACAAAGGGTGCCTGTGCTCGGGCTGCCCGAGCAGACAGAGTAAACACCCTTGGCCCCAACTATTATAGGAAAGGGTGAGCCCACAAGTCCTGACTCACTCGTCGGGGGACGCCCAGCAGAGGAGCTCGCGGTCACCCACACATCGCTCCTGCCCCACCACCCGCCTTTGCTGTGGCCTCCTCTGAACAGACAAGCTTCTCTGACCTCTGCTCCCAAGAGAGTGCATCCCTCCTTTCCCAAATTCACCCCATTTGCCTCCTGCTTTTCCTCCTGCACACTCCCAGTTCCTCCTTCAGGTGCCTCCTCCTTGGCCAGGACCGGAGGTGATGAACCTCCCTCCAAGACAGCCCTGGGCTAACTTTAGCCCATTGCTCCCTACTCATGGTGTTAATCTTGCTGTGTGAGCAGAGGTGGAAAACACTAAATGAAAATAAAGCCAGGTTAGATATCTAAGACCTCTCCTCCCAGGTTTTGAGCTTCTCCACCAGCCTCCCCAGCTAATTAAGTGATTGCCATGCAAAAATGTTGTTACAAGCTCTGGCACAATGGATGGGATAAAAACTTGTTTGTGTGTGTGTACAGAGGAAAGGGATGGGTAGGGTCCAGGGAAAGGGGAGCAGTGCAGCAGATTTGCTCCAACCAAGAAGGTCTTTCCCCTGTGCCACTTTAATTCCTGCTTTCCTCCTCCCAGTCCCTCGCCAGCCACCAGATGAAACCCAAACCAGCTCTGAGTGCTCAGGCTCTGTCTGAGGGAACAGAAACCTGCCACGAGAAGCACAAGTGTTGGGGTAAAGAGAGAAGGGATCTCTTAAAATTATTTTAAAAAGGTCAGCTACCACTTCATTTAGAATATATTTATAATGAGAATATATCTCATTTATATCTCATTTATAATGAGAATTGTCTGGGTAGGTTGTACAGACTGTTACAAAGTCCCTTCCATACCTCAGGGTTACTCTGGCTATTTAAAATCCCCTCTTTCCCCTCCCCAGACACCCCTGACTACGGCTGCTTGCAGGACATCTGTCAGGGAGGCATGATAAGCCAGAGTAGCAAACATAAATCACAGCCGCTAATTGCAAAGCCGTGTGTGTCTGTCCTTGCCGTTTTGTGCCTTCGCCTTCAATCCACGCTTGCCCACCCGATCCATCTCCCTGTCATTACCACTCTTTCCCCTCTCCCTGTGCTGCTCCCCTTTATGTTTTGAAGCACAGCCTCTTCTTCTCCATAATCAGCTCGACTCCTTGTGTCTCTGTCCTTGAGCACCTCTGGCCTTCTCCTCTTTGCCAGCTCTCTCGCTGCTTTATATTTCTCCTATGCTTCCTCCAGTATCACCGTCCTGCTTGCCTCCCCTCTTGTCTCTGAGCAGACACACGTGAAACATTTCACTGTTGTGCTGCTCTTCAGACATAAAATAATTAAAGTCTACGAGCCAGTGGGTCAGCAGTGTGATCCTGATTTTTGCAGCCCTCAATCCCACTATGTCAATGCACACACAGAAAAAGGATGAAGCTCTTTTGCGAAGATGGTCAGACCCAGCCACCAAAAACCTGTAAAACCAGTAAAAAAGGCTGGTTCACACCATGGAAGCACTCCCTTGTCAGCACAGGCTGCTCTCAGTGCTTGACAGAAAAGCCACATCAGCTGCACATTAATGTCAGGAAATATTCTGGAGGCAGAGCTGCCAACCTTGAGGTCAAGTCCTCACCCTTAAAACATTAGCCAGCCTCCAGATTGCCAGGAACAGGGTTTTAGTGCCCAGAAGATTGTTGGGAGACTATAAGAGGCCACAGTTTTTTGAAGGCTTCATTAAAAAAAAATAAAATCAGGACTAGATCCCAGGGAAAGAAGGAAACACCTTGGGGATGACTAGGAGTTTAGTGCTTCCCTGGGGGAAAAATAAATTGGGGGGCAAAGCAAGAACTGACTGTCTCTGTGGCAGTGTTTGACCACCTGCAGAAAGCCATGCCTGATGGTTGCTGTCAGTGTCCGAGCCTGAGCTGCCAAAATTGCTCCACGGGTTTCAAACGCTGAAAAATCAGAGGGAAAACAGGGTTAAAATATTTAGGAGAAGAAAGCAAACCAGGGAAGCTCCTCCATAAGTCAAATACCATTCCGTTTCGCAGCATGGGTGGGAAACTTCTGGGCTGTGGGACCTCAGCGTTAGCAAATCTTGTTAACAAGCTGCTGAAGTGCTGGTGTGAGGCAGCAGAGGAACGGGCCGTGTGTCTTATTGATTTAATGACAGCCATGGCTGGGAGGAATTGATGCTTTCATTAGAGAAAGCAGATTAGCAATAGGCTTGGGGAGGTTTGGCCAGCTCGGGAGGTGGCAGCGTACGAATGGTTTCCCCTGTTGAAATATAACTTACAGGGAAGATGGAACAGAGGGAGACTGCAAATATCACGGTGCTATAACACAGCCCCTGGTTACTGGATTAAAAAAATCCCACATTTGCTGATATCCACTGAAGATCTTGATGATGAGACAGTCCCTTTGGAGAAGAGCAGTGAAATACCTGGTGGAAGGCAGCGCTCGTAGCTGAGTATCTGTCTTTGGAGCACTGGGAGTAGGATTCCATTTCCTCACACTGGAAATCTGGGCTGATGATGCCAGATATCTTGGCTGAGGATTCCCAGAACAATACAGACAACGTGAGGCAGAGAAGGGTTCCTCAGTTGGAAATAAAAACAGAAAGGGAATTGGAGAGTCACAGAATGGTTGAGGTAGGAAGGGACCTCTGGAGATCATCTGGTCCAGCCCCTCTGCTCGAGCAGGGCCACGTAGAGAGTTGCCCAGCATCATGTCCAGACAGTCTTGAATATCTCCAAGGATGGAGACTCCACAACCTCCCTGGGCAACCCCTGCTGGTGCCTGGTCACCCCCACAGTGAAAACATGTTTCCTGGTGCTCAGGAGGAGCCCCCCATACTTCAGTTTATGCCCTTTGCCTCTGGTCCTGTCACAGGGCACCACCGAGAAGAGCCTGGTTCTGACTTCTTTACACCCTCCCTGCAGGTATTTATGCACATCGGTGGGTTCCCCCAGGCTGCACAGTCTCAGCTCTCTCAGCTCTTCCTCATCTGAAAGATCTTCCAGTCCTTTCACCACCTCATTGGCCTTTTGCTGCACTCTCTCCAGTACATCCACCTCTCTCACATCCTGAGAAGACCAGAACTGGACCCAGCACTCCAAGTGTGGCCTCACCAATGCTGAGCAGACAGGAAGGATCACCTCCCTCCACCTGCTGGCAACACCCCTCCTGGTGCAGGATCACCTCCTCCAGCCCCATCTGTTGGCCTTCTTTGGCACAAACACACATTGCCGGCTCATGTGCAACTTGGTATCCACCAGGACCCCCAGGTTCTTCTCAGTAGAGGTGCTTTGTAGCCAGTCACACAGTGCATACTGGTGCCTGTGGTTATTCCTCCCCAAGGGCAGCACTTCGCATTTCCCCTTGTTGAACTTCCTGACAGCTCAGTTCTCCAGCCTGATGAGGTCCCTCTGGATGGCAGCACAACCATCAGCCACTCCTCCTAGTTTTGTATTGCCAGTGAATTCACCGTGGATGCACCCTGTTCCATCGGTGAGGCCATTAATGAAGATGTGGAACAGCATTGGCCACAATGCCAACCCCTGGGGTGCACCACTTGCTCCCAGGTGCACTTTGTGCCACTGACCACAACCCTCTGGACCCAGCCATTCAGCTGGTTTTCATCCCACTCCACCATCCACTCATCTAACCTGAACTTTGTCACCTAATCTACGAGGATGGTGTGGGAGACAGTGTCAAAAGCCTTACTGAAGTCGAGGTGAGCAACATCTGCCCTGTCACCTACTTGTAGAAGGTGATCAGGTTGGTTAAGCATGATCTCCTCTTTGTGTTTCCCTTTTTCCACTGAAATAACAGCAGAGCCCAAGGACGTGATATTTTAAGAGCAGGATGAGATTAAGGGGCAGACGCTAAGTGCTCGCAGCGTCTGACAGAGATAAACTGCAGTATCAGTTTCCATCAGGCTGAGAGCACACAGCCCACACTTAAGGGGAGAGGCTCAATGATCTAACAGGGCTTTCCCACCTCTCACAGTGCACACGGATACATGAGCATCAAGTGGAGACAACTGCAGATGTAATAAAGAATTAGAAGCCCTCATTCAGGGGCCAAGCGCTGAGGATGTTGCTGGGGCATATTTCACATGGGAAGCAAAGCAGGTTTCCCTGTGCCGGGTTTCATCCCACATCTCCTGGAGAAGGGCTAACATTTGTCTCTCTTCATTCTTTCTACTGCCCCTGGGGCCACAGCCCATGTTTTGTTTGGTGCTTCAGGCTGTTTCACCAGCACTTAGCATTCACATGAGTGTCGGTGATCATGCACATGGTGGGAGTGGGGGTCAAAGAGGAGTTTTCCAGCTTCTTCTTCTGCTCTACGATGCCAAACAAGGACATCTTACAGTACGGCTCTGCAGGTTGGCACCCATCTGTAGCCTCCTCTCCAACATTCGATTAGGTGGAAACTTCTAATCTTCAATTAGATGGAAAAGCAGAGAAAGAAGAGAAACTTCCATGTGCCTGTGGCACAGCCTGGACCATATTTGCTGGGGAACAGGGACTTTAAACCCCTGGCATCCTCACTGACTCCATTACTGAGGAGGGATGCCCTCTGCAAGCTCCATCTTTGCTGTATAACACCAAGGCTTTGGCCAGCAAGGGCTGATGTTTAATCATTTAAACATGACAGCATGTGTGGATCCAGCAAGACCTACCAAGTCTTATCTACAAGGAGAAGGGAAGCTTGCAAAGGTACCAGCTGCTCCATTCCCTCTTAACTCTGGACCATCAACAGGTATTTACTATGGCAGTGAATAATCACATGGTTTAGCTTAGTAAAATTAAGGAGAAGAAGAAGGTAACTAAAGACCACGATCAAAATCAAAATCAAGTATAGTCCTGAGAAAGGTCTTGAAAATGCCATAAAACCTATCAGACTTCCTAATTCCTGCCAAGGGGGAAGAAGGTTTTTAAGTACAGTGGCATCAAATGGACCAAAGAAAGGGGGAAAAAAAGTGCTTTCAATGACCCCCTAAGAAATCCTCCTCCTTGCAGGACTCTGTGAAAATTCACCTTTCTGATTATTTATTAACATCCTGCTTAGACCACTGTACTGATCACAAACCTGATTGTTGCTCCTCCAAAATCTGGAGGTCTACACTAATGAACACCCCAGGAAGCTCTAATCCCAAATCCCACACTAGAGGCGCCGGCACCCACAAGTTTCACAGGATTTTTGGGTGCTCACCACCTCCCAGGCAGGGCGCGTCCTCAAATGACAGAACTGAGGAGAAAGAAGAAAAAAAAATAAAAAAGCCCTCTCAAAAGACAAGTAAAACGTGTTTCTGAGGCAAAATTAGCATTTGGCAGAGAAGTGACTCACGGTGACTGAGGGCTTCGTGCATCCCTCCTCTGAAACCGCCAGGATTTTTTCGGGCTTGTGAATCACCAGAAAATGGTAGATGAGCACATCTTGACCTCAGCAAAGACTGAGGGTGTTAGAGGAGATGATGAACAGCTCTGCTCTGCTCTCTGAAATAGCACTGCTGGCAACTTTGTGATGCCAGGAAGAGGGGAAACAGCATTTCCAAGGGTGGGTTAAAAGGTGGAAAGCTTCGTTCACAGCGAGGTCTTGGGCTTTGGAAAGCCTGACTGTGAACCAAAGGGGAATGCAGCTGTACTGGCTCCTGCACAGGAAGGGGACACGTCAGCTCCTTTGAGGGCATTACACCTTTTTTTTTGCAGGACTCCATGCTTTAGAAGGTCCAGCATCTTTTCCAGTTGCTTTTGTGACCCATAATCCCTCCCATAGTCCCAAAATCCCATCTTCAGGCTCCTCACAAACCCCCTTCAGACTCTTTTGAGAAGCAGCTGTGGGAGTGAGGATCAGGAAAGCGCCTGAGCATCACCCCAAACCCCATCTTCAGACTCCCTCTTCAGACTGGGTTTCCTGATTGCTAAGGTGAAAACATCAGCCCTTCTTCTGCTCCTTGTTTCATAGTTATCCTCCTTGTCATACGTCATACCTACATCTCCTTTAATTGTTCTTTTTAGTCCAGTTGGCTCCCCACAGCAATGTCCCTGACTCGAGCAGTCTCTCATCCTGGAGCACAGAGAAGTGTTGATGATGGTCTTTTTTTTCCTCACATCACGTAGAATTAAGTACCAGCTTTTGTCACAGCTAGAAAACATTCTCCTCTCTCAGCAGAGGGATCCCCTTTGGATAATTGCTCATCACTGAACAGTTCCTTCCCAAGCATCCCTCATTAATTATCCCCTTGGTCAAGATTTCCAGGACCTCCCTACTGCAGAAACACCGTGACACTGGTGTGGTTTATCCTGAGCTTGTCTGAAACAATCTAGCTCAGGTTTTGGGGGAAGTGTCGCCACAACTGCAGAGAAATACTCCAAGTAAACACTTGAGATGGTGGTGGGGAAAAACTAAACTGAGCTCTGTTTCATGGCAGTATTATGGTATCAGTGCTGCAGGAGGCTCTAGAAAGATGCCTGGGCATGTCATTCCTCATGGCTCCACATATCCAGGTGCAACCCTGTTGTGAATGTGGACAAGTGGCTTTGGGCTTTTGTGCCTCCCTTCTTCAGACTTGAAAGGAAGGTGAAAATCACTTCCCCCATCCCAGGAGAACTGTATGCTGCTGCTGATGATGATGATGAAGGGGACCCAAGGAGGAGCCCACAAAGGCTTTGCTCGAGGATGTCGTGTGGTAGGATGGGCAGAAGAGTGATGCATGAGCAACGTTGGGCTGGCCGTGCCGATCTGAGTACGAAACGCTGCATGGCAACAAAGACAGGCAAAAAACCAGGAGTAAAATTCAAATACTGCCACTGCTTTCATGGTAATCAGCACAGCACTGCACGGAATGATTTGTAATTTTACACTGACAGCTATTATCTCCTGGCAGCCACCAAGACTTAAACAAATGTCTGATATAGCAAGGGGCTGGGTTTCGTGTGCCTCTGACAAGAACCTCACCACAATAAGGAGCCCAAAGAGAAGGAAACGCTGCTCTGCAGTCACTGTTCCTCTCCTGATGTATGGATTGTGGCAGTCCTTCCTTGGCACTGATTATGCTTGGTGCTTTGATGTCAACCTCTCTTGAAGTGCCTTTTGCATAGCAATGGAAGAAACACCCCCTGTGGACCTGGCTGGTAATGTTCTCCCTGTCTTCAGATGGACCAGTGCTGGGAGGGAGAGGGGATGCAGGGATAAGCTCCACAGCCTGACCCAACAGGACAAATTCTGGATATGAATAAGTGATGTCAAAGCAAAATCCAGACTCTTACTTGAGCAAAAATTTTGTATTTTGGGTTTTTGGGTTTTTTAATGCCTTCCAGGTAGGCAAAACATGTAGCAAGTGCCAGGGTAGTAAGTGATTAAGTAATTCTTCAGCTGTATAGGTTCATGGCAAATCAGCTAATCTTCCTTACAACTCGTATAACAAAGGAAAGAGGAAGCAAGAAGCACAAAAGAATACAGAGAATGAAAATTACTCTATTTTACCTGGACTTTTGTCTTGTCTTTTCAACAGAATTTCTTTAAAATCCGAATCTTGCACCACTCCAGTGGCTGGGAGAGCTTCAGACTCAGGAGCTGCCTGGTCCTGGGCACTGGATAGGAGCAAACACAAAACGGGATGAAGCTCCAGAGCTGGAATTCTCCAGTTTAGGTTCATTCATAATACTAATATTTCTCCTGCCATCAGGTCTTGTTCATCCAAGATGCCTGGATTGCTCAGGCAACCACAAGAATATCCTGCCAATCCACAGGGATTTCATATAGCACTATTTTTAGAAAAAAATTCTAATTTTGAATCAAAGAGAAACTGGTTAGGCCAGTGTTCTGTACATGAGAAGCCTGGCTGGTTTTCAAACAATCCTCTCACTAAATTTTCAGGTTTTGATAAAAAAGAAAGGAAGATTGAGTATGCTCTCTAAGAAAATTTTGTAGGGAAAAATTTTGCCTTTCAAGCAAACCAGCTGTAATTTCCCCAAAGCTGATCCACACTCACAGAAATTCTTTGGTTTCTTGGGAATATTTCTAGTTTTTGACTGGCTACTTCTGATGGTTTATTTAAGGTGTTGTTGGCATGAGTGAAGCATTTCTGGGCACTTTTTTAAAGCTTTTAAGGGTTTTTTTTTTGCTTTTATTCTGGAAGCACTCATGTGCCCAACAGTTGACAAGCTGTTTCCAGCTCCAGCAGCTTGTCCAATAAAATATATTAACATTCCCCACAGCCTTGATACATTTTCTGGGGTGCTCAGAAAAATAAAGGGCTGACATTCCCACCTCAAAGCCTCTTACCAAGTACTCTGCTTGATATGTAAAAACCCCACTGTCCTGAGGTATTTGTGATTTAAAGTTGGGGGGATATAATGTACTACCCCCTTCAATCCCCACTGGGTCAGATTCAAGGTCATCCTCCCAGTAGCTTCAGGAGGCTTTGGCACAAACCCGTGGCTTCTTGTTTTATAATTATAAGCCACTTTTGAAAATCTTGCTTGGTACCACCCAAAGAGGCTTCGTAGCCTCTCCACTCCCCCTCCTCCCCAAGTCTTGGCTGGGCCCTGGGGTCCTCTTATGTTTGAGATCTTCCTTTTGATCTCTCATTGAGCCTTGAGAAGAGTAAACTCTTCACCATCCTGCTGGAGCCAGCCAGGAGCTACTCCCCAATGTTATCTGGGTCATTGTTATACCTTCCCTGCTCAGTACTGCTCAAGATAATCCAAAAACACATAAAAACCACAACAACAGGAGCTCCCAGTTTGCAGGGTCCATCTTCACCCATCCTTTGGATGCTCACCTCACTTTCTTCATCCTATTCCCCACCACTCTGGGAGCTTGTGAGATTACTCGCTCCCTGTGGGAGGATTTGCTGGGGTAACTCTGCACAGAGGACATGGCCAGACTCTTATCCCCCATTTGTGGGGGAGTGGGGTGTCCCTCATCCACCTGAACCTGTAAAAAACCCAAACCCTAAGCTCAGCTCTGTAACAGTGAGCAGGTCTGTACAAAAAAATACTAAAATTCAGAGTGAGTTGACATTTATTTCTCCACTCAGCTCCATGTTTACCTCTGAACATCAGCCCTCACAGCAGGGCTGTGTTTCCATGTAACACACACGTCCCCCCTAGATAATTACACTTAATTGCCAGTGTCGGTGGCTCAGACGTCTGCCAGGCTCCACCATGATTACAGCCACGGCGCTGGGGAGCCGGGCAGGTCCACCACACGTGGTTCAAGCTGCACCTCAAGGATGCCAGGTACTGCTTGCACCCCTGCTCTGCTCCGTTGCCAGATCTGGGAAAATAAAAAAGACCCATGATCTGTTAGGCTGGGATGCAGAGGTCTGCCCCAGAGTTCAGGCAACTCGGGCAAGTGCTTATCTAGGAGGTGGGAATAGTTCCTTTCATCTCAGCAAATTAACTCAAAGCATGAAGGTGGTGTCGGAGCTGAGAGCAGCTGAGTTTATCACAGCTTTTAATTTAGAAGAAACAACCAGCTAACGTGTGCTCTGAGCAGATGGATGTCACATGAACCAGGATTTTAGGAAGCATTCCCATCTTTTCCTGATTTCTCAAGACCTTCTCATTGCCTTTTTTTAGCCTCATGGAGATTGGCAAGGGTCAAAGTGTGATGGTGGTGGGGCAGTGGCCAGGGAAAGGTAGGAGGGACTGGCTGCTCCAGTGAGGAGCACTGAGGCTGCTGTAATTTTTGCCCCATGGGGATCTGCAATGGAAAACCCTCTCCTATAAGCAGGGATTTGCTCCTGGAGCTGTTGTTCCTGTGCTCATATGGCTTTTCTCACATGGTAAATGCCCTCTGTGAGGGAAGGACCTCACAGAGTTTTATGGAGGTGATGGTCTGGCCCCAGCAGATAACTGAGATGACAGATTTGCAAAAGCCTCTAAAGCATTCGGTTCATTCCTTGAATGGAGTACAAAGAGAATTGCTGGTTTTCTGTCTGATTTTTCAAGCTATTTGTTGGCTCATAGATTGATTTCCAAAATACCCAACCCTGCAGGAAGGTTGGCAAGGGCTTGGTGTCCCCCCTTAGAGCACAAGTCAGGGCAAGAGGGCACACGGTAACCCACGGTAACCTCCTGCCTGGCTGCTCGCTTCAGGATCTGCTGCTTGATGCGCACAGCACCAGGAACAGGCTTTTACTGCCAAATAATCCTTCATTCTTGAAATCCTCTGCCCCAGCACTCTGAAATATCAGGAGATAAATGCCAATTTCAGCGATTCCCCGAGCCGTGCTCGCAGAGCTTGTTCACAGCCTTTATCTGGATCACTGCAGCCAAAAATTGCAGTAATACTTCTCCTCGGTAATTATCTGAACAAGCCGAAGCGATGTGCCACCTGCCCCTCACACGATGTGCCCGTCCTGCTCTTCTGCTGACAGCTACAGGAACCAGATGCCAAGGTGCAGAAGATAATTTCCCCATGGCAAGGAACATCTGGCTGTTTTTGGCAAACTCAAAAGACGACCGTGCCGACCAACATCCCCAGCAACACTTTTGGTTGTCCGGCGAGGATGTGTGTGAGCTGGCAGTAAAATCTTGCTCTTCCAGGCACCTTCAGCCTTCAGGTGACTTCTGAATGTAGAAGATCTGCTGCTTTGCCCAAAATACCTGGTTTCTTGAAAGCTCAGCCTACTGATGCCGAACTTTTTTGCTGGCCTCAGACCTAGCAACCTTTCTGCTATTTACCTCTTCTTTCCTTGTAAAAGGTTTATATTATGTACCACACCAAGATTTATCCATCTTTTCCCCATATACCTCACATCTGCCTGTGTTTGTCTCACCCAATTTCAAGCAGTTCTCTGAAAAACCTAAATGAGGAGTTTTGTCATCTTGGGTGGCCCAGAAGACACAAGAGAGGTTTCTCCCAACAGGATTTACAGCTAGGCAGGATTTTTCCCTGTAGGGTTTTTCTTTCCACTGAGTCTAGATGAGGCCTTGAATGACCTTGGACAGCCTGGTGATGTGATGACACCAGGCATGATTTGTCCAGACCTTGGCCAGGCATCACACAGGTATGCAAAATCATAGTCACTAACAGCTGGGCTATGAGGCAGGTTGGGATTCCCTGGGTCCCAAACCAGAAGGACTTTGTGGATATCTGTTTGGGGGGAAACACCATGGGTATAAAACTCAGCTCATCTTGGTGGGATGCATGGGGCTCGCCTTGAGAGCCAACAGCCACATGAGGTGTGACACAGCAAAGTAGCCTTCCACTGATGGTATTTTTTGGCTGATGAAAAATATGCTGCCTGTCTTCTATCGTGCATTCAAATGTAGAGGCATCAAATTAAATTATTTCCTCCTTTTTTTTTTTTAATACCCAGCAGGTTTTTTCTTCTATTACCACTTGCTCTAGTAGAGCGGTGAGTTATTGTGGTAGAGCTAAAATACTGTGGCTTGAAGAGTTTTGCAAAAATAGTTGTTTTATATTAGACAAACATGGCGTTTTGGTTAGTCTGAGGTAGCAGCAAATGAGGCGGAAATAAAAATCTTGGAAAGTTAAGAGACTGCTCTCTCTGTTCAGTTTGCTACTTACGTAGGAGGCATTCTTGATTTTACAAGAAACTTTCTTCACGCCCCTCCTTAATCTGACGCTGTTCTTTGCCAGGACCTGGAATGTAAAAATGAAAAATAACAGACTGCCCTGCATCAGTTATGACACATTCACACCTTGAATGTAGCCTATTGCTATCAGTAATCTGTTATTAATTGTCTTTATCCCAGTATGGATCAGGAAAACCACGATGCTTTGAAAACAGGCTTCCCCTGTGCAGTGATGGAAGGAGGGATGCTGGGCATGGTTTGCTGGGGTCCACATCTTGTTGTTCCTGGGGCACCTCCTGCCTGTTCCTCCAGGGTTCCTTCCAAAAGGAAGCTCGGTTCCTTCACCAGGTTCCTCCCCAAACCCACCAAGATGCTCATGCAGGAGAGCTTCTCCCCTGAGGCTTTTCTTGTGGTGGTTCTAGCTGAGCAAACAGAGGGATCACCAGGTCCCTATCACAGCCGTAGGAGAAAGCCCCTGGAGACCAGGAGAGTGCAAAGCTGGGTGTGGAGCAGTGAAATGGCCATGGGTTAAGAGTCTGAGTGGAAAAACTTTACTAAGAAGTGCATTGTGCTGCCTAAAAATAACTACTGCTCCTTTATCCAAACCACATCCCTCCGGAGAGCTCCAGTATTTAAGCACATTTGGATGCTGAGAGGAATCCTAATCAGTGAGACATTTCTCTTTGGCCACAGACCCCTCTGAAGTCACTGCGAAGCATCTGCAGAGGTGGTGGGAGAACTTGGCCATCCCCCATGCCCAGGCACGGCAGCAGCGGGGTCGCTGCTTTAGTGGTTTCCTTTAACTGGGGTGACCACTCGCATGTGGAGGAGCAGATTAAAATCCAGTGGACTCAGCTGTGTGCAGAAGCTCACAGCTAGGCAGGCACGGACTGACGGGAGTGGGAGGTATCACTTCTCATCCCACCCTCTGTCTCCTGGGAAAAATCCCCTCCAGACACCACGTTTGCCTTTTCAGAAGTATTTAGCTGGAGGGAAGAGGCTTCCCAGGATCTGGGCTGTCCCCAGCAGTCTTGGAGAAGATCATGACTCTTGAGCCTCCAAGCTCCCTTCTCCTTTGCCTCCCTCATCACCAGGACTCTCCCTCAAGCAGGTGGGTAGGATTTGGGATGGGAAAGACCGAGGTCCAGCTGAATCCAGCATCTCCTGTTCCCCCACCACCCTGCCGGGGCTGCCCTCTGTGGACATCAGCTTTGCTCCTTCCACCACAGCAGACAATCCAAACATTATTTATAAAAAAAAATAATAAAATTGTCCCACAATACTTCCACTCTCAAAAGCACTGTCATTTTTTTTTCTTGCTTCCCAATGACTTTCTCTCTTTAAATTTAAGACGGAGCTGGTCACCTTTGCTCCAAAAATACACAAAGCTGCTGCATAACTATTTTCCAAATAATTAATCTTTCCAGTGGAATAACTTAAAGCCCCATGTTTCCTGTTATGTTATACAGCTGCAATTTGTAACGAGAGATCCCGCACTGCGCTGCGCGGGCAGAGGGCCAGGGACGTGGTGCTTTACCTACACAAGAGCCCTACATAAATAACCCTCAGCCGCAAGTTAAACAGTCAGGTACTGTTTGGTTCAAGAAAAGAGGAGAGGGAAAACAAAAGCCTCCCTTCTAGTTGTCATTCCACAGTTCAGCGTTAAAATTTCAGTAGTGTTTTATTTGATTTTGGGAGCTTCAGTGGCAGGGAATGCCCCTTCTCACGTGGCAGGGAAATGCGTGCTCAGTTTGACCATCAAAAAGCATTTTTATTAATATCTGTTCCAAACAAATATTCTGTCTGCCATGCAGATTACAGCCTCCTGTGTAGCTGAGACCTCAAGATACATCATGCATAAGCACAGCAATCCTTGCTTCTCTGCCCAGAACCAGGGCTGGGGTGGAAAACATGGGAGATGGCCAGGACATAAGGGAAGTGCCCAGTAGGGCACTGGGACAGCCCTTGGAGGGCCACCAGAGCCACCCTGAGATGGCGAGAAAGGGTGCCAGGAGCCACGCTGGTCCCCTGCCAGCTGTGGCATGGGGGCAGCCCCAAGGTGAGATAAACCCTCCACTGCTAAGCTGCTGGGGAGAGTACGGGAGAGGCCATGGAGATGCTCAGAGGGCTGGGGCACCTCTGCTCTGGGGACAGGCTGAGAGAGTTGGGGTTGTTCAGCCTGGAGAAGGCTCCGGGGAGACCTTAGAGCACCTTCCAGTGCCTGGAGGGGCTCCAGGAAAGCTGGAGAGGGACTGGTGCCAAGGGCAGGGAGTGATGGGACGAGGGGCAATGGGTTCCAAGTGCCAGAGGGGAGATGGAGATGGGATGGGAGGGAGAAATTGTTTGGTGTGAGGGTGGTGAGACCCTGGCCCAGGGGGCCCAGAGAAGCTGTGGCTGCCCCTCCCTGGCAGTGTTGAAGGCCAGGTTGGATGGGGCTTGGAGCACCCTGGTGTGGTGGGAGGTGTCCCTGCCCATGGCAGGGGGTGGCACTGGGTGGGCTTTAGGGTTAGCATGCACACTGCTGTTACACTTTCAGGATAATGGTGAGAAGGACTGCGATATGGCAAAAATCAGACATTAATCGTTGACTTCTCCAATTGAGGGAAAGCATTTCAAAAGCTCACACCACCAGGCTCTAATTCAGCCAAGCAGGTATGCATGGTGTCCGTGCTCCTGGCTCCAGCTCCCAAAGTCATTGCATCCCTAAAGATACAGCAAGGAGCTTGGCAGAAGTTTGCTGTGGTATGGGAAGGTTCAAAAGCATCTAAGGCTGGTTCAGCAGCTAACTCCCTGTGCTGCCAGTGGGATTTTAGGCAACTATTTGCACTTTCAGGCCCCTGAATACACTCGAAGCACCTCACCCATGGTTAATGTTGGGTAATATGAGGGCAATACGATGGAGTGGAGGATGTGCCCCTTGTAAGAGCAGGTGCTGGCTGCTTGCTTCTTTTTTCTGGGGAGAAGACAAGGATCTGAGTGTGCTCCCTAAAATCCCAGCTCACCCAGCTCAGTGCAGGAGAGAGCCCAGAAAGATTACATCCTAAATTTGCAGGGTATCCCTACCTATTTTGGGGATACTGTCAGACATCCAGGAGATGGAATGGGCTTGCTGGGAGGAGCTAGAAAGGAGACTGGAGGCTGTAGTTTCCCCTTGCCCCTATCCATGGACTCTGCTCACACTGATGGGATTTATCCCGGGTGATGGAGAAGAGCCTGGTGCCCACATCAGGATCAGTCTGGCTGGTCAGATCTGCTGCCCTGGTGCTGGGACACCGGTGTCTCACCAGCCACGGCGTATAGGAGTAACCCATCGAAAGGGAAATGATTTGAAATTAGGCAAACAGGAGAACAGCTTCCAAAAAGCATGAAAATTATCTTGTTTCATGCTTAGAATAACCCCATTACCACAATATCCTGAATGGATTATGGCAAACTTCCCATGCGCGCAAGCACACAAAATAATTCCCCCTTTGGGCTACTTAACAACACTGAGAAATTTCAGAAGGGGAAGCTCCTGAAAAGAGGGAATTTGAATAAGAACCATCCTTTGGAACGTAGCTACAAAGTGGGTATCATCACACTCTGATATTTATAATGGCAATTGTTCTCATTGTGAAATGTATTTCTTTTGTACCAGCAAATCCTTGAAAAAAGCTTAATCTCGCACACATTGTGCGTTAGGAAATGACTCAGATTAAGACCTGCTTGAGACACTGATCAATGCAGCAACATGGAAGGCAGGAGGAAAAAAAAAGCAGCTTGGAGCGGGAAATTATTTCCTCCTGGCAAGAGAGGGCTGTTTGTTGTAAACACGGGTGGGAGTAGCTTACACTGCACTACGAGAGATTATGTGTATATTTTATTGCTGGTGGGCAACTGGAGCCCTTGCAAGGGGGCTGCAGGAAGGGATGGTCAGAAAAGGAGAACAAAACCTCACCTCGTTTCATTACAGGCCAGTCAGTCTCACCTCTGTGCCTGGTGAGATCGTGGAGCAGATCCTCCTGGAAACTACACTAAGGCACGTGGAAAATAAGGAGGTGACTGGGGACAACCAGCATGACTTCACTAAGGGGTTTGCCTGGTGCAGAGAATACAGGGCAAGGCAGAAGCAGCTCCATCCCCACCTCTTGCAACCTGTATAGACCTTGGCTTGGGTGCAAAGGGATGCAGGAGACCACATCCAAGGGTGTGAAAACAGTGGTGCTTGGAGGCAAATACTTGGGAGCAAGTTGTTCCTACACAAGGATGGTCCTGCTCTCCCTCAGTGGCATTTTATCACTTGCTGCAAGTGCTGCAGGCTCCCCTGACACAGCAGAGCCCACCACGTGCTGCTCCTTAAGTGCCATTGACCTCTGTCAATACACAAACAGATCAGTCATCGTCCTCATCCCTTTCTCCCTCTGCTGGGTTTCGTGCTGATAAACCCACCAGTGTTCAAACATTCCTGGAGTGCTGAGCCTCCTCTCACAAAGGTTGCTCTTAGCCAAGGCCACACTGCTCTGGGGCATCAACATCTTCAGGAAATTTAGGAAATTTAGGAAATTAGGATGCCCGGAGGAGTCTCCAGCTGCTGAATATGGTGTGATATCACCGAGAGATGGTTCCTCAGCTGGACATTGATGCAGCATTGGTGCACCCCACAGACAGCCCTGAATCTGGAAGAATTTAGCATCTTCCTTGAAAAGGAGCATTGGCTTGGCAGAGAGACCTGCCTGTGTCAGCCTGGCATCTTTCTGTTTCACAGGTGGATTTTTGAGCAATTAGACCCAGATAGGAAGAATTCACCATCAAGTTACTCCACTTCTTACCTTTGGATTGACATGAGCAATTTCCACCATGCTCCATAAAGAAGAATGTCTTTTGGAAGACAGTTGAAAGCGGTGAGATTTGGCCAGTCTGTCCTCACCCTTTTATCAGTGGCATCAGAAGTCACTGAAACCGATGTCTGATAAGGAGATCTCCATGAACTGAGCTCCTGGAAATAGACATCAAATTGCATCTGAGTTTGCAAAACCTTCCAAGCAGCAATGAAGGAACAGAAAGCAGATGGAGAAAAGTGACTGAAATAAAGCAGGTCAGGGTACTCAAAAAGTACAGCAGTGATGCAAAAAAAAGGGAAAATGGCCAGAGTGTCATTTTAATTAGTGTAAAAATTGTCCCCCCCCCTATTTATGCAAGCATTTTATACTGTCTTAGACACAGGTTATTTGCAAGAAGTGCTTTACCATAGCTTGCTGCTCTGTGGAGATCAGAAAATGAAGGCACCAGGTCCTCTAACACCCAGCCCTGAAATCTGGATTAGAGAGCAATGGTTTAAAAACACCAGGCAGGAGCAGCAGCCTTGTTTACAAGAGGGTTATATCAAGCAGTGTGTGTGTGGGGGGGTGACAAGGAGGGGAAATTTGGGCTAGAAATCCCCTCTAGCACCCCTCAGACTTTTGTCTTTAGTCACCTTTGGGAGCAATGTTTAAACCTGTGCAGAAGGGATCACTGGCACAGAACCAGCCTGCTGAGCTTGCTCCATCACCTCTTCTTCCTCCTCTGTCCCTTACTGTGGGGTGAGGAGGAGCAAGGCAGGGGAGCAAACGGTACGGCAGGACTTCAGAAATCCCCCCAACATCCAAGTCGGGCAGAGATGCAGACCCTGGATGACTGTTTATTCCGGGAAGAAGCATTTTCCTGGTGCCAACTGGGCAGCCAAGAGAGCAAAAATCAGCCTATGCTTTACACCGCCCAGGCGAGGCGGCTGGTGAGGATGCATGGCCCATTTCTCCCTGAGACAGGCTGCAGCAGACAGTGTGCATCCCCCTCTGCACCTCCTGGCCCTCTCTCCCAGCTCCATCTGTGCCAAGCCCAGCGGCTTGGCTCCGGGTGCTGCTGCAGCTCCCGCTCCCGCTGTCACGGCCGCTGCCGAGCGGAGCCGGGGAGGGCCCTCATGACGCACACTATTGGTATTAGAAGACTTCACCAGCTATTTATAGGCCCCCGCTGACCGCAGAAGGCTCTGTCTCACTCACTGGCTGTAGCTCAGCACAGGAGGGGGAGCAAAAGAAATGCTGTAAATAAACCGGTGGGTCCAAGCGCGACATTCCCAGGCACAGCAAAGTTTCTGCCTCTCCGTTACGAAAATCATCCGGTGGATTCAGTCTGAACAGATCACTTCCAGCACACTGGCTTTGTGCTCCGGTGTTCTTTCTGCCCAGCTTTTCAGCTCGGGTTTCTTTCTCTTTTTGCTTTGCTTTTTTTCCTTTCCCGCTCAGTTTCACTTTCCAGTTCCTGGCATTGGCTGGGCTATTCCTCAGCAGGGCTGGAGAAAGCCCAGAGAGGGGGAGACCTCTCTATCGAGCTTGGCAGATTTCCCTGACTCCTGCCAAGTGCTTCCCCATGTGTCTCCTTCCAAGCCCTGACCCTTATTTTAGCCCACGACATCTTCTGGTGCTCTCCTGACCAGGCCACAGCTCCCACACTTGCTCTCTGAAGGACAGACCCCCTGGTCCAGCAGCTTTGTCACCCACACATCCCTCCAGCCCCTGCCCCGTTCCCGTGCCGGTGGGTGAGTCCATAAGAACCAAGCTGTGGTGCAGAGGGAAGTGGTGCCCGTGCGTCAATCAGCTCCTTCAGCATGGATAACCACAGAGAGGAGTTTCTAATCCATGCTGCAGGGGCACGGTCTGCCCCACCTCAGGGCAAAGGTGGCTTTTGGAAACATGAGGAAAAAATTCCATACACTGGGACATGGGCAGCGAGGTAAAAACAATGACTAGTGGCTGCAGCAAAGGCGTTGATGGAGAAGTAAAGCCATTTATAATAACTTCAGTGAAGTGAAAAATAGAGGTCACTGGAGGTGCACATCCATTCTTTTTTTAACAAAACAATGCTGATTTTCACAGTATTTATTGTCAGAAGCATTTCTAACAGAAACACTCCCGCCTGCGTGCAGGCCCTCGGGTTTACAACAGAGGTAAGAGAGGACAACGGTGGGAATTAAATCTGTAGCAAGACATTTTCCTTCTGCTTTCTCACTAAGTTAACCATTGCCCTGCCTGAGAGACTCTGTTCCCTGCAGCCCCATCAGAACCACAGAGATAAAGCAATCAAGGGGTGGGGGTGTCCTCTCAGAGTAGATGGCTCTTATCCCTAAGTAAATCTCTTCACCTCCCTGTTGTGGTTTTTTGGATCTTTCTCCTCAGAGAAGGAACCGCATGCCCAACTGCAAACAGCTAGTCCCCAAAAAGATAATGTATGCTGGGAGAGTTGGGGTTGTGCAGCCTGGAGAAGAGAAGGTGCTCCAGGGAGACCTTGGAGCACCTTCCAGTGTCTGAAGGGGCTGCAGGAAAGCTGAAGGGGCTACAGGAACCCTGGAAATGTGGGATACACCAGTAAAATTTCAGGATGCCTCTGGAAGGCTGTTTTAAAAGCGGATCAGAACCAAAAACCTACACAGGAAACTTTGTTTTATTCTCTGGTTCTTGGTTCTTTGGAGAGGCACATTCATAAATGATAAAAGCAAATTATTCCTTGTCACGGTTTAACGCTGGGCCGGCAATTAAACTAATGACAGATACTCTCCATGAACCCCTCTCCCTCCCCAGAAAGGGAAATAAGGGAGAGAGACTGACGAGTGGAAACTAAACTACACAGCTGTAATGGAATAGCAATGATGAAAAAGAAAATCATGAAATACATACATGCAGGGACGCACAGAGTCAGGAACACACGGATGGAGTCTTCCCAGGACATCAGCCATGGATGAAAAGAGCTCAATCCTCATGACACCTCAGCTTGACGTGTATGGAATACTGTGTTTGGTCAACTTGGATCACCTGTCCAGTCTGCTTCTCCCTGCAGGAAGGTCACAGGTGGGACCCCTTTCCTCCTTTTCATTTCTGGAACACAAGATGTTCAGCAGATCCAAGCAGTGGCCTTGGCTCTCACACCATTCTCCCGCAGGAACCACAAACATGGAGCGTGATCAGTCCTGGAGGCTGACACTGCCTGAACAGCACGCTGTGAGTTTCAGCAAGTGCAGGTACTTAGAAGAGACCTCACTGAAAAGCAAAATTACTGAAAGAATATTGGTTCTGTCCTGTCAGGACATTGCACCTGTTATTGCACACCATTTGTGTCATGTTCAGGTCACTACTGCTTTTTGTCCTTAAATATATATATATACACACAGATTATTAGTTCATCTTTCTACATAAAAGTTCATTAAGTCAATTAGTTCATGATTGTGGATTTCCATCTATCACAGCAGCCTCAGGGCTGGTGCAGAAGCTCTCACAGTTCATGTCCATGGGCTGCAGGATACAGATGTCAGCCTTGAGGGAGCTACTGGGCGCCGCTCACCTCAAACCAGAACACCCCTCCACTGACACGGATCCAGCCTTGACCTTTCTGCAGTGTAATTGAAACATAAAAGCGATTTGCCAGATTGCCATAGGATGGAACTGTTCCCTCCATTCATACCACGCTTGCTGCCAGCACTAGTGCATAAGCAATTGGTCATCGTGGCTCACTATAAACGCCTGGTGAGTCTCCTGTGGCAAAATTTTGAGAGACTTGCAGCTTGAGCTGGACAAGCTCCTCCTAGGATATCATTTCCTCCTGAATCCGTCGTGCTTGTCCACATGCAGCTAATTTTTCTCGAATTTTTGTGTTTGAAATTTTCCCACCGGGTATTTCCTACAACAAAATCTTGTTCTCCTGGGCCACACGAGAGCACCCCTGCTACAAGTACCTGACATTCAGTATTTGACAGAGGCATCACGCTCAGTTCGCTGCTGTTATTTGTGGTATTTTTGTCAGTGTTCCAGTTCTGCCTCTTCATTCCTCAGCAGGAAAATCCATCTGGGCTCTGCCCCGAACAGGCTGCAGCCAGGTGATGCAGCAGTGCTGCAGGTAGACCTCACAATTCCAGCACACTTCACTGTGCGTGTTTGCAAACAAATACTTGCTAGGCACCTCGGAGGCCCATACAGTTTCTATGATAAATGTGAAGGGGAAAAAAAAGAGAAAGAAAAGAACATACTTAAACTGTGGTTCAGACTTTGGACTGAAGAGTGTTCAGTATTGTAATTTAATATAATAACTGTCACATGGTCTCTGCTAACGGAATAATAGAAGCAACTCAGCACGTTATACATCTGTGTATTAGATCAGAAGTGTTTGTAAAACAGACAATAAAGCTGCTGGAGCGGGAGTGTTTACAAGATATTGGCGAAGTAATCTGAGTTTTAAAATCCCATGAAAAGCTGGTGTTTGACAGCTCAGTGTGGGGCCACGGTGACACCAGGCAGCCAAAAGCAGTCAGGTGTAGGAGCAGCTCCCAAACACGCATGCCAACAGCATGTTTTGGGAAGAAAAACCATCTCAGGTTGTTTTTCCTTTAGGTAAAGGAGGGTTTGTTTTCTTGCAACTGGAGCTCTGGACCTTCTCTCTCGGTCCTTTGCTAAGTGAAGGGATTGGGAACGTGATGCTAAACTGTTGGAGGGGGCAAATTCACCTGACTATGTGACAGTAGCAATGACATTAAACTTAAATCTCAGTCTTTAAAACTGCACAATTGCATTGTATGTTCTGCAATAAATCTGATAATTTTCATATAACTATTTAGAAAGATGAGCTTTGTGTAAGAAAAGCAAGTGCATTGCAGTGGGGTACCTTTGCTCCCAGTCCTACCTGACAATCACCGACAGAGAAGGAATAAAAGTACCTGAAGGCCGAAGTGAAATGTTTAAAACGGCCACTGGCGGTACCTCACAACAGAGCATCTTTATTTCTTTGCTAAATTCAGATGGTCTCAGAGAATCCATACGCTGCTTGCAGCTGGACAGTGTTTACAGACATATGGCAGAGGATGGTTTTCAAAGGAATTTGAATATTGCAGGGAGCGGTTTTATATTCCAGGGCCCCAAGTTTGCTTTGTGATAGCGATTTACTTTCACTGCCGCTGGAGAAAGGAGCTCTCTGTTCAAAGGGGAATGCAGGAGGTGTGAAGCTAACAAATAAAACGTTACATTTTCCATCCCTGGCACAGCAGAGGAATAGGAAGCAGCACAGCAGAAAGAAACGAGAGCAGATAGACAGGAGAGATACAGGACCCAAACAGATCAGATGTGTAACTCTGGTTGGGGTTCCCCGAGCTGATGAACATAAATTAACACCCAGTAAGATGACCGTTTCTGTGATAAAACTTTGCTTTCCATGAATACCCTCTAAAATGGGCTTAAAATTCTTTCCATAAACATTTCTAGCCACTAATCTAATTGGCTGGAATGTTTTCAAAAAGCAAACACAGCTGAAGGAAATTCACTGCTTTTATTCACATATAAGTGAATGTTTTGCAGGTTTTTAAAGGTATTCCCTGAGGTCAACAAGTAACTAAACAACCTTATTTTGTAAATGGTAAAGAAGCTTGAAACTATCTACCAAATCATCTCAATTATGCTCAAAAGAACAAATATTTTTAGCAAGTGTTCTTTTGAGGGCGATGCACAATTCCTGATGCTCACTGGGAGACAGAGGTGAGAGTGAAGGTTGTGTCACTGGGATCAAAGATCGCTGCTGGCTCAAGATGTGCGTGGATGCATGCGGGAAGGGATCGGGATCAGCCATCCTTGCTGAGCTGATCCTTGTCCAAGCAGCACTCCTTTAACTGTAAGCAGTTTGGTAGGAACGCTGCAATTTCCAACCCCAGTCTAAACAAGGAGCAGCTCAGCTCAGCTCAGCTGAAGTGAACACGCTCCTCAACAACTGACCCTAAACTCGTGAAACCCAAAATAAACCACTTTGCACCGAAACCGCCTCCAGTCCTCAAACTTTTCTCTGTAACTGAAATTGAGATTTTAAAAGTAAAAGCTGAGGTCTTTGGATAATTGCTTCCTCGCCAGCATTGGCCCTGAAGTAAAACTGCTGTGTATCAGGAAAGCTGCAGTACTGTGGTGATATATTAGCTCGGTGGCTGTCTCGGGGAGCGAAGCCCCCGCAGTCGGTTGTAGCAGCGGAGCAGGATGATTGCTTACAGACTTTCACCCTCCAGAAGCAACCGTGCCCTGATTCACGGGCTCAATTTCTGCCTCAATTCCGTCAGAATATTGCTGTTAAAGAAAGCATCACTACAAAGAGACAACCTACCCTGAAATTCCCACCCCTCTGGGCTCTCTTAAGAGGGGGCGTGTATATGGGTGTATTTATATCTCTACCATTGAATGCTAAACACTCTGTTCTTCATTTTATTTGCCAAATCACACAGAATCTGATGCAAAGCCCCTGAGTGTGAGCATTGCTGAAGGCTGCAGAGCCTTGGAAGTATTTAAACCCTCACCATGGCAGGAAAAAAAAAATAAATAAAGAGACTATAGGTCTTAAATTCTCTGCTTCTGCTACCAATTCAAATACAGGGATCACTTATAAAAATCCTTTGCTATTCGCAATTAGTGGAAGTGAATCCCTTACCCCAAGATGGGGTAGTTACTACATGATGTTATTTGCCCAATATTATCTTAGAATTGAAAGATTTATGGCTTCGTGCAGCTGATGAGCAGAGCAGTGTCACTGCCCAGGGAATTCTGCACACAAGGAACTCCCGGGACCCTCAGCATGATGGAGGTGGTGTTGGAGGAAACCCCAAAGGCATTAAGCCAGGCGTGCTTCACAGTGTTTGGGGGTAAACTTGTAACATAAAATCTTACAGCTAATTTCGTAAAATTCACTGTGTGACAGCACTAGATGCTCAGGAAGGCGCAAGACCCCACTTCAGCTCTTTCTTTGATGAAAGAAAATGAAAAATCCCACTCAAACCCTACTAAATCTGTATGCCACCACTTTTTTTTTTTACTTTTTTTCCCTGACACGATGGCCTTACTGGTCTGATTTTTCCTCCTCTTTCACATCAGATCCATTTGAGTACCATCCATCCTGGATTTCTTGCCAGACACTATAGGACAGCTGGCAGGATGATGCTAAGGGATGACTCTGAAGGCCACTTTTTTTGGTGTGTGATTTAACATTCCTGCTTCAAATGAGGAACTGTGAAATCTTCACTCCGGCTCCGTGGATCTCGATAAAAGCAAGCAGGAAAATAACTGCAATTAGTGCCACTATTTATAAATAGGAAAAAAAGAAAGAACAAATTATTGCAGGTTATAGTTTTTCAGCTCAAATACTGCGGGTGCCAAAATAAGAAAAAAAGATAATCTGTATTTATAGCACCCTGTCCAGTGAATGAGCTTTCAAAGCAAACAAAATTGTGTATTTTTGCAGTCTGGGAAAACGCCAATGTAGTCCCTTATCCTGACAGCACTATCTCATTATCTCACAGATATTTTAAGCTATTACTTAGGCTTTTACTGCAAAAAACAGGTCTGTATGTAGAGATGAAGGAGTGAAACATAATTTGAGTATCTAATTCCTTTCACCGGGATTAGATTTTTGGTAAGGCTCCAGTATTTGTTGGAAGCTCCTAGTGGGCATTATTTCCTCACCCTACCCAAAATAAATTCCTCCCGTGTTTTTTACACCCTTGGTGCTCCTCCTGTGTGTCAATTCCCCCCAGCAGCACAAGAGGAATTGCTGTCAATGCTATTACTTTTATTTTTGCCTTCATCTGGTCGAATTCTGACATCGCATCAGAACCCGAGATCCACTTTGTTCTCTAAAAAACCTGTCAGAATAAGAAAAAGAAAGATGAGAAGGTGGGGGAAGGAGGTGGGAATATTCAGGCCTTGAACCGTGGCACCTGTCAAACAGGAGCAAACCCCAACTTCCCAGAGCTAAACCCTGGGTCCCTCGGGCTGAGGGAAGCGGAGGCTCCAGCAGGCTGCAGTCAGCCGCCCTCCCCTGAGGTTTTTACCTCCCACCCGGCCAGCCCTTCCCCGCCCGGTGCCGCCCC
>VZRW01007020.1:82224-136847 GCA_013398125.1 Aegotheles bennettii | reverse complement strand
CGTCGGGGCGGTCCGGGGCACCCCCGGGTGTCCGTCGGTACCCCCCGGTGTCCGTGGGGCCGACAGAGGCACCCCCGGTGTCCGTCGGGGCAGTCCGGGGCACCCCCGGTGTCCGTCAGGGCGGTCCGGGGCACCCCCGGTGTCCATCAGGGCACCCCCGGTGTCCGTCGGCTCCCCCCGGTGTCTGTCGGGGCCGATGGAGGCACTCCCGGTGTCCGTCGGGGCACCCCCGCTGGCCGCCAGCTGTTGGAAAGTTGGGGGCGTTCTCCCGGGGGCACCGGCTGGGCAGGGACCGGCCCCGTCGGTCCAGAGACAGAACAGGGGGGAAAAAATATAGAATAAACTACAAACCCCACGGAACCCGGGCGTCGCTGCCCGACTCCAGCGTGTGCCGGGCCGCTGGTGACACATTTGATTGTGATTTTCACTGCATTTCGGGGTTTTTTCCCCTCTGGTTGAGGCTGTGATGAAGGGTGAGAGGCTCCCGGTTGCCAGACCTCTGCAGACCTGGAAAACTGGGAAGCCAGGGACACATTCCCACCCATCCTGGGCGTTTTGCCTTTACCTGGCCCTGTCTCGGCGTGGCATGTGCCGTAGGGTGAAGCCCTGGTCAGCGGTGGGGAGTTCTGGTGGCTCAGAATGATCCTGGGGACCCAGGGACACATTCCCATCCATCCTGGGCGTTTTGCCTTTACCTGGCTCCGGCTTGGCGTGGCGTGTGCTGGAGGGTGAAGCCCTGCTTCGCAGTGGTGGCTTGGAATGATCCTGGCAGAGCTTGATGTGAAATGCTCACGCCTCTGTTTCATTGCTATCGATTCATTTGTATGATTTTTTTTCCTCCTCCTGGATGTATTTTTAGAAACACGGATGCTCATGTGCAGTGCGTTCAGGGCAGCCAAAATAAAACAGGTACATGGAGAGAACCCTGGCGAGCACAGTGGTGTTCCCACACGCTGGGAAGCCTTCGTGCTTTGCTGGCTTTAGTTATTAATATTAATTGCTCGGTCATGGTAATTCATATCATATGGAAGCTAATTGCTGAATTGAAGGTTTACCAAACCTCACAGCGCTCCAAAATCATCTTTCTCGGTTGTCTGAGAAATAAATCTACTGAACTTTTGTAAAGGGGAAAGGCCAGCATCGTCCTGAGAACCCTCCACGTGAAGCTTCTGGTTTTTAAGGCAAGCACTCTTGTAAATAAGAGGTAGTAAACTATGGCTTTAGTCAGTTGCTACTTAATTGTAACCTTAAGTATGCTTAAGATTAGTAAATTCCTAGAGGAAATGAAGTCTTTAGCCAATCTTGCACGCTTCTATCTGTGAAGAGAGGGAGGGAAACCAGAAAAAAACAACAAAACCAGCCCTGAGATTGATACCAAATAGAAAATCAGCCCTTGTCCTGAGGAGTAACTTGCCCAGGGTAACCCCAAAACTTCCAAAATGTCTGTTATTTTGCCTTTGTGGGGGGTCCTTGAGCTGTGGTCTCTTAAACCAGGCTGCAGTGGGCCTGTTCCTCCTCTGGTACCAGTTTAACACCAGTGTAACTCCATTAACTTTAACAGAGCGGATTTGCATTAATGTGAGGAGTAATCAAGGAGCCCATGTTTTGGGGAAGGCCCTGTGGCAGTGACGTGACAGGCTCTGAGTCCTCCTCTCACCAGACCCAATTACTCTGTCCTTACTCACGCTGAGTGGTACTTTACTGCACGAGTACTCCGCGCCATGCCTGTGTGACTACTTGTGTACTACAGTGCCAATCTGGGTGAGGTAGAGTGGTGCTTATTTCTTCCTAGCTATTTTTCCCCCTTCCCTTGAAACAAGAATATATTGGATAACTATTTTTCTTGGGTTGTGAAGAAAACTTCTGAGGATTAAATGTAAAGCTGCTCTGTTAAGTGACCGCACAAAACAAACCCCTCCAGACTTCTGTGCTACCAGTGGAACAGGTAAGTTTTTCTGTGTGTTTAGCTTCCCCTTGTTGCTATGGAAAGAAGGGAAAAGGTTGTTGAAATATTCATTATCTTGTCCTGAAATTCCTCTGCGCCTGAGGGAATCCGTACCTACCTGCAGTGCTCGAGTTGGGCTTGTTGTGTTTTTCTTCTTCTCCAAAACCCCCCCAAATATCCACATCGCCACGTTTAAGTGTTTGCTATTGAAATCACTGGCAGCAGGATCAGGCCCTTGGTTGTTTTTCTTTAAAGAAGTTGATAATGGCTTGGATGTGATGTTGTAGAAAGATAGTATTATCTGGTGTCCGCAGCTCAGATCCGCTGTCTTACTACGGTCTTCAAAGAAAGCTCCACACTAAGCAGGCTGTAAAGAAAATATGTAACAAAGCAGAACTGCCTCTGCCTTTATGTTCTTCTTCATAAATCTCTTGAAAGTTTGCTTGATATCCTTTCAGAACAAGGCATGATGCTTTCATCCTTGCTTCATGTTCTCACTTCCTCCTATGACTGCGTTCATTGCTAAGCTTTTGTGTCACTGATTGAGATGTCATTGTAATTAACATTAATTATGCAAACTGGATTGTTTTTAGAGGCTCTCCAGCTCTGTATTGATACCGTCAACTTGTTTGTTTGTTGAACAAAAATCCACACATTTCACCATTCTCAGAGAAAATAGATTAACTGGTTCCAAATTAATATATGCATGGAAAACCATAGCAAAATTAAGCTGTTTTAGCTCAAATGCCACATTGAATCTTGATGGAAATGGTGAATATGGCACGGCAGGGTCTGAAATATCAGGGCAGGGTGAACAGGGGAGCAAGAAAGGGGACTAGATACAGCCATTCAGGAGGGTGTTTACACTGCACAGTTCCACCACATTCCTTGCAGATAGGATGCTTTGGATTAATCGTGCAGAATCCTGCAGTCCCTAATTGAGCAAAACTCTCACTGGAGTGTACTGGAGCTCTCTGCTTGGTTGTCAACTGCTGAATTCATTCAGGAAATAGGGGGAAATGGTAAGGTTTACTTCATTAATTATTTAGGATTATTTTGGATTTTAGGCTCGGAGAAGGTATCTTCCTTAAATTCGGTTTAGAAGGTGTTTCAGGGTTGGATTTCTTAAAATAAAAACTTATTAAAATATCTTTGAAACATACATTCACTTACAAAAAATTCCCTATAGCAATGGTAACACTTCACAATTTTTTTCATAATGTTAATTATAGTGACCTTCACAAAAGTCTCTGTGTCTGGTTCTGAATCACCCCCTTGAAACACTTGGAGCCGGGAAGGACTTTAGAATGTATCCCTAGAAATTGTAATTGTTGCAGTATTTATATGTTGCATTGCTGTGTACTCTCAGGAAGAAACAAAAAAAATAGAGGCGGAGAGAAGAGGCTAAATGAGAGTTTGTTGTCACGATATCAGATCTAAAAATATATGCAGACTGGCAGATTATTCCCTGTCTCAAGGAGTAAGTCTCTCTAATTTCCCATTTAAATAAGCAAAATTTGGTGTGCAGCTTGCTTTGGGTAATGAAAGAGAGGGTTTCTGCTTCCACTTCGGGTGCAGTGGTCCTCTGGAAAGTTAGAAACAGCGCCCTGGGGCTCAGCAAGTGGAGGGTGTATAATTATATGGGAAGGCTCCATAGCATCAGTGAATTAGCATCAGCAGCTGAGTGAGTTTGTTAAGCTGTAGCGATGGTATTATGGCAATCAATAAAATGCTGATTTCTTTTTTCTTATTGCAGATTCCATGCTAAAAGGAAAAGATGCTATTTGTTTGTCTGCCTTTCACGCGGGCTTGCCAAGCCATTAGTTGATTTGGAGAGGCAGATTTTTCAGTTCAGGCAATAAATAGTCAGATTATTTATTTATTTAAAAAAATCAAGCTCCTTTAAATCTTTATTTATTAGATTGTCTTCCAGAAATCACACTAACATCATGGCCTGCAAGTGGCTTCGAGTGTGCCTGTTTGTCAGCAGAGGCAGGAGTGAAGGTCACTTGGTTTTCTTGTGAGGTGCTGGTGTGGGGTTTTTGTTGTAGCCCAAATGCCCGATGTTCCTGACATTAAATTATCTCGAGCGTTTGGAGGGTTCTGATGAGATGTACTGAAAACCATGGTAAAAATAAAAGAAATAGTGACCTTAACTGTTTTCAGAGATGTGAGTCAGGAGGGCTGATATTAATCACTGTAAGATCCGTAATATGCATTGGCCTTTATTTCTTTGTCTCAAAGCTTCTCCTGCTTTCATACCAGTAAGACAAGTAACCAGATCGTTCATCACGTTCAGCACCTACAGAGAAATGACAGATCAACAGCCTTATCTTGAGCACCGTCTAACATGTATGATGCATGAAGTTCTGATGGTCTATATAACACACTTTAACTGGGAGCAACAGTAAATAGGAATGGCCATCTTCTGATCCAAGGACTTTATGGGGGTTTTTTTATTCTTCCTGATTGAAATTAAATTTCAGTTCTTAATCAAATTATTTCATTTTAAAATATCTGTGTCCTGTGACCCCTGATAAAATACTCTGAAATGTTTTATTCAAGCTAAGATATGCTGAGGGCTTTGGGGGGGACCTAGGAAACCTGGCTGCCGTGGTGGTGGGGGTCATCTGGTGGAATTGATGGAACCAGGAAGCTCCAACTCAGCAGCTTCTTCAGGGGCATGGCAGTGAGCATCTCTTTTGTGGCAGGCGAGCAGTGTATGGACAGAGTTCAGAGACTGAGGCGTGCAGAGCCTGTTCTTGTATGAATAGGAACAGTTCAGAATGCTGGATTTATGGCACAGGCAACAGTAAAGGTCAGCAACTTGGAAAATTAATAATATGGCTGGTGTTGACATTTCAGAGGGAATTCTGATGGGGGCGTGGCTCCAGCGAATGTAAACTTGCTGCTCCGGCCACACAGATAAAATAGGCAGCCTTCCTCTTATCTCTTTGCTAACCCAAACCTTTTCACTGAGAAACCAGCAACATTACATTTATATTCTCCCTATGCCTTATTGTTTCTGCTAATCTCTCATTAAATAGAGCCAGTGAGGGCCAGTGTGGTGCTTTTAACGCTCAACTACGGCTTAGAGATGACGCTGGGCTTTCCTAATGACTGTGAGCAGGTGAGATCACAGGAAGGGTGGGGGAGTTGGGGTGATGGAGTATGCAGGTGAATTCCTGAAGCTCTAAAATATTCACCTGTAGCTGTAGTGACCCACAGTGCTTCGAATCCCTTCATTGCCACGGGTGTCCAGTTTAGAACACAGAAATGACAAAAAAAACAAGGATGAAGAGCTCTCGGCTCAACCTGAACAGAACCTCTTTAGCTCCTACTGTGTGAAACAGGCAGGAAGGTCCCAAGAAATAACAAAATTCCTGCAAAATTCCTGTAGTGATGGTGACTCTGGAGAAGCAGCATCTCGGTAGAGAAGGGACTGTAGTTGCTTTGCTGCCTGTTCCTAAGCTGTTACTAATGTGGTTAAAGCATTGGTTCTGAGGACAAGTACATCGGCAGCTTGGATTCTTCCTCTTTAAAATTTAAAAGTCTGTATTTGCTGGGGGGCAAAATAAAATACTGCTTGTTTGAGTGTCCAAATTCAACATTCTAATTTTTAAAAAAATAAATGCATCCTCTCTTGTTGAAATGAGGTCAGATATTCCTCTGGATGTCTTTATCACCATCTTTCTTTTGATTCCTTTCTTCTGAGTGTCTTTCATCATTTATTTTCCTTCTTTATATCCCACTGAATTCCACTTCTGTTGTTGTTTTTGATTCCCTCCACTTCTTTCCAGCCAATTTTTTTTTCCATTTAATGTTGTTCTTTCTAGTCTTAATCAACTACCAGCGTTGCTGCTTGTTACAGAATCATGTTAACAGCTCTGAATAACACCGCTCTGCACAGGGCACAAATAAATAGCAACTGATCCTTCCTTAAAAAGCTTCCAGTGGGCATGTGAAATCTGGGGGACTGGCATCCAGCTCCTGTCTCCTGTGGCCCACACTTCTTGCTTTTGGTGCAGTGAGCAGTTGTGCCGGTGTCGTGCAGAGCTAAGGCACATGTTGAGGTATGCAATGCCAGTAATATTTAGTGCCCCCTGCCCTTGGCAAGGGAAAAGTTCACCACTGCTGACCCGTAGTCCAGAAGGAAAATGTGAAGGCAGAGCCGGCTGGAGGTGTGACACGAGCTGGTGCAGTCACCCAGGAGTCAGGACCACAGCCAGGACTAATACCCAGGTGTCATCAGCTTCGGACAAGTGCCCTGTGCTGTAGCAAAGCAGGCTTTTTGCTGCTTCTGTGCTTTGTGGAGCTCAGTTCTATTTATTTGTTTTGTTCTTCTGCTTCTATTTATTCATTTGTCTTCTCTATTTTAGTCTTTTCTTGTCTTCAGTATCTCCTGGCTACTCGTGACCTCGCAGGCTGCATCACAGGGATGTCATTAAGGCTTAGTGGGTTTTCCCTTATCCTACGCTGGAATATTTGGCTGTTGCCAAAGAAATTGAGGTCAGAATCGAGGCCTCTTGAGTACTATGAACCAAGAAGTATGCATGTATGTGTCGAAGGTACAAAAATAACCTTAAAAAACCCAATCAAACAAGATTTGTGAAGTTAAAAAAGCCAATGTTTGGTTTGTGATGTGAGAACGAAGGTATAAAATGAGATAGGTTTTCTGTGGTGATGTACAGGTAAAAGATGCAGCCTTTTTAAGAGAAGCTTTAAACTATTAAACCTTTTTAAAGGAGCACACCAATCCTTTGCTGAACCTGCTGCTCTGAGGGTTTTGGAAGATAAGCCCTCCTTCCTGTGAGAGGGAACATCCCTGAGAGTAAAGAGCTGAATCTTTAGGCCTGGTGGTGGTCATGGCTGTTTCCTGACAACGAGAGAAAAAGAGCAGCCAGATATCCAATGGGAAAATTCCTGGGAATAGGGCATCCATCCAGCATTCAGCCAACATGGGGAGATGGTTTTACCTGTGCTTTGATTTGGAATATTTTTAATGTATTCCCTGTTTTCGGATATTTCAGTGCAAATTCTAGGGAAAGGCAGTTTCTGCCTTTTCAGATTAGGAGATTTTTGTGACATTCCTGTCTTAAAGTCCAAAAAAGAAGGAAAAAAAATAAATCTCAGGTATAGTCCTCTACTCTCCCCCCTGCCATGTTCAAAATGAGATAGTCGTGCCTTGTTCAGAATAAAAGCTGTGCTAATCCATTTCCTTTGCTGTGATAATCCATTGCCTGAACGTCCTGGTCGCGTAATTTGCTGGTGGTGCTTGGACAACTGTCGTATCGCTCCTATGAAACAGCAGTGTTTGAAATGTTCTGATCCAAGAAATCCAGAACTAAAGTGCTTACAGCAGTGACTAATTGTGTGCTAGGGAGTATTACTGGTATTACTGTATCTTTCTGATTGATGTCCCTCGTTGGCCAAGGCTTGCAGATGAGTTCTTAACGTATTGTTTAACAGGATGGTAGTGCTCTGTGTTTAAGTTGCTTGTTGTTGTGTTTTTTTTATTCTCCCTCCCCAGTGTGGGGTTCAGACCTCCTGATCAGTTGTATGGGGAAGCCACAGACCCAGATTCCTTCTGGAGCTGTGGCAGCATGAGTGAACCAACTGCATAGGTCGTCTTTCAAGAGCTATGAAAGGAGCCTGTGCTCCTTACCCAAGAAAAGTTAAGAATCCTTATTATCTCTGGGGCTTTTCTGTGATTTTTGGTTTTTCTTTTTCCTTTCTTCCCCACTTGGAACCCTGATTCTGAAGGAGCTGGAGCAGTTATCCAGCCTATCTTGCATCTTTCTACGCAAGGTGGGAAAGAAGGTGCATGCAAGATGGGAAAGAGTGGGAAAGAAGGTTTATGTGGGACTGCAGATGTTCTCTCTAGCCCCTTTACCACCCCCAAGTCACACCTGGAAAACAGTAGAGGAAAAATTCCTGGCTTTAATGAGAGATTAAGGAAAAATACTTACTTTACAGAGAGGAAGTCGCATAGGTGAATGCATCTAGCATCGCTTAGGAAGGGTACCAACTATGGGGGTCCTGCTAAGAAAGGTGGCCAGCTCCTCCCAGGCTCTGCACCAGGCTATTGTGGAAGGTTCCTCTGAAACGAAGGCACTCCACAGCCAGCGTGTGTGTTTCTGAAGGTTCCGCTGGATTTCTGCCATGCCACAAAACTGATTAGAAGAATTTATAATAAAAAGTGGGGCACGGGTTTCAGAAATGGATAATGCGATGGGGGAAGGAGGGAAGTGTGTGGCAGGGAAGACAAATCTGAAGGTTTTCCTGGTCAGTGAAGTTTAGATTTTTCTACCGCTGTCTGTAGGAAGAAGCTTTCATTGTCAGAGGTGGCTGCTACAATGCTTGGCTGAATGCATATAGAGTGCTTAAGCTTGGCTGTTTATTTACTTGCAGCAGGACTCGGGATATTCCAGGATTCGGGATATTCCAGGTACTGTCCAGATGCTTCTAGATAATCTCTGCTCCAAGGACTCTACAAATGTGAGACAGGCCAGAGGAAAGGAAATAGGTGGGAATTTACAGGTCAGTACTGAGAAATAGAATGAGGTGCACAGAATGCAGGGCCCTTGAGAGGAGTGAGAGTGGGGAGGAGGAGGATATGCACAGTGGTCTCCATGAAAGAAACAGGCACCGTGCAGACAAGTGCTCTGACTGCTGAGCCTTCTGTCTGTGCTGCATTTATCAGCCACCTAGGCCTAGGGAATGTGTGCGTTTTGGTCCCTGGTGTGTCTGGAAAGAAAAGAGATCCTTTGCTTTGCTTCTGCGTTACAAGTCAGTCCCTGGTCACTTTAGAGCTCCTGACACCTGATCCATCTCTTGGACGCTCTCCCCTGTAACTGTTGTTGTGCGGTGTGGTGGCTGTGTGAGCAGAGTTATTCTGTCAGGATCTGTGCACAGAAATGCTGTGAAAATGAGAAAAAAGGGGAATGAGGTGTGTGAGGGGTGTGCATGCAGCATGAGGCTTGACAAGGCTGGTGAGAAGTAGCACTGGGGTTTTGCACGTGCGTTCCTCAGGGCACGAAGTGTCATCCTCTTCCATTTTTGCTGCGATGGAGGCCCCCGAGCCTGTCTGTAATGCAAAGCAGAAAACAAAAAGAAAATGTTTTCTCTCTGGCCATCACTCTAGCGTCGCTTATATGCGTATGAATCATTCCTCCTCCATCTGGAAGGATGAGATGCAAGAACCCTTTTCTGAGGAGGTATCTAATGTACATCCTCCTAGCAGCCAGCAATTGGCATGACAAAAGGGTTACAGCTAGTGGCTGGCGCCTTGCCCACCCATCTTGCCACTGGAAACATAATGCTGTTGCAATGTGCTTCTTCTCCAGGCACCAGCGTGCAGAGCCCGTCCTCAGGACGTGCAAACAGGAGAGTTGTGTGGTTTTCACCTTTGTTTATGGTGCCTCCCAAGAACTGGGGAGTGGGAGTGATAGCGACGAAGTGGTTTTCTCTGTCAGAGTGGGATGTGAAGTGGATGGGAACAGTGAGGTACTCGTAGACCATCCCCAGGTGAGGGAAGGTGAGCTGCAAAGCATCTGGCACTGCCAGTGTAACACCAAGTGTGGGAGAAGACCTTGGTTTTGCTTCTAACCTCGTGTGCTTTCCACGGGACAAGGCAAAATCCAACAGTGTTCAGTGCACAGGGGAAAAAATCATGATTAAAAAATCTCATACTTTGCTCATGTAAACTGACCACTGTCCTTCATCTGGTTTGCAAGAAGACCAAGGCCCTGACTCAATTAACTTAGTCTCAAGTGCTCCTGTGATGTCAAGAAATAATTGTATTGCCCATCTTTTTGTAGAGGGGTGTTTGACGTGATGCCAGAGTGGGCACTAGGAAGGAGGGCCCCTTAATCTCAGCACTCTGCTGTAATAAATCTATTGTTGTCTTTCCCTGTTGCTAAGCATGACTGGAAACATCCTCACCTTGCAGCAGTGACCAGCTCAACGTGCAGTTCAAACCTTTCTGCACACAGAAGCTGGGTGTTCTTCTGCTGAAGCTCCTCGAGGCACTTGTGAAACTCGCCAAGCTCATGCCCGGGGGACTGGATGTGTCTTCACTCCTTCCCTCTTTTGAAGGACGATTGGAGATGAAGTAGAGGAGAATCCAGGAGACACTGGCTGCCCCCAGGTCCTTTGGTGCCTTTAATGATCTGATGTTTGGACAGTTGTTCTCAGAGCTGGGCCCAGTGGCTCTTTCGCCCTGGGGAGTGCCTGTGTGAACAGAAAGAGCCTCTGCTCCCCACTCCTGCTCTGCATTTTAACTAGAGTCTGCTCTGCAAGGCTCCTTCCTGCTGCAGGAGCTGGGGCTCATCTCTCCATCTCACACAGGAGGTTCAGGGCGCTGCTCCTGCAAGATCTTGGCTGACTTAGGGTGGGTGGGAATGGCAGGGAGGAAATCATCTGTCCCCCTCGCCTGAGAGAGCCCACTCCTGCTCTGCTGCCTGGAGGATACAGGCTTGTGGCCACTGCTGCTGGTGCCTTCTGTGCCAAGTGAGGAACTTTGGCTTTTTGAAGAGCAGGTTCCTGTTTTAGTGTGTGGGTGGAGGAAGCTCCTTTCTGCTTCTCTCTCATGGGAGGGTTTAAGTTGCAGCCCTGCTTTAAGGTCCCTTGGAGCTGAGCCGAGACAGCGCCGTGCTGAGCTCGGGGGGGTGTGGTACTGCTCTGTTCCATAGCGTGGAGGAGAGGGAGATGGCCGGGGGGGTCTGTAGGCTCCCTGTGGCCAAGCTCCTGTCCTGAGGTGAGAAGAGCTATGTCCCTTTCCTCCTCCAGAGCTGTGGGAGTGGGCAGGGACCGTGCCACCGAAGCTGAATGCTGTGGGGGAGAGACCATGTCTGTCTGCTCCCTCCCAGAGTGCTCCCAGGAGGATGCTCTGGAGCTGGGATGTGAATCCATGGTGCAGACAGCCACTCCACCCTGGGGAGCCAAACACTCCTGCAGGTTGGGGCTCTGTGCTGGACTTCCACTGTGGCTCCAGCTGCTGCTTTTATCTTTCCTCTGATACACAACAGCCTGGAGAAGACCCTTGGGGCGGGGATGCTTTGTTGCTTTCTTTAGCTTCACGATTGCTGTTTATGCTACAGTGCAACAGACACCATCAGCATTTCTGCCCTATACCAGGGTGTGTGCTTGCCTGTGGAAAAGATTTGGATACATTAACTCTGCCATCTTCCCTACCTGGGCCTGAGATGCTATCGGCTCATGATCTTTCCTGATGCACAACAGGTATGGGAAGGGAATAACACTCCCCATGCTCTTGGAAACGTTTCAGTAGCTTGATTTTAGCAGGCAGTACAGTGGTGATAGGGATGAGGGGTGGTACTACAGTGTCCTGCTTGGAAAGCTGGCTTCTGGATCCTGCACAGACAGCAGGCAGAGGGTGTTCACATCACACCCTTCACCTGCATTGCCCAGCTCCATCGTGCTCCATGCTCTGCTTTTCTTTGCATGACAGGTCAAAGTCTGGGGACCCCTGAGGCAGAAGAATGGTCTTGCCATGTGTGTACCATCAGCAGATGTTCTTTCTCCTGTAATGTGTTCAGTATCTCCCAACCCATGTCAGCTCTGGGTATTTCCACTTGCTGGGAGGCTGCAGACCAGGTTCTCATGGCCTGAATCCCACGTCAGGCTCTGTGCTGGGAGTTGGCTGGAAGGAAATAAAGGATAGAGGGAGTTGGGTACAATTTAAGGCATGTGAATCTGACTCCTCTTCTGTGATACCGGTGTGCCACAAGCATCTCATGTAGGAAGCCAGTGGTGCATGGGCCAGGCCAGTGACCCTGTGTTTCTGCACACACTGAACTGGACTCCCTGCCTCTAACCCAGGTCCAATTCCAATTCTCCAGCCAATCCCACCGGTGTCGGGTGGAGGAAAGAAGCTGATCCAAGCAGTGCTGCTTGTTCCTGGGAAGGTCCTGACATTACACAGCATTTACCACCTCCTTGTAACTGAGGGCTGGGGGTGAGTCCTGGCAGCTGTGCTGGTGCATGTGTTGTTTTATATGTGTGGGGTTTTTGTTGTTGCTTTTGTGGGTTCTTCTGTTTTTCACACTTATGAAGTTTGAAATGCTCTGTTACCTGTCAGCACCAGGCAGATCTGGTGTTGGATGAAGAAGATGCTTGGACTCTCAGACCCTCAGGTGTCCCAGTGTGCTTGGCTGTGGGGGAGCTGAGCCCTCCAGGGCTTGCTCGTGGCCATGAAGATTGTGATCCTTCCCTGTGTTGGCCCTGGTAATCTCTGACTATCAATCATTCTCTTCTCATTTGGAAGAACTTTGGCTTAATAATAATGAGAGATACATCAGCTTGAGTAATTTCTGTTTGAGGATATTAAGCCCTGTGAATACCGAGGAATACCGGATCCTAAGCTGTTGAGCAGTTCTGAGCTTAATGTGGTGCTCTTCTTGGGATGATTTGTTTCCACTAAAGGGCCAGTTTAAATAGAGCTATTTAAGTGTATGTTGCTGTTTCCCATACATCAAAAAGTGAAGTTCAGTGAATAATGAGTTATCGTGGGGCACCACAGCGAGATAAGAACTCATCATAGCTTCGCAATAAATGGCAGTGTCATTAAAGGAATAAAGGCTTTTTTGTCTATAAGCTTAATTGGAAAAGCCAGAAATCTTGAGTGGAGATTTTCAGCCTGCTGGCCAACTGGAATATATTGTAATAAAAGCGATTTTCTGTGTGCTGAGGATGTCTGAGGTTTGGGTTGCTGTGTGAGCCACACGGCTGAGGGATATTGTCCTGTGCAGATAAGCAACAGCACCTGATTTCTGGTCCTGGAGGGGAGGTGTAGTACCTTGTTATTGAACAGCTTTCCAAGATGCAGCAGTGGTCATTAAAACAGCAGTGGACAACGGGGCTGTACTTGGCAGGTGTGGACTGTTTTTTTTTCCCCTCCCTTTAATGGCAATGACTTGCAGTTATGTCACGCTGGAGTTTTAAACTGTGCAAAGAGATCTGGCTCATTTATGTCCTCATTCAGACCTCGTGCACATGGAAGGAGCTGGTTTCTGTGATTGCTGATTGTATGGATCAGAGGTAGGGACAACCAGGGCACTTCATAGCAGAGCCACAGCTCTCGCATCTTCCCGTCTGCAGAAGATGGGTCCATCCTGCAGTTTATTAAGAATTTTAAGAGGAATTATGTGTGAGATCCAAGCCGCTTCCCTTCCCTTTGTGGTGCTTACTTTAACTGATTGCTTTTAGTAAGTAGACTCATTGCACCACTGTGGGCTCAGTGATAGTTAGCAGGACACTGTGATCTGCCCATCTGCAACAGTGCTGCTGGAAAGGTCTCATCTGCAGGAGCCCTTATTTGCTCTTAAGGATGAAACGCAATTGAGCATTTGGTGAAGTCTGCTCTATGGTAGAAATCAGCTATAAATATATACCTGGGGATTTTTTAATCATTAGGCTTAAATTGATTATTTCCTACCAGTTGTAGGACTCCTAAAAACTGCTTTTTCTCCTTCCCTAAGAAAAATATCAGTTTGGTGGGCAAATGCTGGGTGAGATGTGGTGACAATAACACGTGAGGAGTGGTGTGAGGGACCAGACAGCTTCCTGCTCTGCATTGTTCCTGGGGTTTGGGGGTTTTTCCTTCCTAATGACGTGGAGTTGGAAGAATGAGCTGGTGGGATATGAATGTTGCCATCCCATAATAAGAGCTGTGGTCATGGGTGCCATGCAAGCATGAAGCTTCAAGGGGCTGGGATGTGTTTTGAAGAGGGTTCATGGATAATTCAGGCTTACACGTGGCTTTCTCGGGTAGCAGGTGAGCTAAGGGAGTGAATGCAAAACTGGTGCCCAAAGCTGGAATTGTGGTCCCTGTTCCAGTTAAACCAATACATAAACCAGTTGGCTCGATGTTCCCATTAATTTGGATTGCTTACCTTTCCAGTTTTTCCAGCTTGTGATTTGAGCAGAATGAGCCAGTAGGGAAAATGCTGGCCTGGAACTGGCTTGACTTGTCTCTGTCTCTCCCCAGAACGCCGGTTTCTTTCCTGTCACCAGAACAGGGGCTGGCTCCACTGCTATTGTTCAGGACACCTGAGACTCCACAGCAAAATCATCTGCCACTGCCTCAAAAAGGGGCAGCAAAGGAAAACTTGTGGTCCTTTGCCAGCTCTTCCTGTGCCTCTCTCCCTACTGAGACTTCTCCCCACCGTACAAATGGTGCAGCAGCTGTGGCTTGAAAATCCCCGGGGCTTTCTCTTCACCCTGGGGTATTTAACTGCATCCAGCCCTGGCACCTTGACAAGCACAGGCAGCAGAAGCTGTGTGTTGGGCCAGTGTCACGTCTGTGCTGAGCACGCTGCTGCTGACAGCCCTGCTCTGCCTGTGTCTCCTTCCAGAGCAGCCACGGCGCAGGAAGCCATCCTAAGAGGAGTTGTGCTGCTGTTCTGGCTCGAGGCCCTCAGGCCTGCCATGACCTTGAGTCTCTTGGCCCTGAAGGTACCAGGGAGTAGCACGAATAAAAGCATTTCCTTTTTAATGGAGAACCAAAGACTGAGGGATCTCAGGGATGGGTTGGGTAGGGTTTTCCCACTGTGTGTGTGTAAGAGGGGGCATGGCAGGGAGAAGAGGACTGGACACGTAGCACTACATTGAACTTTATTTTGTAACTCCAGCACAGTGTGCTCATGACGTGTGTTTCTGACTTGACCAAGGAGGTGCAAAGCCCCTTTGTGTCCTCCCTGTTCCAGGAAGCTCTGACAAGCTTCTCGCTAAACAGTCAACAAGTCCACAGAGTCCCTTTGGTGTTTTGATGCCCGTGGAAAGAGAAGTTGGCAGTGAGAGTCATTTTCTTGCCTTGCTGACTGTGACAGAAACAGTCAGCTTTCTCCACCTGAAAGGACACCAAGGCTGTGTGCAGGCTGGGCAATGCATACAGGGCTCTTCCCCTGTGCACTGGGTCTTCTGAAAGAGGGTATCAAAATAGATCCTAGCCTTGCCTGGGGTATCCTGGTTGAATTCAGAGGTCTGTAGCTGAGATCTGAGGCCTGCCTTCTCCTTGGGCTCTCTTTGCTCTCCATTTTTATACAGCCCTGTGTGAGGCAGCAGTGTAGATTTGGATGTGCTGTGTTTCCACCCATCACTAAGGGCTCCATGCTTTTGTATGCTGACTGCACATCAGTGGATGCAGCTGGTATGTTCACCCACCAAAGGGGTTTCTTTTGTTTCCCTGATATTGCTAGAAGCCATTCTTGAGTCATTTCTGCCAGATGAAATGGAAGGAAACCTATGAATCTCAAAAACTTGGGATCCTGGAGAAGACCAAGTAAGGAAGTTACATGTCTGGCAGCACTGAGGCCCTCTGACATGAAACGTGACAGCAATGATCTGTGTCTCATGACACTTGGGAGATCAGGGGCTGGATTTCTCCTCTTATTCTGAAGGTGGCCAACCAAAAGAAAGAGAAGAGGGGGGAAAAAAAAAGACATACAATTTGGTTTCACTGGGAAAAGGGATATACTGAGAAGCTGTGACTGAATTGACTTGAGCTTCTGATGGAAACTCCTCCAGTATCTGGCTGTGCTCTACTCTGAAGCTCACGCGTTGCACTGGGGTGGGTTTTCTGTTTGCTGCTGGTTTGCCTTTTAGTCTTGTGTGTGCACCAAGAGGAGGGAACAGCGTGTCAAGTGGTAAGAGGCAGGAAACAATCTCCTACGTGAGCATCTAAGAGACCAACATTCAATGGCTGGAGCTGGGAGTAAACACAGCTCAGACCAGGAAAAAACACACGGAGTAAATGAAGCCACTGGAGTTGTTCAGTGTGCAGAACAGAGCCTGGCAGAGGAGATGCTGGCTGCAGCATTGCACATCTTCCTGGCCTCAGTGATGGTGTGTGGGGGAACTGGAGAAGCTGAAACCCTTTGTGTCAGTTCTGAATCCGGCCCATGTGATAACAGAGATTTACTGTAGGCTCCACTGGGAGAAATGGAGAGGATTACAGACTCCCAGGAGGTCATTTGCATGCTCTGCATGAGGAATACTGCCTGGGACAGGGGCATTCCTCCTCCTTTGGAACGAACTAGGGATCAGCTGAGACCACTTGCTCTAGCATTACACAGTAGTGTAAAACTCAATCATGGATTTTTATTTTGGAATAGTTAGCAAATTGGGGAGTAGCAATAGAAGTGATTAGGGCTGTGATTAACTGTGTTGCTTTTGATTTTGTGGCTGAACCAAAAATGTGGGTTGGCTTGAACGTAAAGATGAAAAATTTCTTCTGCTAACATGAAAAATTAAGATTTTGGGTAATCCTAAACCCAAGTATTTTGGATTGTCTAAACTCCTTTGGGTTAAAGAGTAAGTGATTGAAAACAGTCTTCTAGTTTTAGAGGAATGGGAATCTTAAGGGCTGTTCATTGAGTTCAAATTGATTTCAGTCCTGCTGAATCCACATTTTGCTGAGCATAACATGGGACAGATTCCCCTGCAGAGTGGAAGGGAGCTGCAGGCCCCCAGCTGCTCACTGCACCAACAGCTACGATCTCCCCTGCATCTTGGGGGTGGAATTGCAACTGCTCAGCTCCCTTATTCAGAGCAGTGCTGTGCACACCCTCAAAATAGTTCTCCCAATCAAAACCCTTCCTAGTGTCTCTAACAGGCAGATAAACCCCAAAGTCAGTCTCAGGGAGAAATAGAGCACGTTTTATTTTTTTCCAGAGAACAGCGTGCATGTGGAAGGCAAGTGGAAATGATTCCCTGATGAGAAAGCAGTAAAAGAGCTGAAGATCACAGCTGAACAAAGGTCAAACTGTGTAGACTGAACGCAGACAGGGGCTGAACCTATTTGCAATACATTGGGAGTGCAGTATAAACTGGAGGTGGCCAGCCCAGGGGCTGTTACCACGCATGGATAATACATATATATATGCAGATAATATATGCAATCATGCATCCTGCAAGCCTGTCATCAGAACAAATTGCAAAGCACGGGAGTTCAAAAAGACATAGCTGGAGAACACAATGCCAGGATCACCACAGAAAGAGTTTCTCGGGGGGTCACTTTGTTTAAAGCAACACTTTAAGGCTCTGCCATGCATTGGCAAGCAAATTCCCAGAAAGCGAGTTTCCACATGGGTGCTGGAGCTAGGTACAGGGACATTTCAAGCACATGAATGCAGGAAGAATTGGTATCAGCCTTATAAAAGCAAGAAAAAATAATAATCCCCCTTGGATTCACCTGCTGGGCACAAGATCAGCCCGTGTGGCAAAGCCCGTGCTGGCACGGCTATAGAAGGTTCAGTGCTATTCAGCAGCACTTTGCTATGGAACAGAAAGTCTCATGAGCCTGACTGGAAACACCCTGCACTCACAGCTTTACAAACCCGTGTGCTGAGCAGTGTTTTTAAAGAATACAAGAGGCATTGCAAGGAAGAGTGGATTAGGGAAGTCGTGTGAGATGCTGGTACAGGTCCTTGTGTCCCTGCGGTGTGTATGAGCCATGCTGTGTCCCCCTTGTTCCTGAGACATGGAGCAAAAGGTGCAAGTGTTAAAAAGAAGTGTTACTGATTCAGTGTAGTTATCAACCAAGTTATTGGCGTGTGGTTCTGGTTTAAAGAAATAAATGCTATTTTGAACTGTTGTCTCTATACACAAGGTCTAAATGAGGCCACCTTGAGAGCCCTTTACCCCAGTGTGGTTACATGAGGAAGGTACAGAGATGAGAAGACTTCCAAAAGAGGAAATTGTGTCTAGACTTCAAAATGCCAGTTCTCAGTTTTGTTTTAGGTGATGATATCCTGTCTGGTAGCTTTGAGCCTGTACAGAGGAGAAATAATTACCTGAGAGAAGGAAACAGTCGGTAACATAAAGAGATGCTATGTATCATCGCAGAGTTCCCAAACTTTCATATTGAAAATTGTCACCAGTCCTTAAAATTTGCCACAGACTAGGAAGGCAGTGTGTATTTTATGGGCTGATAGTGTATTGATTTAATCCCCCTGCACAGCAGCAGTGGATAATGTTCTTGTGGAGGCAATCTGCAAGGCCTTGACTACTTGCACACTTGGCCAATGTGCCTTCTCCATAGAATCCCAGACTGGTTTGGGTTGGAAGGGACCTTAAGGACCATCTAGTTCCACCCCCCCTGGGTTGGGACATGACATTTTATGTTAATGGTCAAATATTTTGACTTCTTTGATGTTTTAGTGGTCTGGAGGGTTGGGATGGATGTGCTGATTTTTTTAATAGGTGACTTGATAAATGTAAATCTAGAACATTGGCCCTAAGGAGTTAAATTCACTATCTCCCATAGTTCACATTAAGTTCCCCCAGTTTTGTGTATTTTCTGTGTGCACTGAGCCACTGATGTTGAAAGGGGGAGGGGGGATCTCAAACTCAGTAGTTCCCTAAATGAGGAGGAAAACAATTATTTATATTGTTTGTGGTTAACCTACAGAGCAGTATTAATGACCTGTAAAACCTTTTCACACGGTTGGGTCAATAGAAACTTTTGAGAAACTCTTTAAACTTGCAAGAGAAGTTCCGTGGAGTTCAAATCATCAGGAGAGCGGGTTGGTGTGCATGTGGAGATCCTCGTGTGATGCCTTCCTGGGGAGTAAGGAGGCAGAGGAGTGTGTATTTAGGTGCTGAGGGGAAGAAGCCATGGAGTGGAACCAAAAATCTTCAGCACAGTCACTTCTCTCACCCAGATGACAGTGGGGCCAAGGCTTGGATGTGAATACTGGAAACTTCACTTGATGTGCAAATAATTGCATTCTGTATTCATCAAATTCAAATACGCCGGAGTGTTTTTCCAGGCAGGAATGGTAGTGTGACACTTAAAACTTCAAAGGGATCCTCACAGCCACAGAGATAATTATGTTTGTAATGTAGAAAAGTTCTGCTTGAAAACAGGACTTGATGCTCTCATGTATCTTCTGTCACTTCCCATCCGCACACGTTCACTCACAAAGAAGGTCTGTCCCTTCATAGGGGATAATGGGAGTGAACAAATGTGAAGAAGTTGGACTTGGTTAGATTTCTTTTTCCTCTGGACTGTTACTGTGTCTTAGCATACTTCATGTAGCAAATTTTAATTAAGCATTTTTACTGAACACTGACCTGGGGCTTCCCTACTCTTAGAAGAGGAAGGCAATGCAGTTACTCCAAAAACTTAAATAGTCGTAGGAAAACTTAGCTATTCCTTCTGTGCTGTCAAGTATTCACCTCAGTCCTTTTATTGACGGACAGGCATTGGGGTTTTTAATGATTGAATTGTGGAAGCTTCTCTGTAGGGACTTTAGGGGTATTCCAAGCTTTCTTTTACCCCATTATGTTTTCATGATCGCTCTCATCCACACTGTGATAATTCTTGCAAGGAAACTGTCAGTGTTTCCCTTTCTTCTGCACTTTCTCAAGGAAGATGTGTGATGGACTCTAGGTGACCCTGCTCTGGCAGGGGGGTTGGACTGGATGATCTTTCGAGGTCCCTTCCAACCCCTAGGATTCTGGGATTCTGTGAAGATGGAGCGTTGCATTTTTTTGTTTTGTTTTCCCTTCTGGTATCACAGTGGAAAATAAAAGCAAGTCTCTTTTCCCCCCACGTTTGTGTACACCCACAAATAAGCACCCACGCACGCCCTCTCTCTCCCACATGTGCACAAGGAGTTTGTTCTTGCTCGTGCACAGCCAGGAGGGGCCGGACGCCGCTGTCTTCAGCTCAGTGGAAATTGGCACCATCCCATCCCTAGCAAACAACAGCCTGACGTCAGCTCACGCAGCAGTGATAGCAGGAGGACTTGAGAGATTTTTCAACTGGCCAGGCTGTTGAAAGGCTATCGCTGGGGTTGATAATCTCTGGCTGCACTTGAGAGGGATCGCTGCGAAGGTGGGGGGAGGAAGGCTTGGTTAATGACAGGAATAATAGAGCTTCATACGGGGCGGAGAGGTGATTTTCAAGTCTTACTCCAAAGGGTATTTTGATTCCCACCTCGCTGGCTGTAGTCGTTCTTCCCAGTGTTATTCCAGGTTCTGAAATCCTGGCTGCTCTGTCGAGTTCACGTTCGTCCCGTGTTGGAAGTCAGGGAACAATTAAAGTGCTGTATAACAGTCAATCAAGCAGATGATGAAATTTGACTTTTCTATTGTGTGGAATTAAGCACTTTCATTATGATTCTTTTTTCCTGATGTTTGCTTTATTTATGCAGTTGAAGGAACAGAGCCTGATGATGCTCAGCTTTTTATTAATTTCTGTATATTTGATTTCTATTACTGGGATAGAAGTACGGAAGTTGTTGAGGCTCCAAATTGCAACCACGGCACCCAGCAAAGGCTTACTTGAAGAATGCTTGGTTATTAATCATCACCAAGTTAGGCTGGAATAAAGGCACTGTTTTGGGGTGCAGGTTTCTGATCAGGCTTTTGGAAAAGTGGCTATTTCCCTGCAATGCTACGAAGACCTCAACTGTGAAGTTATAGCAAAGCCTCCATTGTGTTTCTGAAACAGAGCCACCATGACTTAAATTTAATAACAGATGGTTCTCCTCATAACCCGACAGTTGAAAGAGGCTTTTCTATTGTTCACTACTACCACTGAAAACACATTTCCATTATGAACTTACAGTACTCTTATGCCAAAACCAACAGTTAAAAATGAATGGTTTGCTCTGGTAACAGGACAAAACAAACATGAGAATCATTGTGTTGTGTGACAGAAAAGCGGAATATCGACATGAAAAAAGTTGATAAGCCTACCAAAATAACTATTTTATGGGCTCTTCTTGAATCAATGACACTTCCAAGCAAATAGTTCAGGGATATAAAGAATAGTGCATCGACTTCTGCTTCATTTCTTGTACTGCTGCAAAGATAGCAAGAAGTTCATACTCCATCCAGGTTCCGTCACGAGGGATTTACAGAGTTTTGTGAAATCCTGGAAGGGAATGTGAAATAACTGCCAATATTAACATTTTCTAATGTGTAAGTTTTTACATCTGCTTTTAGGGTATGTTCAGACTAGGTTAATCATCAAATCTGCCTTAGAAGGGAAGCAAAAGAGTGCAAGAAAGAAGGGAAAATTGGACTTTTTCTAGGATAGTATCTATCCTGCTAGTAGCTTTTGAGCCTTTTGACCAAATCTTGTGGAGGTGCACAAGTCTCAAAGATTCACAACTTCTGTGAAAGGGGACAAGAAAGTGATGATCCACCTGAGCCCTTACTTCTCAGTGAATTCATAGAGATCAGAAGTGAGTGTGGGATAGATCTGTGCAGCTACAGAGGGCGATACAACTGGGATTGCTGATCTTGCAGAGGGGAAGGAAAGGGTGAAGAGCAGCTCCTTCAAAATCAGGGAAGTCCTGCCTTGCTGTGAGTCCAGCTGTCCTTGGAGACTCATGTGGCTGCTTGACATCCTGCTCCCCACTGGGGCTGGCATGTAGCAGGGCCTGACGGGTCTTGATTTATGGGAAAAGGCCAGGAATATTTTAGAAGAGATCAGGAGCCAAGCCATCAGGAAGCTTATGCTTGAGAGCTTGCAGTAGCACAATGGTGGACAACTCAGGTAAGGAATTTGTTCAAGAGGAATTAGCTGGGGCAAAACTTTTTTAAAAAAAACCAACAAACAAACACCTTTCCAAAATTTCAGGTTAAAGAGCCAGGTTGGCCATGGGTGAGCTGACGCCTGGCTGTGGGCAGAGTTGGAGTTCTGCTCCAGGAGATGTGTGAGGTGGGTGGTGAGGCCTCTGGAGCCACATCAGCATGGCAAGGTGACCTTTCCCCAGCTGCAGATTTCCACTTCAGGGCATTTCCAGCATCACAGCTTTGGCCCCATGTAAATGTGACCTTGGGGAAAGACCAATCTCTCCAGCTGTCCTTCCCAGGCAGGGATGGCACAGGCTGGGCAGTGTTACCTGTGTACAAAGCTTGGAGCAGGTGCCCATAGGGCTGTTTATTATCTCTTTCCTTCTCCATTATCTCTTTCCTTCTCCATGGTCTGGTGGCAGGCTGGTAGTCTGTCCATGCCTTCCCTACAGCCCAGCTCCTCTTCTGTGCTCTGGCTTGTGCCTGGGGAGGGTGAGACTGTGACCTGTAGGACTGGCTTGTGCCTGGGGAGGGTGAGACTGTGACCTGTAGGACTGCAGAACTCTTACAGTGGCTTTGGCTGAGCAGGGATCTCGTCCTGGCTCACTTGAGCTGTGCTGTGCATTGCACAGGGCTCATCACAACCCCCAGCAGAACTTCCCCTTCCAAAAAGCGACTGGTGAAGGCGGTTAATCTCTCAGCTGCAGCCTCTCTGAAGATCTGTTATGCCATGAGTGGGAGGAGACATGCAGTAGGAAAGTTCCCTTTTTTTTTTTCTCTTCTTCCTTTGCTGCCTCTCATCTTGTCCAACCAAAAACAACCCAGTGGGCTGAGAACTTAAAAATGTCAATCAATAAAAATGAAAATCTGAACGTTATCTGCAGGAAATATGAATAAGAGGGACACTGAGTCTGTCTCCCCTGTGGAATGCCAAATGTGTAGTCCCTTTGCATCACTTCGGAGTAACCCTGAAGTACCTCCAGTAGCTGAAAGTGAAAAGATTAGAAATCAAGTTGATAATCCAGTTTCTCTCCAAATGCTTCCTCTAAAGGTTTAATCCTGTGTCCCCGTGGAAGTCCCGTTATTAAAGCTGTGTGACTGTGAAATCACCCTGACTCTGAGGGGTGGATATTTGAGAGTTCTGGGGATTTTCTTCATCTGACTCTTAGAGCTTCCTTTCATTGCAATGATTACAGAGTCATTTGCAAAGCACAACCCTTAGAGTTTATGTCATCCCCTCGGAGTTTACATCATCCCTGGTCAGGTTAAACTGACAGGGGTAGCAGGAATGACCATGTATACTCTAGGTGTATAAACCAAATCGTGCTACAAACTGATCCTAAAGCTTCCCACAAACTTTTTCCAAAGGGTTTTAGAGCTTGTTCACAACTGCTGAAAAAGTTTCTGTGCTTCCCAGGCACCTTTTTCCTCATGCTGCATTAATAATGCTGACAAAAATAACTCAGTGATGCAGACTCCTACCAGACTGAGTCGCAGGAGATCTTTGCCAACGCTGTATACTTGGACACCCAGCCTGGCTTGGGGTGGGACATGGCAGCTGTTTGACAGCACAGCAGCACATCAGGCATTGGGATGAGAAGCAGGAGAGCTCCACTGTGTCCTGTAGAAACAATGGAGAACTGGAGGTAACCCGGACTGGATGTAACCCAGGCTGGAAGCTGATCAGGACACGAGGGGTTGGCAGCTGGCTGAGAAGTTTCATTTCTCTGCAAAGTGCATACTCTTGGTTTGGTTCTCCCCCCTTGAGGTATGAAAACCTGCTCGTTCTTTGGTTCAGCTTTACTTACTCCAGGTCAGAGGGCAGTTAGTAAGCCAAGGCATGGGGTACGCAAAGGTGCTCTGCCTTATCCTTTCCTATCTGGATAGTGCAGTATCCACTTTGAAAGCGGAGCTGAATGTGCTGCATGAGGGCATCTTATGCCTCCTTCAGTATCTCCACAGAGCTGTCAGGCTGGGAGCTGCTGTGCTGCAGCTCAGAGCCGGGTGTCTGTGCAGCAGCTTCCCTGGGGGTAGGCGGTGCGTGAGAGAGAAGAGCAGTGCTGCTACATTGCTACCAGCTCTAGTATCTGCAGCACTTGAATTTTCCCCTGGGGGCCTCTCCTTTGCCTACTGACCCAACCTGACCCTGCTTGCCTTGCAGGAAGGGCCTGGATCACAGCTGAAGGTGGTATGGCTGGAGGCACGAAAGCCTAAGGTCTGACACTGATTGTATCAATGAGCAGAAAGCTTTAGGATGCTCTGTGTGTTTTTAATGAATGCTGAAGCCAAAACATTCATGTGTGTCTCTTTTCATCTATCCTTAGTAGAGCATATTTAACAGTTGTTTGAAGACTACATGATAAAAAACAAAAAAAACCCCTAAAACCCAAAACTACAAACAAAAAAGGCCCAAACTCCTTAATTAAACCATTTCTTCTTATTCTGGATGGGCATGAGCATGGGCAGAAATACCCTCATGGTTTTCTGACGGGATCATTCAGCCTTAAACTGAAGTGACCTCATTCTGGAGGGATGTGAGGAGCTCAGGCTCTGAATCTTTTCTTGCCATGGTCCCTGATGATTTTTATACTGTTAGCAAGACTTCGGGTGGGTGATGTACTAAAAAGCTTGCGGGGGCAAAATTGACCTATAATTTTACCGACAGGAAGCTGTGCATGTAGGTTCTGAGCAGAACAGGGTGTCCTTGGATTTGGGTTATTTCAGCTTGGACTTCAGCTGTAGCTTCGGTCTGGTCCCTTGAGCAGCCACTCTCTGACAGTGAGTTGACATTCCAGCTTTTTTTCAGTTGATTTTGCATAATGGGTTGCATTTTTTCCTTCCTTAGGATCAGGTGGGTTTAGTGGGGCTGGGTTTGGGGTGTAACTCAAGGTATAACGTGGTCCTTTGTGTTTAGGGGTACGTTAGCACAGGAGTATTTTTAGTGACCACTGGAAGTGTGTGCTGTCCTTAAAGCCTGGGCTTGCTTTGGTTGTATATACCAAAAACACATGCTTCTCTTCTGTTTTCCCCTTTCTGTTCCACACACTGACTGGTCAAAGATCTTTTTCATAAATTTTCCATTCCCTTAACACTTCCTGCGCTGAAGTGGGTACATTTCAGCAGTGATTTAAATGAGCCTGGGATAGAAGTTAGGCATAAACGTCACCAAATTCAGTATCTGTGCATGATTTCGGGACTAAACCAAAACCGAGAAGCTTTGTTTCCAGATCTGAAGATGACTCAAACTGTGAGGCAAAGCAAGAAGAAAGCTTGGTGCCTCTAATGCTGCTGAAGTTAGAGCATCTCCAAGGAGATGGCAGTGCTTTTGGAAGTCACCCGAATCAGTGTGTAAAGGTGCTAGAAGACATTTTCCTTCCCTTAACTGGAGATACAGGTGTGTGACTATAAAAGTCAGAGGCAGAGACTTGGGGTAATTAAGCAGGAGCACGAACACCTAAAGAGAGCATTACCAGTAACCAGGCACACCAAACCAAACTGGTGATTCGAGTTCCAAGGAGTGACTGTACTGGTTTCGCACGGTAGACACGGTGTACACAGGGAGTGTTAGGTTGTAGTGCCAGTAGTAGCTTTCCAAGTACCACTCAGACAGCCACGATTGATTGATTTTGCTCCTCTAATTTTGGCTTCTTTAGATTGGTGGGAAGAGCAGACTCCTCTAGGCCAAGGGGCCAATCCCATGTGTCCTGCAGTCGCCAGTAAAGCCTGGTTCTCTCCAAACTGCATTGGGAGTTGCTGTATCATGTGTGACTCATGGCCTAATTAAACAGTCTCAGGAATACAATCCCAGCCTTAGCTGAGTTTTTACTGAGCATATCCAAGTCTTTTTCTGTCTCTTGGAAAGTCAGATCCGTGGTGTGAAATCATCAGATTGCCAAACCATAGCGAGATCTGGCGTGGGTGTGCAGGACTGGGCTGCCCTGTGAGCACACAGGGTGGCTGCTGGGATGGCTGGCTTGGGAGGGGAAATTTCTAGGGCTTAGTAACAGCTACCCTCACCTAAGTGTAAATTGGGCCTTCACTTCATAGATGTGCATGTCTGCATAGGAGAAAAAACAGCTATGGAAAACCAGGCTTCCGATTCTCTGTGAGAGTATAATGGAGGAAGGAAGCAGCAAAATGGATTTTGCTTAGCAGAATAACTTGGGGAGGCTCAGCCCTGTGTTTCCAGTGAGTAACTGCTTGGTAGTGAAATGAAGTCATGAAAACATTCCATTTGGGGATGTGCTGTGGATGTTTGTGCATCTTGCACTCCCGTTCGTTCATCAGAAACCAGTTGGTGCCAGCAGAATTATCTTCCCAGGCTCTCTTAAATGAAACACCTGATTTTTATTGTTTGGTAACTGATGGTTTATGACTACAAACTGCTGGGGGAATATCGATGACTTCAGAGGCTTCCATCCCTTTGGATGATCATCTTTTTGGATGTGTTTACTTTAACTCTTGCCTTCGTTATATGTACTTTGGTGGTGATGTAGGGAGGTGGTTGGACTGGGTGATTAAGGTCTCCTCCGACCTTGATGACTCTATGATTCGATGATACTTCCATTTTTTCTCTGCTGCCCCAAATTTGTCATGACTATTCCACACTAATACCTTTTCTTGGCTTTCAAAGCTGGCTCGTGTTGTTTTTTCATTTTGGCTTACTGGTTTCTTTCAAGGGGGAAACCTTTTGGTTAATACTTAAGCTACCCAATAGCATAGGTGCTTTGCAGAATAATTTTTTATTAAATCCTCCCAAAACAGGGGTTTTCCAGTGGGCTGGAATATGGGAGAGGAGAGCAGGGGGTGCACAGGGTGGGAAGACAGCTCAGGAGACCCGAATTGAGCACCCAGCCCTTAAACACTCCCTTTGCTGTATTGCATTTGCTCTTCCCTTTGCTCTGTTTAATTCCTGGTGATTATATTTCCTTTTCCCATCCCTCTGACATATCTGCTTAGCTTAGTGTGGCACAGAACTGCGTGTGCAGGCATGTATGTATGCGCAGAGCAGGGCTGCAGTGAATCTCTCTGCTCAGGGAGGGGACAGCAGTGACAGCATCACCATCCTGCAGCTGCTGTGATTCTATTCCCATCTTGGGAGCTCCTGTATTTGAGGCTGCTTGTCTCTAGGTAACTCCTGGGTGTAGGAACAAGGAAACCACACTCCTCTGCAAGTTGCTGTAGCACATCCTAACCAGGAGCATCCTGCCACATCCAGTCCTGAGGCTCCATGACCACTTCTGCCCATATCACACACCCAGTGCTGGTTATCTGGGAGCCCCAAACTCCATTAACCAGACCCACCAGGGTGACCTTGCTGTCACCCCTTCTCTGGTGTGGTTTGGGGGTTTGCTGGCCTGCCTGCTGGTATTAAAAGGCTTTGCTGCTTCAGTCTCAAGAGGTCCCCCCTGAAGGCGACGGAGCACTGCAGCAGCATCTGGCTCAGGGTGGCATTCCCTGAGCTCCGTGCTGCTCCGAAGCCTCCAGACTTTTGCTATCCCTGGGAAAACTACCCCTGTAATCCTAATCCACAGTGGCTGACATACACAGGGTGCTTGCTTTTTTTTCCTGCTTCCTCCTGCATCCTCCTTGCCTTTATTCAACGCCCAAAGCTTTCGAGCTCTCTGCAGTGGGTGCTTCCCTCCGGTTCCCTGGCTCTCCAGCACACACCACACTCCAGCAGGCCTCACCCACTATCACAGCCTGTCCTCTGCTGGCATCGCTCCAGAGCTGGCAACTGCCCTTTTGTCCCTGTGCTCTGGTGACAGGAACAGATCAGCGGTGGGAGCAGCCCCAGCGCTGCTCCGTGGGGCTTCGCTCCCATCCACCTCTGGTTTTCCACCCGCCTGGCCAAGAGGGTTTCCTGAGGGTGGGCTGTGTCATCGCCCTGCTCCCCGGCCCTGCCCCCACCCATTTCCTGACATCACTTTTATTTTAAATCCTGCTCCAGCAGTGGTCCAGTCCTGCTGGAGCACTCCACCCAGGACTTCCGAGTGCAGTAAATCTTGCTGATCGGGGTATTCACGTGGTGTATGGAGCCAGGAAAACTACAAAGCTTTGTTGGGCTCAGGAAAGAAATCCTAATAAAATGATTCAGAGTATTGAACTCTTTCTCTTTTTCCCCTTCCCATACTGTGTAAACCTCATTTGGTGAGGTTCCTCTACCTTAAGTAGAAGCAAACAAACAAAAATCTTAGTTTGTCTCTACTGCGACCTCTCATAGGGATTTTTAGGTGATCTGGCATAAAGGAATAAATAAAATACATTCTTCTTGCTTTAGGTGGTCCAAGCGTGGTGCCTTTCTGTCACCATCACCTTAGGAAATGCCGTGGGCAGTGTTCAGTTTGCCCATGGCCACCCTGTGTGGCCTCAGAGGTAGGAGCTGGTCATTCTGGGGCTGAAGCTGGCCAAGGCAAAGGTTTGCAGTGCTGGTGATCATGGTAACCCCTTGGCAGCCTTACTGACATATACCATGCTAAACAAGGGGGGGTTTATTCATAAGGAAAAGGTTGGAGTGCCCACTGGAATTATATCCAGCTGCTTCTTGCTGGAGATCCCCAAGATTCAGGATTTCCTTACTTTCCTGCTTGTCCCATATGCCTGCTGATTCAGGAGCATGGAAGCAGACACAGGCTGGGCTTTGCTGTTTGCTTTCCCGTTGAGAGTGGACAGTGGAAGCAGAAGGACAGGTCAGATTGTGAGCATTGCTTTTTTGTGAATGACACCAATGTGGGAGGACCTCTGAGCTTTCTGGGGAACAGGGTTAGGGTTCAAAATGTTGACCAAGGGGAGAAATCACCTGGGAAGAATAAGAGGTGACTCAGAAAAGGATGAGCACAAAGCTAGGTGAGATGAATGGGCTGCCCAGGTACAGATGGGAGGTGGCTGCAGAAAGGGGCTGGAGTTGATGGTTCCAGGCTGATCGTGAGTCACTGGGCTCGTACTGGTGTGAAAAAGGCAAGCTGGGCTTTATAAACAAGAGAATGCAGTGATCCTTCCATTCAGCTCAGCTTGGTGAGGTCTCAGCTGGAGTCTTGAACCAGTTTTCTGCTCACAGCCTTCAAAAACAGCAAAACAACTCAAAAGTGGGCCAAAAAAAAAAAAAAGTAATCTCAAGGAAAATAGCATAAAGGGGTGATTTAGCAGACATGACCTCAGAGAGAAAATGAAGGTATTGGGGTTGGTTGTTCAGTCCATGGAATAAAAAACTGAGGGGATGGATGGACATGACAGCACCTGTGAAGTGTGGGAGGGAATAACCTGCTTGGCACCTCGGGAGCAGGGCTGTGCACTGGTGTCTCGTGGGAGCTGGGTGCAGGGCAGGCTGCTGCCAGACATCCAAGGGAGCCTCTTCCTTTTCTTTAACAAAAGCATTTGGGTCTGTGTTTCTGTGGTGATGTCCCTTCTCCTCTCCTGTTCCCTGGTGGCCAGCCCATGGCTCTCACTGCAGAGCTGCCTCTTGTCCCATGAGCCCAGGAGAGCCAACCCGCACCGTGATGGATACGAGGGATGGCAAAGCTTAGGATCAGAGGTGTGTTCTGACATCAGGCAGGGAGATTTCTGGCTTCTGACTCAGCAAAGCTGAACGTTTGCTTTGGCTTGCACAAGAGGACCAGTGATTTTTCTCCTGCGTCTGAGGGCAGAGGAGGTGACCAGGGAGAAAGCAACAATGGGGCTTTAGGCTCACTGCAGGGCTTGGTGGGAAGAGCACCTGGGTATCAGGGTATGAGAGATGCCTCCTGATGGGCGACCCTTTAGCATCAGCAGTCAGAAGGTGGTGGTCACATTGCTGTGAGGGGTTTGCTCCCATCTTTTAGGGGGATTTTTGTCTTGGGGATGGGCTCGCTCTCCTCATTATGTGGCAGTCACAGCAGCAAAGCAACACTCAGAAGTCAGATTTTAGCTGCCTTCCAGTGATGGGTCCTGCTGGAGGGAGGGGAGGGGCCTCACACTCTATTAATCATTTCTCCTTCCCTCCTCCCATCTGCTCAGTGCTCCTCTTGCTCTTGCACACACCACTAATATCTGAGCACTTTATTTCTCTCTCCATCTTTTTCTCCGTCTTTCTCCCATTCCTTGGTGGTTCTCTCTTGAGCCTCTGCCCTCCTTGCTCCCAGCTTCTTGCAGAGGTGCTACCCAATGGCCTGATTCTCTCCCCTACCTCCCTTTAAAAAAAGGGGAAAAAAAAGAAGGAAAAAAATACTCCAAGGTGCCCAGTGCCTCCTCCCCTCTCCCTGGACATTTTGCCTTTTCCTAGTGGTCAGCACCTCAGCCAAAGTTGTGGAGCACATGTAGGCAGTGCCTGCTTCCCTCTCCTCCTCCTCATGCCCTCCTCAGAGGCAGCAAGCCTGACTCCTCCTCCACCTCCTTCTCTTCCAGCTGCTTTCAGTGGCCTCCTAGCTCTTCTTGGCAATGAGGAGCCCAGACATCTGTAGAAGCAGCTGGAAGCAAGCTGGAGAGCCAATATCCTGCAGCTCACCAGATCTCTACAAACCTCAGCTCAGGAACCAACTGTTTCATTCGCTGTGTTTTTGTACTCTTTGGTTTGCACTGCACACTGCTCACTGCCCACCACCCCGACAAAGCCTCGCATTTATTGGTACATGTCCTCCCATGCCTGGTTGAGGGAGCTTGCAGCCACTCTGTGACCATGAGTGCTCTCGTGCTGTAGTGGAAGAAGGCAAAGTTAAGCCTTGTTTCCACCTGGACCTCCAACATCACCTGCCGGTTTCATCATCCCTGCTCTGGCAGGGGGGTTGGACTGGATGATCTTTCGAGGTCCCTTCCAACCCCTAGGATTCAGTGATTCTGTGATCATGTGGCTCTAAGCACAGGATTTAATCCTGCACTAAGATGTGACTTCTGTGAAGCAACCAGTGATACCACAGACTTCCTATTCCTAAGAACACGGCCAAAGCATCTTCACTGCTTTCCTGTTGCTTTCCCACCTGATTCACAGCCAGATTTTCTTGGGACAGGGACTCTGGTGATGCTCTGACAGGTGACAGGGTCATCTTTCCTTGTAAACACTGGGAGCCAGTGAGGAACTGGGCTGGGCAGGACTGACTCTCCTATAGAAAGGGTCAGAAGAGGTGCAGATTCCTGCTCTGTTGGCTCAGAGCGGGGGGAAGCTCAAGGGTGCTGGGAGCTGCAGGGCCTGCGGGGAAGGGCCCCTGAAGGGAAGCTTGCTGTGCTGCTGTGACAGCCCCACGGCATGTTGCATGATGCAAGCTGCTTGGCAAACACTGTGATTGTGTCACTGAGGTGGCTGAGCCACAGTGCTTGGGCAGCAGGGTTTGCCTGGCGAGCCTGCGGGCACACCGGGGCACACAAGTGTTGGTGTGGGGCTCTGCACTGGGGCTCCACGTTTGCTGAGAGGGTGTAACAAGACACAAAACTAGAGAGTTCTTAAGAAATACTTTTCAAAGGGCTAGGAGGATGAGTGTGAAGATTAGGGATGAGGTTGTTGTGAAGCCTTTAGTCCTGTTTCACTCCTGCGACAAACAGAAAGCAGCGATTGGCATTTCTCATGTCTCACTCCCTCAGCAGCTCCCAGTAGCTGTTTGCTTTCAAATGTCATTGTTTGTACCCACGGCAGCTGGAGCTGAGAGGTACAAAGTAAAGGGAATGGCTTTAAAAACTAGGCTTCAGGCCCCATTCAAGCTTCAAGCCAGCAGCTCCAAGAGGGCTGAGCAGTAGAGCCATAGGTATGTGTGTGTGGGTACACAGAGCCTACACGGGCTGTTCCTCCCAGGTGTTAAAGTCCAGTGCAAAGCAAATACCATTTACGAGGAGCCCTGAGATGTCTCCTTCTTTTTTTCTCCCCCCGTCTCTCAACCTTTGCTGCGAACCAGAGCTCTCATATTTTCCATTCCTAATTCAAGAGCTGGAGGGATGGCTGGAGCCAGGTATCAAATTACAAGAGGAAGAGTGAAGACATTTGGTTGCAGCTCCATCGGCTCACACTGTGCCCAAGTGAGTGTTTTCATCAGCCCCCAAGCCAGTGTTAAAGCTGGGTAAGGGAAATCATCTTTTCCCAAAGCCTTTCCTTGGAAAGGACAGGGTCTGCGAGGGAAGCTCCCACCAACAGAGGTGTGTGAGGACTGGGAAGAGGAGGAAGGAAAAAACCTGTAACGTGCAAAAGGGCATCTAATCCATAGTACAGGGAATGTTCCTACACATCTGAGCCACTGAAAACAAATCAAAAACAACCAGTTTCAACAATAACAATTTGAAGCCTTTGAGCAGGTGATGTGTGCAGCTTAAAATGAAAACGTGACTCAGCCAGGAGTTGTTGCTATTGCTGGTGCTGGTCTGGCTTTTAAACTGGGACTTGCTGATATTTGGCCTCCTTGGTTGTGACAGGAGGCTGATCAGAGGTGGTGGTGGGACATCCTTTGTGGGCCGAATGTTTCAAACTTGGATCTTTTCTGCTGAAATTGAGAGTTGAGACTCTCTTCTTGAAGTTAGACGTGAACTGGAGTGAAGATTTCAATGTGTAAAGGAAAGCCAAACCCCTGGATTCTGATTTTTTCCCTTCTCGTTACCTTTTTTCCATCTCCTTACTAGCATCTGTTTTCTTGTTGGTGTTTTTTGCTCAGAGCTTATTCTCTTCTATGTTTGGATGCTTTCTTCCAACCTTCAGCTTTTTTTCTTGGATTCTCAAGCTGCTGGATGTGTCTGGCTGTTTCCTCAGTAGTTTGTCCCACCAAAACACAGAGCCTCCTCACCCTCCTCTCTTCTCCTCTGTATTCTCTTGGTCTTTCCCCTGTGTGCTGGTTTGCCTTCCCCTGGTCTCCATGCCTTACTCCTTTCTGTTCCTCAGTTGCACTTGTCTGGCTGGAAAAGCTCTGCAGCCAGCTCCTCTCCTGTTCCTCCACCGTGCTTTTCCTCTGGTGGAGCTGATGGGAAATGCCGTATTTCCCCCTTCCCTCCTCCCACCACCCCCTTCCTCTCCTGCTTCTCTTTCTTGTACACCTCCGTGTAAAACACTTAATGAACAGGAGTTGGGCTGAGAGAGGAGGAGAGCAAATTCAAGCTATTTTCTACTGCCTGCCTGTTCCTATGAGGAGCTCAGCCTTTGGAGCTTGATATTCCTGGGAGTCAGTAGAAAGATTCATTCTGGAAAGGGCAGCAGTGGAGTGGTGTTTGATTTCCTTACTGAAGTGTGACTGTTACCCAGATGCTGGAGACCACGTGTGACTTACAACGCCCGCCCTCTGGGCTTCCTCACTTCTTCTGCCCAACCTTCAGTTCACGTTTTGGTGGCTTTCTTCACCAGGAAAGGAGGTAGAAATCGTGTTCCTTTTCATGCTGAAAGCTTTGGTTGAAATGAAAATAGAGAAGCTCTGGGACTCCTCTCCTACAGACCTGAAGGCCAACCTTGCCCTCAGCTCAGGGGCTTTTCAGAGAGCTGAAAAGGGGAATTTCAGTGTGGCACACAAGCATTTTGCTTCCTGCTGCTTATGTGGCAGTTATGAAGGTGTCCCTAAACCACAGGAGTTGTCAGGATGTGCTTGCTCCATTGAGATACTCGTGAGCCCTAAATGTGAACCAAATACATAAAAACACCCTGTCATGGAGACCAGGGGAAGGCACCTTGGAGGTGGTAAGTGCTGGTGCTAGGGCAGCCCGGAGAGCTGAGTCACCCCTGAGAACAAGAGGAGGATGTATGGATGATCACAGAATAGCTTGAGTTGGAAGGGACCTTACAGATCATAGAGTCCAACTCCCCTGCCATGGGCAGGGACATCCTCCACCAGACCAGGCTGCTCAGGGCCCTATCCAACCTGGCACTGAACATCTCCAAGGAGGGACGGGGAATCCCCCACCTCTCTCATGATGCTGGCATGCCCTGGCATGCACCCTGGTGCTCAATAAGGGATATTGCTGGAGAGCCATAACAGACAAAGCTCAGGTGAGCAAACACAGATGTCAAATAGATTTTCAAGCTGCCCCTTACTGTACTAGAGGAGTCAGAAGGAAATGTGCATTTGTACCTTCCACAACTGAAAATGTAGCCCCAAACTCTGAATTCCTGCTGTGTGAGATACAAGCACGCACCATCTTCTGTTAGTTTGGGAGGCTCCTGTTGCAAGGATATTAGGAAGAAGTTCTTTCCTGAGAGGGTGGTTGGGCACTGGAATGGGCTGCCCAGGGAGGTGGTGGAGTCACCGTCCCTGGGGGTGTTCAACAAACGGGTTGATGAGGCACTTGAGGCCATGGTCTGATGGTCCAATGGTTAGGAATATGATGGGATAAAGGTTGGACTTGATGACCCTGCAGGTGCCTTCCAACCATAATGATCTATGATAAGGTGGAAAGGATGCTTGGGGTGGGACAGCTTAAAAAGGCTCCACAGAGCTCACCTACCTGTGCTGTTAGTCACTGCCTGTCCTTTGCTCGTGAAGCTGTGCTGGGTGTCAGGCTGGCTGCTGTAGCTTGTGTTTTGGCTCCAGGGGTGCAGGACTTGCCTTGTCACAACTGAATGGAATCAGCACCATCAGATCCCCTCTGTGCTACCCCGTGATGATTTCTGCACCAGCAGGACTTGGCTTACAAGCTTACACCCCTGATCTGAACTGCTTATGAGCAACCATCACTGGCTGAGCAGAGCAGCATCCTTCCCTCACCCCGAGCCTGGTCACGGGCTCTGCAGGCCAGGTTCTGTTCCCCGCTGGCCCTGATGTCTCAGGCAGTGTGAAAGCAAAGCAGGAGACCAGGAGCTGATGAACTGATGGCATGAGGGCAGGTAGGACGTGGCTATGGAGGCCATCAGCTAGGACACACGGAGCAGCCACCTCCTCCTTGAGACGTGAGGGAGAGATGGATGGGAGCAGGCAAGAGCAGAATTGCCTTCTAAGCTTTGCAAACATTGTGTGCATTGCTGAGATGTTTGTGGAGCGGTTTTTGCTTTCAGACCCCTACAGAACTGCTGTGTTGGGTCCTAATCACTGATTTTCCTACACGTGTTGGCAGATGGTCGGAAGGAGAGCCCTGCTGAGCACGGGGCGTGCTCCAGGGCAGTGATTTTGAGGCAAGTTGTTGAGATTCTCTGATGTTTCACATTTTCTGTCATTTTGTGTGTGTGTGTGTGAAGGGAGTATTTAAAACTTGTAGACAATAGTTTGCTGGGTTGCAGGGAATGAAACCCCTAATGAATAGCCCATTGTTTACATCCATTTGAGGCTGTTTCTTTGCTGAATTGGTGCCATGGAACATAGCTTGCAACTCCGTGGTTTTTGACTCCCCGCTCCTTACCCACCCCCTCCCCATTCCTTATGGTTGCTAAATCCCGCTGTTATCTTCTCTACACAAGTTCCCAAACTTCCTTCTCTCTTCTTAATTTCCCTCTGTTCAAACCTCTTGTCCAAACTGGGTCATCTTTTGCTTCTAGCTTAGCAGATTTTCCCATCCTTGGCCTCTTGGACTCGCACCTCGGTCCTAAAAATAAGGCAAATGAATGGTGGGAGGGGGGAAGCACCAAAACTGTTCCCTGCTGGCACAGTCAGGTCTAGATCCCCCTCTTTAAACAGGGGTAAGCCTGGCTGGTTGGTGGAGCTCTAACCTTTTTCTGCTCTTGGTTTGTAGATGGCACTGATTTTCTTTCCCACTTGGGGCTGTGTAGATGTTTACCTGCGTGACGTGCTGGAGCGATGGCTCAGCCTGATGCATACCACACTCTGGGACTGTTTCTTCTCTCTCCAGCCCTGATTTATAGATAAGTGGAGAAGGGAATTCTTGGCTGCCCTGTTTTGAAAACTATTTAACTACAGAAAAACTCATTCAATGAACACAGCACCTGGTACAAACCCAGCTCTGTTCAGTTTTCTGGTTTGCCCCGTCACAAAAAGCTTCCCTTTGTTATTTAAAGTCATTTCCCTCAAATGATACTGTAAGGGATGTAGGTGCAAAGGCTTACCTGCTTTTCCAGGAGTTCCTGTGAGCTGGAAATGGGGAGATGTCCGTAATCCACAGAGGGAATGTGGTATTTCAGAGAGGGTTTTTTTGGTTCATTATCTCTTTCTGAATGGGCAGTGAGCATGTGCCACGCAACACAAACCAACCCCAGCTCTGTAGGGGCTGTGTGAGTGCACAGGCTGAAGTGCCAGGACAGCTGATCTGCAGGGATCTGCTGAGACTTCCCTATGGCTGCAGAGATCAGCAGGTCAGGAGGGTTGGAGGGCCCAAAGATCTCAGGAAAGCACATGCAGACCAACCAAGGAGAGCTGTGCCTTGTGCAAATCGACATCTTTTGCTTGCCTTTTCTTCACCACCTCCGTGGGATGCCCTCTGGATTGCTCTTGAGGGCAATGGTGTACATTTTGAAATGCTGTTTGTAGGACAGTGCTGGTATAGGTCAGAGGAGTTGCTCTAAAATAAGCCAAAATCATCAAGTGACAGGAAAACCAAGGGAGCTTAAGCCCGTGCCAAAGAGAACCCTCCAAGAGGGACCTGTGGAGCTGATTTGGCTGTGTGTATCATGTGAGAGAGGGATGGCTGAAGAAATACTCCAGCTGGTAGGTGAACAGAGAATGCATTTACCCCAGTTCCAGGACAGCTCATACATGCATAAACCCTGAGACACCTGGCAGTGGTGCTGGGTGTTCCTGGCCAGGTGGGGAAGCAGATAGTTTTTGAATGAATGGGCTCATTGGCAGGCAGGGGAGGAGGGAATTTCCTATCTGTCTTTAAGGTATTTCTGCTTTGTGATGCCAGGGGCTGTTAAGGAAATCAGCTACTGGGGATATTAGGGTGAGCAAGGAGTTTCTACCTGCACAGTGGGGATGCTTTCTCCTCCTTCCTTCCCCTCCGGATTGATGGTGAGGTCCTGAGGCTGTGACACCATGCCTTCCTTTTGGCCTCTGAAAACACAGAGCCGACGCACAGGTTTTAGGATTCACAGAATCCCAGAATCCTAGGGGTTGGAAGGGACCTGGAAAGCTCATCCAGTCCAACCCCCCTGCCAGAGCAGGGTCACCTAGAGTCCATCACACAGGAACGCATCCAGGCGGGGTTTGAATGTCTCCAGCCAAGGAGACTCCACAACCTCTCTGGGCAGCCTGGTCCAGTGCTCTGGCACTCTCAGTTCTTCCTGATATTCACATGGAATTCCTTCCTGACTTTCTTACAATGAGTCTCTCCTCCTCCCCTTTCCATCACTGGCTTGTACCTTCTTCCCAAACTGAATTTCTGTAGCCCAGAAATAGGTCACACACCACAACCACCACCACCTGGGCAAGGGGCACCACTCGCGTCATCTTGTCGGTGTGACGGCCAGTGAGACTCCGGCTCTCTTGGCGTGTGGGACATGAGGAGGCTCCTCGTGACACCCACCATATGGGTGTCCAGAGGTGAAGGGAGAGCTCTGCTTACGGAGGAAAAACATAAAATGAAAGAGGTAGGAGCACTCTGCTTACGGAGGAAAAACACAAACCAGAAAGAGGTAGGAGCGAACTCCGTCAGCGCGCGGATTTTCTGCTGGTTGATTGCCACAATTTATAATGGTACACAGAGCTTTGTCACCTTTGTGCTGACTTGTTCCAGCGATGCCCAGAGGTCGGCCCGTTGGCCTGTAAAAAATGAGTTGTTGATCTATGTTGCTTTTCTGAGTGGCCACGGCACCGGGGCTGTCGTCAGTCCTGCCGCAGCGCTCAGCTGAGGGCTGGAGGGGGCCACCCGGGGTATTCACTCGGCCTCTCAGTGCTGATGATCTCATTTGAGGCATCCTCATGATGTGAACCTATGTGGGGGTTTTTTTACTTTTTTTTTTTAACTATTTTTTTACTTAGTGGGGAGGAGAGCAGCAACACCAGCAGCTGGAGTCGCAGCCTCTGAACAAGGATGTGATTTCTGGTCTGCGTGGTTACTCTGGGAAGCTCGTGGGGGAAGAGCACACTTTCAGGGCTTTTTTGGGTGGGTTTAAGTGTGGGGTAACAGGGCCAGTTGCTGCACCAGATGAGCTGCACCAGGGATGGATACACAATGCTGTCAGCAGCAGGGATGGAGGGATCTGCGAGAGGACAACCATTTTCTTAGGGCACCTACGTTGTGCTGCTTCCTCCTGAGAAGTGCTGAGAACAAATTGTCACAGAAATGCAAAATACGTTCAGTCTGTTTTGGGTTGACGCAAGAAACGAGGGCCCTATAGCCTGGAGAGACGTGTGTGAGTCTGCGTGGGGAAAATGCACCTTAATTAGATGGCTTGACAGATCCTGTTTCTCCTGCTCCTGCCGCAGTGAGCGGCGTTTGGGCTAGGCAATGCCTCCTGGATTCACCCACCAGTGCCCTCCTGGGACAGAGGCCTCTGTGCCAATGGCTGGATGTCACTGAGACCTGACTTGTGACCTGCTTGGCTGGGCAGGCAGCATCACCCTGGGAAGGGAGCCCAGCACATCCCGTGCCCTCCACACCGTGGTCTTTAATGCTTCTCCCCAGCTGGGTTTGGGTGCAGAGCTCGTGGTGCTGCTGGTTTGAGCAGCGCTTCTCTGAAAGTTGCTAAATAGACACACTGGGCTCTGCTTTATCTTGACAATACACCCTTTTCTTGAGAGAAATGAGGAGTTTCAATTTCAGTCACTAGCCTGTTTTTCATTAACCTGTTTTAGTCAGCAAGTCGTGGCTTTACTGTGCCGCTCTCCAACGGTGGAGCAAAACCCCCGTCCTCTGCAGAAAATGCAAAGAGAGAAGAGGCACTTTTCCCCCAGCCTTAGAGGAGACTTGGTCGAATTAACACTACAGTAAACGTCAAATATTTTTAATTTATGGGGTACTTTAAGCCCCAAGTGGGGGGTGAAGGGGAGGCAGGGGGAAAGGGATTGGAGTGAAGTTAATAAACCTTTTACAACTTTTGACTTAATCTTTTATTCAGTGTTTGTATAACTCAGTTATCTGCTAGTTAATACCGGTGTTTTTGATACCTCTCCAGAGCCAATACACTGCAAACCTTCAGCCCTGTTGGGTATTTGTGCTACAGCATATTTAATAGCCATTTACAACAATTCAACAATTGTATAGCAGCCTCCCCTCCCTGTCTGAGCGTTGCAGGCACCAGAGTGTCTCCATTGGAAAACCCCTAAACATACAGTTTCAGCCAAAACTGGTTTAATGATAGTCTACTGAGAGCTCGATGGGCTTGAAAAAAATTCAAAAAGGCAATTTTTCCCCTTCTCCCCCCTGCCCCCAATTTTTTTTTCTTAACTTCTTCACTTCTTTTGGAAAAAAAAAAACCCTGCTGCTGCAAAACACAAGGTGAATTAAAAAAATAAATAAATTGCTTTAAATTGCTTAACAGGCTTGATGAGACAAAGACTGGTGTGTTGGAGCGGCTGCGGGGAGCTCTGTGTGATTTCAGAGGTGAATTTAGCTGGCTGGAAGATAGATGGGTGCCAGATGCAGTTTGACACAGATTCCGGCAGCTGCTCCCGCGCGAGGTTTCATTAGGGCAGAGCCAGGCAGCAGCACAGCTCCGGCACCGAGGCCCCGCACGCCGCAGTGACAGCAAGAACAGGGAAACAATACAATATTGGCTAAGTGATTTTAATCTGGGAGATTAAATGACACCCAGACGGTTTCCCGACTCGGGAAGCCAATATGGGATGAAGCTGTTCGTGGCACTCACTCTATGCAAGCCCTTGTCATGTATATTTACACTGTGGGTGCTTCCCCGACCCCCCCCCGCACCCAGAAATGGGGAGAGAAGGGCTGATTTTGTGTCACAGTCATATTTTTCCATCCTAACCATATGATGTGTTTTTAAGTGCAGCAGGAAATATCGGCCTCCTTTGGACAGATGCTTACATTGGACTGAAGTACTCGTGTGCTCCTGCTCAGCACAGAGGGGACTGTTTGAAAGAGCAGGGCCACAATCCGTGAGGCGAGCGGCTTCCTTGCGCATGGATCCCAGAATCCCAGAATCCTAGGGGCTGGAAGGGACCTGGAAAGCTCATCCAGTCCAACCCCCCTGCCAGAGCAGGGTCACCTAGAGTCCATCACACAGGAACACATCCAGGCGGGGTTTGAATGTCTCCAGCCAAGGAGACTCCACAACCTCTCTGGGCAGCCTGGTCCAGTGCTCTGGCACTCTCACAGGAAAGAAGGTCTTCCTGAGATTCACATGGAACCCCCTGTGCTCCAGTTTGCATCCATTGCCCCTTGTCCTATCATTGGTCATTACTGTAAAAAGCTTGGCTCCATCGTCCTGCCCCTCACCCTTTCCATATTGGTAACCAGGGCTGAGGTCCCCCCTCAGTCTCCTTTTCTCCAAGCTAAAGAGCCCCAGCTCCCTCAGCCTTTCCTCATAAGGGATGGGCAAGCCTCAAAATCAGGGAGTCCTTGGAATTTGGGGGCTTGGGTCTGGTTTTAAGCAAACCAGTGCACTGCGATGGATGACTTGATGGAACTGGTGGCGGAGCTGCTGTTCTCCAGGCAGCTGAGGGTTTATTTGTAGAGGGACACTGAAGGTTGGGGGTTTGGGAAGGGAGAGAAAATGTAATCAAATTTATTTGCAGTGGAGCCAGGGCTGCCTGTGGTTAAAGATCCTCCAGGGGGGCTTCACGGACTGTGTTTTGGGAACCTTGCTGTGGCAGGGCTGGCACTTACTACGTGGTTATTTGGCCTTTGTATGAAAAGCAACTTTGTGTGTTTGTGATTGGTTTGACAAGTGAAGCAGTGACTCCTGAGGAAGAGGTTTTCTCCCTGATAGTTGCAGGGAAGTATATAGGAAAACCAAAACCCCCTTTTTTTCTTCCACCTGTGCCACCTGAATGTTGCCTTTACGTGTTTAACTCCTGATGTCAAACCACTCTGCTCACTTTGAGTCACTTACTACCCTCACAGTAACCAAACAAACCAGTTTGCTTGTTGTTTTTTCCCCCAATTAATACTCACCCTGGATGTGTATGGGCTGTCTTTCAGTCTCAACCTTTGTGTGTTGGTGAACGTTACAATCCCCTGTCTGGATGCCTTTGGTAAGTACCCCGTGCGTGGCTTCAATTCAGCTTTCTATATGGAGAAAGTATGCCTTAATTTAGCAGGTTAAAGATATCTCTGTTACATCAGTTTGTTCACAGTGTGTTGTGACCTAACCAACCAGGGATGCAAGCCATTCCGTGAGGAGTAATTGCTCCACGACAAAAAGATGCCTCTCTTGCCTAATAGCCAGGAATGAGTTGGCTAATTGGAATCCATTTTGGTAGTGGCAGGTCAGCAATCAGGAGGTGACTTTCCTGGCTGGCTCCTGGGTGGGAGGGAGAAGCTTCAGCACTGAGCCCTGGCTTGCTGGGAGAGCATCGCTGCCATCTTGCCATGGTTACAAATATGGAAAGGGTGAGGGGCAGGACGATGGAGCCAAGCTTTTTTCAGTGATGACCAATGATAGGACAAGGGGCAATGGATGCAAACTGGAGCACAGGAGGTTCCATGTGAATCTCAGGAAGAACTTCTTTCCTGTGAGAGTGCCAGAGCACTGGACCAGGCTGCCCAGAGAGGCTGTGGAGTCTCCTTGGCTGGAGACATTCAAACCCCGCCTGGATGCGTTCCTGTGTGATGGACTCTAGGTGACCCTGCTCTGGCAGGGGGGTTGCACTGGGTGAGCTTTCGAGGTCCCTTCCAACCCCGAGGATTCTGTGGTTCTGTGATCTGAGACCTTCACTGCTGTGCCCCGGTGTCCTCCTTCCCTACCAGCACTGGGACATGGTTTGGTCAAAGCCCTTCCGGGGTGTTTCTGAGGGAAGGAATTTGTGAGTGGGTTGGAAATGCCAGATCTGCTCTCAAGACTTGCAAAAGAGCTCTGGTTTTATTACTGTTGTTCCTGGGGGCAGGGGGTTGCAGTGATGGTGTTATCATGTGACACATCTTCTCCATTGTCTTGGTCAGGAGATGGTGTGAAGTTTAGGGATGTTGGCTCCTTAGGTCTCTACTCAGAATAACTTATGACAGTGACAGAGCAATTTTTGCTTTCAGTGCTTCATCACTTGGGAGCATGGGCTGCCAATCCTGCCAGAGGTGCTGTGCTGAGGCATCTTTTAGGTGACCCCACTGGTTGCTGTCCTGTTTTTCTGCTTCACCAAGAGAGACATCATTGAGGTGCATTCTGATTTTTTTTCTTTTTTTTTCTTTTTTTCTTTTTTTTTACCCTCCTTGGCTTCAAATCTTGCTGAGAGGGAGGTGGAGAGGAAAATCCTCATGAATTAACATTATTTCCCTGGTGGGCTTTGCTGCCATTTTATCTAATTACGCCTGCTGTTTTCCAGATCACATTGTAAGCATTTGCATGAAGGGGCTTTCACTTACCTCCTCAAGTAAATTAAATAACAGCCCTTAGGCTGGGCTGACAGCATAATGCATTTTCATGTGGGAGATCAACAGCTCCCATGCCTTGAGATGGGAAATGCTGGAATGCCGGGGAAGCTCTGTGCTTTCCTCTGGAATTAGGGCAGCTGGACCCAGTCAGGGCTGCTTTGGAAATGCCCTCTGCTGACTCTTGTGTTGTGCAGGGGTCTGAGGGACGAGAGGGAGAACAAGCAGACTGTGGGTTTATCTCAAAAGGATCCACAGGCTCCATGCAGGATGTGCAGGAGAGCCAGGGAAGGCGAGGCAGTTGTCGGCACAGCCCTATTGGAAAGCGTGATGGGATCTGCAAACCAGGAAAGATTGGAAGCCACAGATGTAAAGCAAGTGAGAGGTGCAGGCCCTGCCCTGAGGATGTTTACAATGTGACTTCGTGGATGAGGGAGGCCGGGCTTGCTTTGGGTGCTCTGGAAATCAAAACACACGGGCTTGACTTTCAGTTCCCCAATCAGCCATCCCAGAGTCTCCTCGTGCTTCGTTTCTTCCATTTGCAAAATGAGGCAGTCGCCTGTCTGCTGCAATGACAGCCCTTTCTCTGTCCATCCCGTTATTCCAGACAAGTATCCAGCCCCAGGAGTCAAACTCCTCTGAATGTCCCAGAGCCCTTGGTGATACCAGCCTCGTGGGATGAGCCAGTTCCTTCCCAGTCACACACAGTATACATCAGCCTTCTCCTGGCTGTGGTCACTCCTTTGCTTCTTTGGTAGAGTTGAGAGCTTCTGAGGAGAAGGGATCAGGAACAACTAACCATGAGGAAACATCAATGTATTCCTTGAGCTCCTGATCAGCCCAGGCTTGTCCTGGTAGGAAAGAGGAGGATAGTGAAAAGGCAGGGAGAGGAACTCTACCTCTCCCAACCCTTACGCTTGGACAAGCCAGGGGTGGCCCAAAACTGGTGTCCTCCTGGGCTTTGCCTTTGCAAGATGGTTAAGTGTGCCTGACCTGGGGACATGCTAGTGAGAGTGCTGGTGAGCTGTGTGGCCAAACTGAGCAGGGGAGAGGAGGAGATGGACCCCTACAGCAAGCAGGGAATCCAATCTCTGCTCGTGCTGGTCATGGATAGGGGTGAGCAACAGGAGGGGCACTTAGCTGGGGCATGTGGGTTTGGTGTGGTGGGGAGCCCTGCACACGTGTTCCATGTGGACACATGTACATGTCCTCTTCATTCCTGTAGCTCTGTGGTGACAGCAACCCTCTCTGTGATGTTGAAGTACCTCCTAGCTTTCGGTGCTGATTTCCTTCCCCCGTGTCACTGGTTAGGGGTTAAGGCAACCATGCAGATCACTGAGATCCACTCCAAGGAGCCTGCAGTGACTCACTTCTGTCTGGGGACATTTGCTGAAGAAATGCAGCTGGCTTGGTTTTCTTTTGAAAATCAAGATTTCTGCTCCATCAAAACATAGTTGCAGGTTGCAGGTGGGGTAGAGCTAGAAGCATTGGTGTGATGGGGGTGTAAACACCTTTCAGTTACGTGTTAGAGCATCTTGGCTTCTCCAAGGAACTGGAGAACCACTTTGTGATGCATTTCTGTGTCTGAGATGGATGTTGAATGCCAGTGAGATAATGAGATTTATCAAATGAAACGCTCGTCTTTCACTCTGTTCTTTCTTGGCCTCCTGCCTCAAATCCTCCTGCCTCAAAAAGTTGAGCTCGGAAGCAGCTTGTAATTTGTATCCCAAAACCACGCCGTGGGATTCGTGATGGATGGGGGCCACTGGGCACGAGAGGGTTGCGGTTGGGCCATGCTGACAGCATTTGTGTGTGCTCAAAGTCACTGCAAGAGAATGGAGCACGAGTGTATGGGCACCAGGAGACGCCTGCAGGAGAGGCTGAGGAGGTGTTTGCCTTTAAATCAGGGATTTGGATTCGGTGTCAATCATTTTGTAGCATGAGCACGCGTGGTGCTCACGACACAAGACACATCGCTGCTTTCAACACGTTAGGGGAGATGATTCAGGATTGATACAGCTCCTTCAGTGATCTGGTAGTATGCATCCCATCATTCTTCTTCTTCTTCTTCACTCCCTGTAGATGTTAGAGAGCTTTCTAAAGCTTTCATCCCCTTCCCTCTCTTTTTTAAAAATTAAATTATTATTATTATATTTATTATTATTATTAATTATTAAGTATTTATTTATTTCATATTATTATTATTATTATTCAGCCCCCTGCTGTCCACATCCCCCAAGCAGGTGGGAGGGGTGAGTTGGTGGGAGATGACTTGGCTTTGTTGGAACTTCACTTAATGCAGGGTGGGGGCAGAGCAAATGGAGCTGAATTACGCAGATCCCGAAGGCACAGTGAGTGCGCTGCATCACTTGTGAGCATGACTGGAACTGAAAATGAATCACAGCCTTGTTAGACACTGTATGTGTCAGTGCATGTGGGCAGAAATATCATTCAGTGAGAGAGAGAAAAAGACAGAGAGAGTGCTTCTTTGGAAGTGTGCTGGTCCCACTGAAAATGTTGTCGTATCTAAGCTGAGGGGTGAGAGCTGGGGATGGTGGGACAGCTGCTCCAGGGCGCTTTGCTCCGCTGATTTTCCTTCCTTTCCCAAAGTTCAAGAGGAGTCTGGACCTCTCTGACAGCAGCGACGTACGTTTTCTAAACCAGAAAAGGCTGTAATTGCAAGTTTGGGTTTGAACCCACTTTCGGGGACTTTATATACAACCACCAAGACTTCTTCTGGGCTGGATTTGGAGGTGGAGTTGCTCCAGCTGCCTGTTCACTTGGCGTTGGGAAGCAAATCTGATTTGCTCTCCCTGTGAGCTTCTGCTGGTGCACGTGCACACAGGCACTCAGGTATGCACACGTGCATATTCCAGCTACAGAAATCCAGTCTGGATGTGTACCCTTGATTCTTGCAGCTGTATCATTGCAGCCAGGGCTGGTTTCTGGGAAGGGATTTGGTTTTGCAGTTAGGTTGTAGTGTGACAGAGCCACATCAGGGGATGTGATGGAGAGATGCTGGAATGAGCTGACCACTAAAATCTGCTGTGTGCAGGTTTGTGCTCCAGAAGATACTTGTCACGAATGATGGCAATGTTCCTAAAGAAGCTTTCCCACCTCTTGCAGAGACCTGCAAGCAGCAGCCATCTTAAAACCACTGTCCTGGCACACCAAGACCACGCTTTTTCGAAGCCAGATGGAGCCAACCAGTGTATTCTTTCAGGAATTTCAGTTGGGTGGTTTTGTATGTTGTGCTCAGTCCTGCAATGTGGTTTGGTTTGTTTTTTTTCACTAGCCCTGACCCCGTTGCTTCTCCAGCAAAGCAAAGGGACCCATTTGTGGAAGGGTGCCCAGGTGCTTCTGTCTCATTTTTTGGGGGGGAATAGTTTCCTCCTGTTTCCTACAAACTCCTATGTGGCTGCTGTGTCCTAATGGAGATGGGAGAACCTGGCCCGAGTCTGCAATATGCATGTTCTGGGGTTGTACTTCTCCATCAAGGGGCAATCCTACCTCTCGAAGAGGTATTCTTCAAGGCTGAAAAAGGGGAATTTATCTCCTCTCCTGAAACCTGGGATCATCTCTGCACAGCACAAACTGGGAGCAGTGGTAGGACTGAGGTGTGTTCCCAAATAACACCCAATTGAAGAGCTTGGTTGTTGGCAGCACCAGGCTACAAGTGAAAACTTTAAGGAATTTTAAAAAAGGGAACAAAACAAAAAGCCAACAAAGCCAACACATTGTTAATGCTGGTTTCCCTAAAAGCCCCGTTACAAGAATACAGAACTGTTTCTGTAGCTCTCGTGGGCACTAGGAGCTACACAGGCTCCTGTGAAAGCAGCTTTAGGTGCCATTTCACAGCCCAAATTTTAACCAGAACAAACTCTTATGTTTTGTGGGGTTTTTTTCTCCTCTCCTCCTGTTTATATTCCCTTGGTTTCTCATCCATTGAGTGCTGGTATGGCTAAGTTTCTTGCTAATTGGAGTTTCATGTTCTGTTCCAGGTTGGTCTATTATGCTTTTGTCCCCAATCTACCTTCCAGTATCTCCTAAAGGCTTTTATCCTCCTCACTCTTCTGCCTGAATCCATGCTAGATAAGATTTCCTCCTAAAGCATGTTCTTGAACAGCACAAGGTGCATCTTCTTGTACTCCCCTGCCTGAAAAGGCTGAACACATTCAGCTCCAACCAGCTTTGCTAACAGCTCAGCTCTCTGCCATAGACAGAGGATGAACCACAGGCTGGGAGGAGAAGGAGAATGGAGGAGTGGGATCAGTGAGGATGCTGTTGCCTGTCAACAACTGTCACAACTTCAGAAATCCTGGGGTCGTGGTTGAAAATGTTTCCTCCGCAAAGCATGGCTGGTGCTTCCCACGTGTGGCTCTTGTCAGATCCCAGTGCCAGGCTGTTCTGCTGAATTTGGGGAGACTGTGCTGGAGAAGACAGGTGATCTTTGCTGGTAATGTTTGCAGGCCTTGACCCGTAACACCTTGTATCATTTAAAAGGTGATGATTCTAGACACCAGCCTGATTTTTTTTACAAGTGGCTATAGAGATGCGTGGTTCTCCTTCATCCCCCTCCCCACAGACCAGGTGCTCTCTGCTTTCTGAACACCAAGTGGTTTCTGAACGTTAAGAAGGATGTAAACTGTTGGCAGCTGAGGACGAGGGTGCACCTCCCCCCTGCCAAAAAAATAAAAAGAGAATTAAAAAGAAAAGAGAAAAAGCCACCATCAATAACTTTTGAAAGTCCTGGTAGTCTGCGGCGTTCCTAGGATGTCCGTGCTTATGGAATGAAACAGGAATGGTTTGTGTTTTTCGGGCTCTCAGATGGGACTGTTTTGGGGGAAAGACAGGGAACAGATCCATGCTGGTGACAAGAAAACAGTTTTAATTACTTAGAGCAAGAACATGTTCTGAAAAGTAAAGATTTTAGACTTAATGTGCTGGGAACAAAAGGCCGTTGTGAGCTATGTACGAGAGTTGCTGAGAGTTTGTATTCTGCCCTTTTTTTTCTGTGGGAGTTATTTCCTGTTGTTGACTAGAGTTCTTTATTTAGAACCACCTAGCTACTGAATGACGGCTCGCTCGCGAGAAGAAAAGTGTGATTAAAACTTGCTAGGGCTTATTTCAAGACCTCCCCACTTCCATTTATTTAAGGGGAATCTTTGCTAAATGAAAGGGGAAAAAAAAACGTTCAACACAACAAATGCGTTTCCTTCTGGTGATTTTGCCCACATCAGCCATGACAGCTAGGAAAAATATGCTGGAGTCTGAGGTCCCTGAGCATCTCGGGGAAAACAATGTTTCTTTGACAGAGGTGGTTTGGTTTAGGTTCTCCTTGTTTTAAAACCAAACCCATCAAATGGCAGGCTGGGAGCACACCGGTGTTCGTGGGGGCAGGTCTTTGGATGAACCCTCAGCTAGAACAGGAGTGGGCACTTGCACTTTCCCAGCTGCTCAGATGAGAAAAGAGTTTCCTTTGAAGAGCACTGCCAGCAGAAAGAGGTTTCTGTCTGCTGACCTGCATGGGAATAGTTTGTGTAAGCACGTAGAGTCCAATTATCAGCACTCAGACATCTGCTTAGCTGCTTCTGTCACTCTTCAGGCAGGGGCTGGACATCCAGTTAAGAGTTAAGGGAAGTTAGCAGAAGACCAGGTTGGGTAAGGAAAAGAAAAAATAAATAAATTTAACTTTAATGTTAATGCTACTGGACAATAGGTGTAGGAAAACAAAGTAACTGGGTTTATTGCAACTTTTTTGCTTAGCAGGAACCACCCGTTCAAGACTCACATCTTTCCTCAGTGGGTAAAACTGGTGGAAGCTGGTTTGTAAAGCTGAACCTGCAGGAAAGTGGATCTCTGTGTGAAAGAGAAGATGGGGTTTGGGAGCCTTCTGCCCCTCCCTTTGTTCTGGGAAAGTCCGTGGTTGGGAGAAGTAGCAGGGAGAGCCTCAGTGATATTCCCGGTGGTGTTTTCTTCTCCTGCTGCTGTCCAGAGGTCAAACCAGGGAGCATTCACCCTGGGCTCAGGAGCAGCACCATCGATGGGGATGCAGCTCTTCCTCCTTGCTGCTTGAGCCTACTTCTTTCCCTTGCCTTGTTCTCCCATCATGTCTCCGCTTTGCTCCCCCACCATGGGCTAAAATTAAAAAAATAGGGAGAATTATTACAGTTTGTGAGAGCTGCTGATGGCTCTCAGGAGCCATTTTCTGGCTTTAGGGACCAGTGTGCCACATGCAGCAGATGCTTCCCTAGCTCCCTGCCATCCTGCCCACAGCACAGCTCTTATTATTTTTATTTTTATTATATTTTCTTCCCTGCAAATTCTGACACATGCTGCGTGAGATGGGGGTGACCAGAGAGGTCACCAGACCCTCTGCCACATTTCAAGGACATCAGCACCCCAAAACTACCCTGGGAGGAAGAAGGGGAGCGTAGGAGGTGTGAAAGGCAGGGAAAGATGGGCCTGAGGATAAATGGTGGCTTCTCAGCTTTTTTTCTTTGTCCTGGTGGTAGGTCCTAAATACTGGGTGGGTTTGCAGTGATTTAGTGTTTCATCTTTGCTTGGCAATACTGATTAAGTGTAAACCTCTTTTAGCCTTTGGCTGCTGGTCACTATAAATGAGCAGCTTCCTTTAAAGTGAGAGAGCATCTAAATTCATTTGTACAGTTCCCTTTTTCTTCAGAAAGCTGAAATGTGTGCCTGAGCGTTACAGGGGTGGTTTTAGGTAAAGAAATACGTGGTTCACCCCAGTCTGTTTACCTGCACGTACCGTGTCAGCTTTTGCTGACTCTTAACTGTGCTAGCACCAGGGAATGCAGAGAGGCCAAACGAATCATCGCCATGAGCACGGGCAGGAAAGGGATCTGATGTACTCATTCACTCTTTTTTAATCTCTTCTTTGCACGGAACCTAAGAAATCCCACATTTTGTGAAGGGTTAAAAGGGAAAGGCTTGTGCATTCACTGCATCGACTCAATGAGTTCAGTTCTATAGGCTCTTCATTTATTTGTAGTGGAACAGAATGGCAGTGGGAGTTATGCTGCATTTGATGTTCCTGTGCTAGGGTTTTTGCCAGCTCTTCTTTTTTTTTTTTTTTTCCCCTCTTCTAAATTTGGCCCTGCAGATTCAACTTCTGTTTTATTGGGGTTTGGTGGTTTGGTTTTTATTAAAGAACTCGTGTAGGTCACTCACTGTTTACTTAAAATTAGACCCTCAGAAACCTCTGTCTGTATGGAAGAAGCACAGATAAACATTGTCTGCGAAGAATTCTGCACCTGGGACAGGGGAAGGGTTTATCATTGCACATTTGAATTGCCTTGGAAATGCCTCTGTTTTACCTGGTAAGCATTGCTTGAATCCTGTGGCTCTAAGAAGCTGCAGAAATCAGTTTTAGACAAAATGCCCAAGCCCCCAGAACTGTGTAGGAGCTTTAATATGCTCTACAGGTTGTATTCCAGCCAGCAGAAGCAGCAAGGTGCATGCATCCATTTGGGTGTCAAAGTATTAACTCATGTCTTCATGTAAATAAAGATTGAAATAGGGTTTTTTTGGTTTTTTTCCTTGGTAATGCATCTGAGCATGAACACATGAAACTCCACTGACATGGTTTAGGTGCTGTGTGCCATCTTGCACTGCTATATAACACCCTGCATCAACACCATAGCCATGACACCGTTTTGGTTTTGCCCTCCCAACCTCACATTGCTGCTTAGAGTTGTTGCACAAAGCTTTCACGCAGCAAATCTGAGCAGGAACTGAACTTCTCAAAGCCTCTGGTGGCCCCGTTTGGTCTATCAAGCCTTTGGCATCTCAGCAGGGTTGAGCGGTGCTGAACATAGTCCAACTTGCCAGGGTTCAAGAGTGCTTAAGGAGAGTGTGGGGGACATCTGCGCTCCAGAAATGAATGGCTCCATCCATGTAGATGCTTCAGCAAAGGGCTGCAATATGTGCAGTGCCCCATCAGGAGAGCTGCTCTGCCCGGTGACCAGGAGCAGGTACTCCATCAGTGTAGGGAGGGAGTGGTGACCTCTGTTCTGAAGTCTGCGTGTGGCTCTCGTGTCTGACAGCCCCATGGTGTTGGGATTTTCAGGCTCATGGTGGGTTTGTGCTCAAGACTAGTGGGTGGCCGAAGTCTTCTGGCTTGATTTAGTGACATCTGTTTACACTGGTGGTTAATTAGGCCTGAGGGTTGGCCACCACTCTGTATTTTCCCCCACCATTTCTGTGTTTTCTCTTTATTAAAAGTGTTCCCTCCTCGGCTGTAGGAGAGCCTTTGGTTTTACCTGCAGATTTCTTTTTCTCTCAGCCCACCAGCCCCAGTATGAGATGAGCATCAGGACAGCAGTGCAGCCTCCCTTCAAAAGAACAGCCAAGTGTTCCAGAAAAGAATGACTTGTGCTTTTGCTGGAGACTGCAGAGTGAGTGCTGAAAGGGAGAGAAAAGCAGCCTAAAAAAATGGTTTGAACCTCAGCTTAACACAAAGGACAATCCACTGCCTCTCGAGGAGCAAGAGTGGAAAGGGGAGGCTGTCCTCCGAGCCTGGGTGGTGGGTAGGAACAGCCTGGCCTGAGTCAAAAGTGAAGCCCACCTCGAAGGTGGCACAGCCTGGGTGGGATTTGGGGAAGAACATGGCTCTTTAGGGAAAGGCAAAATGATGTGAGAAGATGCACAGCGAGGGTGGGCAGCCCCAGCCTCTGCCAGAGGACAGAGTGTTTCAGCTGGAGCGAGGATGATGCACACCAGCAGTCTCCAGAGGATTGGGAGTGCACAGGGAATTACCAAGGGAGGGAGGGAGGGAGGGAGTCATCTCTGTGCATGAGGAATGCAGCAAAACCTCCTCTGACTAAGCCAGCTAATGCACGCTGCGTTTTTTTCCTTTCCTGATAATCCTGTTCCATAATATTTCCTTAATAATTTAATAAGTGACGAGTGGCCCTTTGGAGAAGCATCTCAATCACCAAGGCTGGCTTCCAGAGGAGACCTCGCCACCTTTGTCCTTGCCACACACGGGGGATTTTTAGCTGTTTGAGTGCTCTCTTGGAGTTAAGGTTGGGTTTTTTTTCCCCTTAATTACTTAATGAATTTACCATGTGGTACAACCCTTGGTACTGCCAAGCAACAGCTTTCTATTACTAGACTGCACGGGCCCGATCCTGCCTTGCTGAAGCCAAAAGCAGTATTTGGGAACAGACGTTGGCATCGAAATCTGTCGGAAGGCTCAGAATAACTCCACAAAAGGGGTTAATTGCACTCGGAATATTGATTCATGAGCGCCGTGGGTTCTTGCATCTCTGCTCATTTTATCCGAGTAAGATCAACTGCCCAACTGGACATATAATATATGATACTGCATTAGAACTAGGGCTGCATTTGGTCATAGTCATTAATTAAACTGATTTCTCCTGCAGGTTTTTTTCTTTTTTTTTTATTCCTAGAGAACTAACAGAGAATGTTAATTAAGCATATTATGCATTCTAGGGAACGGTGTTTCTCCTCCTGCCACAAAAATGTTAAAGGAGAAAAACATGAACCAAAGCAGAAAATGAAGGGGAAAAAGAGCTAAAATTGGAGTGAGAAGGGGGGAGCTTTCCTGCCTTTGGTTTTAACCAGCTCCTCTGTGCCTTAGAACGTGTGTGGCAGCCTCCTTACAGTGGAAGAGTTGCACCAGAAAAGAGCTAAAAAGCAACTGAAATCTCGAGGAGAGCAGGGGCAGCTCCCTCCTTGCTAACATGAAGGTGCAGCCTGCAGCGATGCAGCACCCCGGTGTTATTTGAGGGGTTGCTTTTCTCGGTGGCTGAGCCTTCCATGAGAAGGGCCCTGCTCTGGAAGGTTAGTGTTGACCCCGAGCTGGCCTGAATAGAGGTGGCACAAGGTCTTGGTGGTGTTTAATCATGGCTTTGCTTGTAGAGTGCTTGCTTCTTCCCCACACTGCTCGGTGGGGAGCACTGGCTCTGGTGGACCCACCATCCCTGGCCATGGGCAGGCCCCTTGGTGAGCTCCCCCCAAGTTCTCGGTGATGATGGTGTCTTCATTTGGAAGCAATTGTGTGCTCTAGGGGCAGCATTTATGTCTCTGCCTGGCAGCTCCTGCATGCACTGGAGCAAAAGCATCCATGGAGAAAATGAAGATGTGTTGTACAATCACCTGATGGAACCTCGCAGTAGCAACGTGTGCTGCAATTAGAAAGGAGAAGGCCAAGGATGCAATTAGAAACATAGGAAGCAGTTCACTGCCTCTTTTTTTTTGTGTGAAAAATGTGAGGGATGCCAACGTTCCAGCACACCAAATGTTGCCACTCTTTCCTCATTAGCACGGGTCTTGATAGGCAGAGAGTACCTGGCAGCCCGCAGTACTGCTCATGAACTGCCCTAGGAAGTCCTCTGTCTGTTTCCCCCCTCCCAATCTTGGATTTCTGTTTGTTCATTTATTTATCTCTAACACAGGAGGGGTTTGAATGAGCTACAGGAGACCCGGCCTCGATCAGGCAAGCTTTGACCACCCTTGCTCAAAGGCAAGGCTGTGCTTCGACTGTGCCTGTGGCCCACGTCAGGTCAGTGCTGCTCTAGGAAAATGCAGTTGGGTTCCTTCTCTTTTAGCATGTTGTCTCCACATGTGAGCAGTCTGAAGGCCTGTGTCAAGGCTATGGCTCTTCAGGAAGCCCTCAGATGTGTTTCAGGGGGCTTGGTTCCTTCTCTCTTAGCACGTCATCAACACGTGTGAGCAGTTTGAGGGCCTGTGGCAAGTCTACAGCTCCTTGGGAAGCCCTCCGATGTGTTTTGGGGGACTTGGTTCCTTCTTTTTTAGTGCATCATTTCCACGTGTGAGCAGTTTGAGGGCCCGTGTCAAGGCTACAGCTCCTTGGATGTGTTTTGGGTGGCTCTTTCTCACAGCCAGGCAGACTTTTCCCCCCACTCCTGCAGGCTCTGGGAGCTTGTGTGGACACACCTCCTCGCAGAGCGCTCCGTGGCTCGGTCACGGGCTGTTTCTCCACACTCACCAACATGTTGGGGCAAACTACTTCTGGGCCTCGCAGACACCTTCTGCTCAGGTTGCTCTGGAGCTGCAGAGCAGTTCCTTGGCCAGAAAGGTCTCGTTAAGCCCATGTGGGAGGGCACAGGAGGAGCAGCCGGCGGGAGGGTTCCTCACCTTGCGTGGCCTCATCTTGTCCCGCCACGACGGAGCCACTGCACGGGGGAAGGAGCTGCGCCCGTATCAATCCATGTGGTGACCTAGGCTCGGTGGAGAGTGCTCGGAGTGTGGCTGCAGGTCCTGCTGGTGTTGGGAGGAACAACCCGAGCTACAGCGTGACTGTACACTCCTGCCAAGAAAGGCCCGGGGGAGTTACAGTAGGAAGCAGAAGGGGCGGTGAGTTTGCTCTTGTGCTGGTGCAAAACTGGAGCAACCTCACAAAGTCAGGAGCCTTCAACACTCAGAACATGGGCTCAGGCCTTTTGCTGCCAAGGTTGGGGCCATGGATATGGAGCCAGAGCCCTGCTGCTTGTTTAGCAAATGTTTGTGGTCATGCCCATGGTGCCGGCGATAGCGAGCACACACCCAGGCACGGGCACTGCAACCCTGCTGTGGACTTTGAGCTCCAGAAGGCAGGCACTGCCCAGCTGGTGCATCCCCAGAGCCATTGCGCAAGGCAGCGTCAGGGAGGGCAGGATGTGGCCCTGGAATTTGGGGGATCTGCCATGGAAAAAAACCCCAAAACCCCAACAAAACCCAGCTGAAAAATGGACAGATCTTCTGGCTGGCTTTGGAGTAGGCTGAAGCCCACCAGGCAGGTCCCGCTCCTCTCCTGCCAGGAAGAAAACAAAGCTTTCCCTTTTATTTAATGCTTTTTTTTTTAATCATGACTTGTAATTTCAAGAGGAGGCTCGTTTTCCTGAGTAGAACAACCGAATTTCAGTGCCTGCCTGCTGGAAGGTGTCCAGCCAGGGGCTACTCTGGGTTTAATTTCTGCCGGCTCCCGAGCCATTTGCAAGTCGCTGGTCAAAACTCAGCGACCGGTTTGTGAAGTGCTCCACGGGTCTGGTTTGGGTCTCCTCTGCACCACAGCCAGGGAAATGGGGGAGTTTGGGTCTCCTCTGCACCACAGCCCCGGGGGATGGGGGAGTTTGGGTCTCCTCAAAGCGAAGCCTGATGGCACCAGCAGAAGGGGAAAGGTTGTGCCAAGGCCTCCAGAACAATTGGGTTTTAGATTTGATGCCCTTTTTAGTGACATTTTATTGCCTGAAATACCAGTCTTGGTGTTTGAACCTCAATTAGATGGGGTCTTTTCAATTATAATTGTAAGAATCCATAAAATCATCACTTAATCACCTTCAGTTTGGGCAGATTCACTATTTTAATTGGTTTGCTTTCTTTCCTTTGTGCATTTTAGACAGATACAACTTCCAGGCTAAGGAAACCTTCCCTCTGAGAGCATCCCTCTTCTCCTTTTCTCTTTTTCTAGCTGGAAATGGGACTTAATTTCTAACTAGACCATCAGCTTGATTGATCACAAATCATTACAGACCATTCTGAGCGTAATACCTGAACGAGCCGTGATATTAATGACCAATAATCGCCTTTATGTTAGCTCTTAAAGCTTTATTGTCCCCAAGTACAACCGGTTTAGTGGAACGTGGAAGGCTGGACTGCTCCGGGGTGCAGGCAGAGCTGTCAGGTGCCCGAATCCCCTCCTGCAGCGCCGGGTGGGCTCAGGGTCCCCTCTGGGAACACCATTATGGAGGTAACTTAAGATGTAATTGTCTTCTTCACAGATCCAGCCTGCTGTCGGGCTTCCCCCCCTTCCCCCAAGTCTCGGTGCACTCGAACA
>VZRW01007020.1:69725-81043 GCA_013398125.1 Aegotheles bennettii | reverse complement strand
GGGTGAGAAAACTGTCGGGGTTTCCTTCGGGGTGGGGGAAAATCCTCCTGCGATGGAGCGTTTGTGGCTCTGCCCGTGCCGGGGTGTCAGGAGCTGGAAGGGTGAGTTCTGCTCCGGGGACAGCAGGAGTGCGGGCACCTGCGGTGTTCCTGGCCACTCGCTGGAGCACAGCTGGAGAACCCGGGGCCACTTCTGTTGGAAATCCATGGGGGGGCTCGTGTGCTGTCCCCTGGGACCCTCGGTAGCTGTTTTACAGGTACAGGACAGCTGCTGGTGGGAAATGAAGCCAATCCACCCGTTTCATCTCCCTCTGGGGGGGTCCTCTCGGCCCCTGTACCCAAACTTGAGCACACCAGAGCTGCTGCGTGTGGTTCAGACGGGTCCGGAGCTCCCCGGGTTGGGGCAGTGCAGGCGTTCCCAGCTGTGCCGGGTGAAGGCAGCGGGGTGGCAGTGGCTGCCGGCAGTGGGTGCTGGACTTGGCCACGGTAGAATGTGCTATTGCTCAGACAATGGTGGGAGAGGGCTTGGCTGCCCCCTAACATCAGTTCCACGCTCGTGTCTCTAGCGGAGTGCACAGTTTCTGTCCCTGGGAGTTGAAATGACACTTCCTACCTTTATTCTGTTTTTTTGGAGGGATTCACCTGCACAGATGAAGGTGCCTGCATCTCACAGGCTTCTCGCGGGGTACGATGGTGACAGAGGCACCTCAGCTTCCATCTGAGAGCACGGGAAGCTTTCCCGTGGTCAGACAAACTAGAAATGAGATGGGTTTTCTTAAAGGCTGCTGCTGGTGCTTGTGTTGCCTTAAGAAATGAGTCAGGGTGAATTGAAAGTAGCCCTTTCTGCTCAAACTCAGAATGCATTCGTTTTTACGTGGTAAGATGGTATCTCTGGCATCTGGTTGAACATAACAAGCTGGTGCTGTGGTGGGGACAGGAGGAGGGGGAGCACTTTGTGCCAGGTACCTGGGAGCGTGTCCTAGGGAACCCTCCCATTGTCCAGGCCAGCGTTGCCCCATCTGATGTAGCAGCTGTAGATCTTCCTCCTCTCCTGCCTGATCCTACTTCCATGTAAGTTGGTAGCAAAAGCCACCCACTCCTTTCCTGCAGGAACTGGATTGGACTGCTAACGAATGGAGCTCCACTTTGTGCATATTAAAACGCTGCTTTGATTTTCGTGTCAGGCTGATTTTTCTTCTTCTCTGAAGCTGATTAAAAACAAACAAGAAAGAAACTTGCTAGCCGTAGGTACTTCAGGTTTTGTCTGTAGATGAAGCAGCCTTAAAGAGCACTAAATACATCTGTAGGTGCTGATTTATTAAGAGTTGTAATTGTGTTCCTTTATACACCTGCTCTTTTTAATGGGAAGGATGAAATAATGAGAGTTTCTCAGTGTTTTGGTGGAAATAACAATATAAATAACCCAGGCACTCCAATTGTCTGCCTGAGAGGCTTTGAGGGGTTGGAGATAATGTCCTAATATCAAGGAAAATCTCACATTTCTTATTCTAATTATTTTTTTTTTAGCTTTCACGAAGTACAACAGCTCTTACGCAATATCTGCTTTGAATGATTTTGCCATCATTTACGCAAGCTGCTTTTATTTTTTCCAATAAATAATTCATAGGGGGGAAAAAAATTATTATTTTTTTTTTTAGGAACTCTGACTTTTTTTCGTGCTGATGTAAAACACTCCTGGCACAGTTCATCTCCAGCAGTGCTAACACCAGACAGGTGATCCAAAATACTTGTGACTATTTTTGCTTTTATGTAACATCTTAAACTGTAATCTGTCAGGCAAGGGGAGCGCAGGACTTTGAAAGTGTGAGTAGTCTTCTGCTGATCTACTTTTTAGAAGGGCTGGGTAGCAAGAGAGACACTTTTTTTTTGTTAAAACTCAGCTTTATGTGTGGCTCATGGGGAGACAGCTCCAGTTGCAACGGTTCCTTAACACACACACAAATCACTGCCAGAAACGGCAGCTTTCAGCTCCCGAGTCCAAAGATCAGGAGTGTTCCAAAGGGGAGAGCAAGGTCCAGCTCGAGTGTAAGCAGGTTGGCAGCGAGCACAGATCCTTAGCGTTGATGAACCTTCTGCTAATTAATGGTTTGCAGAGAATGGAATTTGCCAGCCTGAGAACAGGGCTCGTTTTCTTCGGGGGGGAGGAGGATATAATTGTGTCTTTTCTGCCACTTGTTTTATTTCTAAGCTTCCATCCGTGCTGTCGGGAAGAAGTGCCTGTTCCCTGGAAATGGAGAGAGACCCTCAGCGTGCGTTGGTTCTTCCAGTCTTTTATAAACAAAGTCAGTTTTCGTGCTTGCGGTAGTGGAGGCTTCAGGTTTGTTCAGCATTACCAGTGCAAACACTGCAACAAAAAATAAGATAACAATGCTGGCTGTGCAGTGGGAGTGGGGAAGGAGAGCCCTGGGAACTGCCCTGGGAACGGCGCTGGCTCTGCCCTTGGGTGTTCTGAGCTCAGCTCAAGTTGGGTGAAACAGAGCCCAAAGCAGATGTGCTTCTGGGAGATGGCAGAGGTTCTGTGTGCAGCACCCATCACAGCAGGGTCCCTACCCCTGTCTTACAGCTCTGGGAGGTATTTCATGGTGTGGCATTGTGTAGGGTGAAACGGCGGCGTTCGGAAGTTGGACTTGATGATCCTGGAGGGTCCCTTCCAACTCCAGCAGATTCTATGATTGATTCTATGATTCTGTGATTGATTCTATGATTCTATGACATTTGCTTCACTGATGTCAGATGCTCAGCCTCGTGGCATGGTGGCCGGGAGGAGCTGTGAAGACCTGCAGCAGGGAGATTCCTCCAGCGTAAAGGGGAATTCCTGGGTGAGGAAGAGCTGCTCTGAGGGGCATTTCCAAGGGGGAGCAGAGCCGGTCTCCAGGGGCATTGGGCAGCTGGTGATAGAGCCTCATCACTCATCAAGAAATGGCTTTAGGTTGTGGCGAGGAGCAGTGGCTTGAAAGGACTGAGGAAACCGTCAAGTTACCGGGGAGCGAGTTCTCGGTTTTCACGTGTCCCTTCTTTGAGGGTGGAGGCTCAGCCAGCTCAAGTGAGACAGCAGCCACCACCACATCAGAGTGGCTGTGGATTCAGGCTGCTGCAGTGATACCAAAACTGTGCTGGGAGTCCTGTGTTGGGCAAGTTCAAACCATTATTCTTCCAAATAAGGGGCCGGGTTCAGGACTCTGCTCTGCTCGTGAACTGTAGGTGTTGCCGTGTCTCATCTGAAGTTCCCAACCTATAGAACACGATCAGTGGGCTTCAAGAGGAATTTCTCATTAATATCACTCTGGAATTGAGTTTTAAGTGGCATTGAATGACATGAGCCTCACTCTGTGTAATTATTAGGAGGCAAAGACTGTTTGCTTTGCTTTCACGCTAGTGAGATGTATTGGGTTTCATCTGACAGCTTCTGCTTGCAGTGAAGTTGGGCTGAAAATTGTATTCTTAATATAGCAGAATACAAAGAGAAAAGTGCAAATGGGGGTTTGTTTTCATTAACGTTATTTTTAAAACCGGGCAGTATATGGAAGTAGCAGAAGAAGGAAGTTCCCTTTTCAAAGGAACCCTGAGTTGGTGGAGAGATCGAAACCGGCCCCAAAACTTGCTCAAACAAAGAAAACCCCTGTTTTCGTGATCCCAGATTTTCAACCCTCCTAGGAAACCCTTGTGCTGTTTGAGCCACGCTCCCCTTTAATGGAAACGTGACCATTATCAGCTGGTTCCTCTCGGGTTCTTGCAGCAGCCGGTGCCATTAGTCTTTGAGAAACTCCAGGCAGGCAATAAGGTTGGGTGAGCTGTGCTATAGAAAGAACCACCCATGACTGGAGGTAAACTATGCGGATATATGTTGGGGTGGAGGTTGAAAGGAGCGTGGAGGGCATATTTGAAGCAGACTGTGCAACTGCTACAGCAGGTCTGACTAGTTTGAGGTGCCTCAAGGCAGCTTTGTCTTCACTTCAGGTAGCTGCAAAATGAAGTTTTAAAACCTACTCCAGAACTACATCATCACCTTCTTCCGGTGCCTCCACAAACTCTCTGCTTTTCACGTGTTTTTACAGGCAAGCTTTCCCCCTTGGAAGAAGGGTTTCATGGATACATGTAAGCGTGCATGCCTATCATTTGCATATCTTTAAAACAGACATTTCATCCAGATAGGAGGCAGGCGTCCGTGCCCAAACCAGGGTGGTTTTTCAGAGAGTGGGGACGTCTGGCTTTGGGATGGCTCTGTGTGTTGGAGGGAGAAGCTGCTCGGGTGAACATTTTCTGTACAGAGTGATTTGCTGCTCCTGTGCCTTTGCCTGGCCCCGTGCAGGAGGAGGGACTTGCACTTCATTAGCCTGTGCTGCAGTTGGAGGGGTTCTGACCAGGGCTACTTTCATGCTGGCTGTCCCTGGGGGACAATAACCTGCTTAGGTTACTCGCTCCCGTCTCCCTTGCCCTCCTACTCCATCTGTTTGGCAAAATTGGCTCTTCTGAACAACCCTTCTCCTTCCCTCCCTGAACCGAAGTATTCCAGAAATAACTTGCGAACGAGCAGGAGAGAGAGAACATTTTCTGTGTGTGGAACACTCGGTGTAAGGCTCCGTGTTGCTGCTGTGCTTCCCGGTGCTGTCAGGGGAACATACGTGGTACATCTGTGCCCCAGTGCAGGGCTGCTTCCTTCTTTTCTTTTCAAGTTGTGGGGAAAATCAGTGTAATACTATCCCGGGTGAGGTGGATGGGTTGTGCCTGACTGAATACGGAATGAAGCCTAGGACATTTAGTTTCAGTTTCCTGATATCCTCCTGTATTTTCCACTCCCCGTTTCCAGATTTAGTTTGTGGTTAAGTGAGTTTGTTCTGTGTTAATTGATCTGTGCTGAGCGTGCTTTGAAATACAGACTAAAGGCATATGTTCTTAAAATTTGCTGTTAAAAGGGTGTCCCTTCAAAGTTTAAATTATTTATTCGAGAATGTTTATATTATTGCACATGAAAGTTACATGGTGGCTGGTTTAGAGAGTATCACTTTGGTATAGAAGATTTCACTGTGAAATCAAGCAGGTGCCACGAAAAATGGGCTCTCTTTGGTCTCCAGCTCGTAGCTGTTATGGATTGCAAATAGTTTAGGGCTGGCCAAAGTTCCCTTTATCAGTTTTCAGAAGGCTCCATGGTTGGATGTGAGAACACAGGCTGTATTTCCACCAACTCAGGAGCTTCAGTGCTGCACTGGGAGGCCAGCAGTGATCATCTTGTCTAACATCACTGAACGGTGTCTTAGCAAACTTTAACCACCGTCTTCTTTTTTTTATTGTTTGTTTTCACTGGTGGTGGAGAAATGTCCGACAGCTTTTCCACCTCTTGAAGAGAAACCCGGGGGTGAGTGGGTGCTGTTTCACAGAACGTGCTGGTGTGCAGGGCTGTTTCATTTGGGCAAAAATGTCGAAAACGACTCATACGCCATGAAAGCTGCGTTAAAAAATGCCAGGGAAACTCCTTCTTTCTTCTCTTTTAACTCTCAGTAGTGAGAAACTGGGTAGCAAATAAAACCTGCAGGCCCAGAACTGAAATGACTTGTCATTGCTGGGATGAATGTTGCATTTTTTGCACTATACATTTCTTTAGAGGNCTGCTTTTCAGTTTGACTGTGATAATTTATTCAACACTTTTCAGAGCAATAACCTACTTTTTTGGCAAATCATTCAGCTCACAGTAGCGTGGGTATTGTTTTCCCCCATGTGTTTTATTAAGGGTCTACAACGAGGGGGAAAAACAAGGTATCTTTGGGGAAAAGATGCTGCGATACGCTCAGAAGCAAGGACTCGATCCAAGTAATTAGAGATACAGGAGAAAAACTCTCTTATTATACACAAAGGGGGTTCCTCTGCCTCGGGTGCAGGCACACTTCTCATTAACCTTTGTAGGAATCCTGTGAAGATGGGCCTGCAGTGCTCAGTCCCTGTGTACACCAAAATACCAGCCAGAGCAGGGTCTGTACAGTCCAACACCACGTTGCCACCATCCGTTGTCGGGAGCGCCGTGGCAGGGGAGGGAGGAGGGATGTGTAGCTGGTCCTGCTGTTTCATCATTCTCCCGTGGAGTCTGACCAGGAGCATCTTGTCAGCACGGGCGTGTAATTTCAGCAGTGGAAAGGCAGAGTGTGTTTGCTGGCCCCCGCCGCTTTCTGGTGGCTGCTCCAGGTCTTCCAGGTTGCTTCAAATTCAATTTACAAGTCAGGCGCTCGTTTTAGGCAGCTTCCGCTGCACCAGTGCCTGCTGGCTCTGCAGTGGGAAGAACTGGGAGGTGGGCAGGCAGCCCTGGGCTGAACTGGGCCCTGAATCACACAATCACAATGTCAGGAGTTGGAAGGGACCTCGGAAGATCATCCAGTCCAACCCCCGTGCCAGAGCAGGGTCACCTAGAGCAGGGCACACAGGGATGCACCCAGTCGGGGTTTGAATGTCTCCAGAGAAGGAGACTCCACAGCCTCTCTGGGCAGCCTGGCCCAGTGCTCTGGCACTCTTACAGTGACAAAGTTCTTCCTTATGTTCATCCAGAACCTCCTGTGTTCCACCTTGCACCCATCCCCCCTTGTCCTATCACTGGCCATCCCTGAGCAGAGCCTGGCTCCATCCTCCTGACCCTCACCCTTTACATATTGATCACCATTCCTGAGGTCACCCCTCAGTCTCCTCCAAGCTAAAGAGCCCCAGCTCCCTCAGCCTTTCCTCACAAGGGAGATGTTCCCCTCCCTTGAGCATATTTTGGGTCTGCGCTGGACTCTTCCAATCAGTTCCCTGTCCTCCTTGAGCTGAGGGCCCCAGAACTGGACTGGACCCCAAAGTGGTGCACTGATGTCTTAATTGCTGCTGCTCCACTGCTCGGGCAGATCACAGCTCTGGTTCTCCTGGTGTGAAGCTGTGTGCTCCAGTGTGACTCCTTGCCCACTGGTGGGGAGATTTCATCATGCCATGGTCCTGCTTGCAGGACCAGCATCTCCTGCTCCTGCGTAAGGAGGCCTGGAGTGCGGGACCTGGGGAAAGAAGCTGTGGTGTGTAGCAGGGGGAGCTTCTTGGCCGGTCCCGGGGAGGCTCGTGTGTAGAAACCCTCGCATACTTTTGTGGTGACAACAAGCAGAGTCTGCTGAATAATCAGTGAATCACGTAGTAAAGTCAGAGGATCTGGATTTGTGCTGTGCAGGGTTTATTTACTGCAGCTCTGATTTCCTACTACTGATGCCCAGGTGTGTAACTCAGCTCCCTGTCCCGGAGCTGTGGCTGTTGGCAGCAGAGGTGCTCGGCCCCTGTGTACACAGCACAGCGTGTTGGGTTCACCCTTGGCAGGCCTGGCTGCCTCCTCAGTGCTGCCACGTGGAGACCCAAATCTCAGAGTAACTTCAGCCTGGTGGGGCACAGGGTCTCAGCCAGGCTGTCCCCCTGTGAGGAGGTCCCCGCGGTGGCACGGGCACTGCTAGGAGTAGATGGTGCGTGAGGCCATCCTGGGGAAGGACATGAAGAGGATTCATAGAATCGTAGAACGTGCTGAGTTGGAAGGGACCCTCCAGGATCATCTGTCCCTGTGCAGGACACCCCAGGGTCACACCATGTGCCTGAGAGCATCATCCAAACGCTGCTTGAGCTCAGACAGGGTTGGTGCTGTGACCACTGCCCTGGGGAGCTGTGCCAGTGCTCCACCACCCTCTGGGGGAAAAACCTTCTCCTGAGGTCCAACCCAAACCTGCCCTGATTCAGCTCCTGCTGTCACCCCGAGTCCTGTCAGTGGTCACAGGAGGGATTCGATGCAGAGGTGACCCGAGGAGAGGGCAGCTTTGCCATCTTGCTGAAAACATCCCTCCCTGCAGTGACTCACTGTAACCAAGCAGCTCCTGGTAGTGGGAATGGGGGAATCCTCCACCCTGGTCTGGCTCTGCTGGAGGTGGTTGGTGGAGCTGTGTCTGCACCAGGGCTGAGGTGGCATTAGCAACCATAGAAAGCTTGGTTCATAGAACTCCCAGTTAAGGACAAGACCAAAAAAGGGCAGACTGGGGTGCTGTTTGTATCTGCTGGGTGCTGTTGTGAGGATGCTGGTGGGAAGTCCTGTCTGAAGCAGAACATGTGAGAGTTGACATTTGGGCTGCGTGAGACCTTTGAGATAGAGATTGCTTCTGCTGGGCAGCCCGAACCTGGTCTTTCTGCCAGTAAAGGCATCTGCCTTCCTGTGTGTGAATAAAACCTATGTGAGTAAACATTTCTGAGCCCTGGGATGTTGCAGAGCTGTATCCTCCCGTGCTTCAGCTGAGGAGAAGTTGCTCAGAGCTTTGCTCCTGACGTGGGGCTCACAGCTGGTTCGGAGCACGCCCAGCGAGCTCCACGCACGGGACCTGTGTGGTCTTGTTCACCTCCCGACTCCACCAGGGTTGGCTTTAATGGTTTAACAAGCTAACGAGGGTTCGTCTGAGTTAAACTTGCATTATGTTCTGCTGCCCTGATAGAATTCCTAATATTATAAACACCCTTAATAACACGGCTGTAATCTAGCAAACCCGCTCTCCTTTTTCCAAACAATTACTTAATGAGGCAGTGATTTATCCCGTGCTGGATTTATTGGAGCCCATTCCAGCTTTATCAGACATCCTCTGGTGTGTGCAGTTAGTCAGGAACACCAGACCTGCTCCCCTTCTTCCAAGGGCACACTTGGCATTCAGCAAAGTGACAGCATTTTGAAACTGTTTCCAATTTAAGGGAACCAAGTGTTTCCCTCAAGGCTTCACACACCGGGGTCACAGACTGCCGTGAGACCGTGGCTTTGCCTTCTTGCAGCGTGGCAGAAAGGAGCTGGGAGCTGGAGGCAGGAGCTTGTGGTTGTGTTTTTGGTTGTCCTGCCCGTGTTTGTTTCCCCAGGAGCCTTCTAACAGTGCTTTGACGGGCCCCGGGTTTAAGAAGGCTGAAGAAAGCCGTGTGGGCGGTGCGCGTCGAGCGAGCTCTCGCTGGAAAGGCAGTTTCTGATCATTAACAAACAGCCAGAGCTCGCTTTGCCCTCTGGGCCTCAAATAGTACAGTATGCAACAAGGGAGAGCCGGCGAGGCACGAGGATGGAAACAGTAGGATCAGATTACAGTTTCAAAATATCGCTGGGACACGTTGGCTGGCGTTACACTATTGACTGCCTTCATCACTGCATGGCTTACTGGCTAGGGAAGGCTTCACCTTCCTGTGTGATCAACGTGGGTGCTCCTTGAGGGGACCTGGGGGCTCCGAGTGCCAAAGTCAAGCCCCATGGGAGCTGCAGGACTTGGGATGCTCCTCGAAGGACAGCTCGAGCTTCCTCTGATGTCTCATCTCTTCGTTTCCTTGTGCAGTCCCAAACTAATTCCTGCTTAGCGTAGGCTCCCAAAGTCACCCACTGTGGTTTTCCTCCTTAATTTGATTTCAGCTTGAGACCAGAAAGGACGACTGTCACTTAGCTCCCTGGTTCCTCTCCCAGTTTTCACTCACCAGTGCCTAAAGCAGGGGGCTAAGTCTGCATTTCTTGTTATTCAGGAGGGGGGTGCTTAGCACAGCTTTGCTTTGCCTCTCTGCTTCTCCTGGGAGAGCCAAGGTTCACCCATCCGCCACAGGAGATGGGAAGAGTAAGGTCCTTATACAAGAATACCTGCCACTTACAGCTACTGCTGGCACCAGCAGCCTTGCAAACATAAAACCCACCCCCTGTGCTCTCTGGAAGCACAGAGCCACCCAGGAGGCCAATTTTTGGATATAGCTCTAAAGGAGAGTTTCGTAAGCATTTATTAAACCTCACTCAGTTTAAAAGAAAAAAAAAAGCAGCCAGAATTACTGCAGAGTGTGAGTGTCAGGGCAAACAAACCTTGTAAATGGGGGATGTCTGAGCACTGGGTCTGGAGAGGACGGGAAGCCCAGCACAGCTCCGCTCCTTGCACCTCTGGTCTGGGCTCGGGGGTTTGGTTTTCTGACTCACGTGTGATGTGAGACCCAGTTCTTGCCAGGCAGCAGTTGTCAGGAGTCCTCTCCAGCCAGGCAACATGGATGCAGTGCACTCGAATGAGTAAAATCTGCATCAGATCCCCAGAAGCAGCTTTGCAAAGAAAGAACAGAAAAGCACAACAAAACCCCCACGGCAGCGGCCGGCGCGCGAGCCAGCTGCGGCACATGGAGCGGGGACGTGCTGTTCCAGCAACCAGGGATGCTGCCGTGCCAGGATTTAAAGACCCCAGTGTCAGCAGATGAAATCTTCAAGGAGGGGTGATTTTCATCTCTCAAAGTGGGTGTTGCTTATTTGCTTCCAGCCCTGGAGTTGAACCTCGGCAGCTGAGCTGTCTGGTTTCTTCCCTGGCTTTGGCCAGGCTGGCAGAGGGTGCTGGATTCATACCGGCATTCCTCTCCACCATTCCCCTTCCCACATGGGAGGAGGGTGCCTGTGCTCTCGGAGGGGGGCTGGCTCCCAGCTGCTGGGCCAGGCTTGCTCTGCTTCACCAGGACCCACCAGCCCAAGGAGCGTTGTTCTGTGGTGGGTGAGCCTGTGGTCATGTCCCCAGGAGGTCTTCTTGAGACGCGGCTGCTCTCCGTCTCTGCGGTGGCCTTGTGGATGTGGAAACAGGGAGCAGGAGAGAGGGTTTTACCTGTTTGTCTCCCTAGGGGACAGATGCTTTGAAGTCATGGGGACTGGTTGCATGTTCAGGTGGTCCCTCAGGCTGGATCTGGCAGGACTGGAATGCCTCGTGGCCACCCAGCCTGCCTCTGCTAGCCCAGAGGATCCAGCCCTTGTCTTGCCAGTTGAACCCAGTTGGCACAAAAGACCTTTTTATTTTGGTCCTGCAGCTATCTATGCCAAATCCTGATCCTGCTGGAGTCAGTAACAAAACACTCATTGACTACCGTTGGGCCGGGGTGCAGCCAATGCAGCCCTCAAGGATGAGGAGTGAGGGATGGAGGGGAGGAAAATCGTATTTCATCTGCCAGAAGTGCCACAGAAAGCACGTGCGTAACTCACTGCATAGCGGCTCCGAGAAGCCCTGGTGGGGTTCATCTGCACCTGAGGTCTGGGGAACTTTGTTTTGGGGATGAAATGTGCACATTCAGTGCTCTCTTTGCAGTTTGGGGAGCTTTAGCAGGGGCCTTTTGTGGGTTTTTTTCTGCGCCTGTGTGCATGTGAAGTAGTGTTTTATTTTAATTCCCCCAAGTTGCCTTTTTCTCTCTTTTTCCCCCCCATGTTGTTTGAATTACCCAAGGTTTCAGAAAGTAACAGGTCCTGCTTTAAACTCCTCTTTCTGCCCAACGCTGTGCTGCTCACATCTCTCTTGGCTGCGG
>VZRW01007020.1:1040-69705 GCA_013398125.1 Aegotheles bennettii | reverse complement strand
GGGGGGGGGGGGGAATGGTTACCTGTGGACTCTGGGGTTTGAGGCTTTTACCTTCTTGACCAACGTGGTGGTCCCAAAGCGAACCTGGCTGTGTTGAGCTGTTCATGCCCTAGACTGACTGCCAGGGTGGTGGAAATACGCAGGTGGAAATGTGACTTCTTCAAGAGCCTTTCCCGATGTCCATCCTGGTGTCCTGTCCTCTTCCCATCTGCCTTGATGAGCAGGGTGGGACTGGTGGGGCGTGGAATTGATTTCCAAGAAAAGCCCTCAGTCTTGCGAGACGTTTTAAGCTGAACAGTTTGTGAATTAACATTCAAGGGTGTTTTTATTATTGGTGAGACACCAAAACACATATTCCCCACCATTTTTGTACATCCAGTGCTTCCCTACGCCAAACTCCCAATTATTGAAGGCTTCAGACACAGTCCAGCAGTGAAGAGGTAGAATGTCCTAAGTACGATCGATACATACGATACCTCTCTCATGATTTGTGTGTACCTCTGTCCTCTGAGAGCAAAGGCTTCGTCACGGAGTGGGCTCAGAGACACAGCCAGGCATTGCACAAGCTTTTCTGTGCTTAATCGGGGATGGGTGACTCCAGAGAGCCACCCGCTCCACGCTGATGATCTCTTCTGCTGAGCCCCAACTGCGCTCTTTTCCAGCTCTGTCTGACGAGCGTGCAGAGCCAACAAAAGGGAGCTAAACGACATGCAAATGAAAAAAAAAATGTATATTACTTTTGTTTTTCAATTAAGAAAAGCCAACTCCCAAACAATGCCAGGGTTCCTCTGGCTCCGAGGCGCGTGCGATCGCCCTAAATGGGCAGAAAAGCAAGTTGGATCTTTCTCAGTGACAAGGGCTCAGCTTTTGGGTGTGGGTCTTCCAGAGCTGGAGCCAACTGGTGGATGATATTGGAGAAGATCTCCAAGTAACTCTCCCCGCGCTAATCCCTGGATAAATGCAGTTTTTCCAGTGCATTTCTTCAGCTTTCTGGTCCCACATCCCTAAGTGACATTGCAAACCAACTTGCATAACGAAACCCTGCGACACCCTTTATTAAAACAACAGCAGCAGAGCACCATCCCTTTCCGAGCTCGGCCCCGGAACGATGCTTGCTGGCAGGCAGATGGCAACGCAGCAGAAACACATCTGGCTGGGGTTGCTGCTCAGCCAGAATAGGTGCCCCAAAGACCCTCCATGGATGAGACCCCTTGTCACTGCCTCTCCAGCCTTGCGTCTTGGTGGGTTGCTGCTCTTTGGCTGTCCCCATTACGGCCGTACCACTGGGTAAGCCAGCTCTGTCCTCTGGGTGGTGTGGGTATCTCTCATTTTGTGCTGATCTTTGGCCAACCCAATCTGTAAGTTTGGCCTTTTCATTTTCCCAGCGGGAGCTTTGGCTGGAAACGCTAGGGGCAAAGTTCTTGAGATGAACCGAACTGGACCAGATCAAATACTGGCATTTACAGCTTGCTTTTTCTTCTTTTTGCTTTCTTTTTTCTTTTTTTCTAATGTTAATTGGTCTCTTACAATATACAACATTCACACCCACATTAAAGAGATCAAACTTTTGGTTGAAGGAGAGGAGAGATGGTTTAAACCATAAAGAACAAACAGTAACGTTGGCTTAAGCTCTGGTGGTCAGGAACTATGAAATTCCTTTATGGAGATGCAGAGAAAAGCATCTCTATTTTTACCAACCCTATCAGTTGGGCTAAAAAGATAGCGCTGCCTGGCTTCGCTTAGAATGAATAAAGTGATTTATGGGAACTGGAGGAAAATGTTTTCATAATTCCCATTGGCATGCCAGAGGGGAAGGGAATAAAGGAAAACTTTATAAAGCTGCAAGTGTAGTGGTGTTCATCTGAGTGTCCTGCTCGGGGGAATAAACCCCCTTGCTTAGGCTGGCGTCCTGCTTTGCTGCTTTAATGGTTAAACCTGCTGCCGAGAGCAGTGCTGGGGAAAAGGAAACTGAAAGCCGTGCTGGAGAGCTAGGAGGTGAATTGGGAGTTGCCTGATCTATTTTATCTTTGAAAAGGACAAGCTCTGAACCAAGCTGCGTGAAGATGGAGTGAGATGTGAAAGCTTGACAGTCACACACGCAGGAAACCTTGAATCATTTCTAAGCTTCCTGGAAAATGACGTAGTGAGGTTATTGTCGTGTTTACTACGATAATCCCACAGCTCCCACTGATCAGCTTAAAACATGTCTGAACTACCAGCACCTCGGTCTTGCTCAGGGTTCCTTGCACTGGGTTCTTCCAAAACACCTCTGATGTCCCCTGGCAATAATAATTGATAACGGAGGGCAGGGAGCGCAGCGTGGCCACCTGAATGCTCTGTTTTCTTTATCACGGGGGGAGAAAGCTTTGCTTTGTGCCGTGAATGTTTTTATACATTCCTGGCAGAGCCTGACAAACTTCCAAACTCTCCCAGTCCCCGAGCCGTTTAAAAATTTCTCCTTTAAATAGAGCCTTGCGGAAGGAGCACTGGTATGTCCTCAGGACAGAGTCTGTCTTTTTTCAGGGGGAGGAGGTGGCGGGAGGGGATGGAGAGCTGCTCGCTCCCCTCCTACCCCATCGCTGCCTTGAAGCTCTGCTGGACTCGGGCAGAGGTTTCAATTCTCGGTCCTCCTTTTTTTATATTTTATCTGAAGCGTGCTGGTCGTGACCTTTGGAACAGCAAAGCCCCCCCCCTTCAGCCCCCAGACCCACGTGCACGGCTCTGGAGCAGTCCGTGGAGGTGACACTAGGGAGCAGAGGAAAACCAGACTTGGGCAGCAGTGCTAAATTTCAGAGGTTTTGTTCAGCCGAGATTCCAGGCGCGGGGATCGCTGGTAGCTGGCCAAGGAGCTTGGATGGCAGCCTACCCACTCCTCAGCTCTGCTCAGCCTGCTCCCTCCCCCCTCCGCCTTGCTTTTTTTAATTGCATAATATGCTAGAAAGCGATCTGCATTTGGGACTTATTTTTAACCAGAAGAGGCTCACTTCGCCCAATCTGAGCTTGGATTTAGCACCCAGCAAATGCCTCCCGGAGCACATCGAAGCCCCGACTCCGTCCGCCCCGTCTCCCCCTCGCAAGGGCTCTTTGCTTTTCAGTGTTTTTCAGACATTCTTGGGGTTGTTTGCGAGTCCTCAGCTGCTGCGGGGCCGGTGTGTGACCATCGGGCTGGTGTTAGGGCTGGCCTGGTGCAGTGGTTTTGCAGGCGTGGGTCCCGCTGGGGGAATGAGGAATTGTACTCGGGGAAGGAGAGCGAGTTTTGTCTCCTAGGCGATAGCTAGGTGGTAGCTGTAGAATAAAGATCGTACGAGAGGAGTCAGGTTTGGGGTTAAAAATCTATTTATATGCCTGATGCAACTTCTCTCTGGGTAGCTGGGGCTGGAAAGCATCTTCCACTTCTTTTTTTTTAAAAATGAGGCAGAAATCTTCGTGCCGTTTCATTAGCGTTTTGCTAAATGGAGGGAGGGAGCAGAGGGCTCACTGTGATCCTTTTAAAAGGGCAGCTGGGTCAGTGCTCCGGCATCTCGCCGCCCGACCCGGGAGAATGAGAGAGGGAAGCCAGACGTTTGGCCGGAGACTTGGGAGCACACCGAGCACAGGGTGCTGCTCTGCAGCGCCCACCATCCCACCCCCACCTCAGCTTCTCCTCGGCTGATTCCATGCAGCCCATGGGACAGATGGATGAGGTGTAGCAACGGCCTCTGCTCCTTCTAGTTTGGATTTAGATGTGATAGAACGGCTCGTCTGGTAAACCGGTTCCATGCAGGTAGTGGGAGAGAGAGCCCGAGGGAACCTGCTGTCTCACCAGCACCCAAAGCAGTTTCTGGCACAGGGACCGTGCTGTTTCACCCAAGCAATCATGGGTGTTTTCAACAAAGCCAGCCCTGGCCACTCACCAGAGATGGGCTGGTGTGGGGCAGAGGGTTTCTGGCCCCAAAGCCCTCCCCGTTCACATGCGTAGCGTCAGGTCGTGCCTCTGCCACGGCACAGCAGCTCCTCTGCGTTTGGGGGGATCTTTGTGTTACAAAAATGATGGTGACAAAGTGAGGCTGGGACTGTGCTGCATGGAGGAGGATTTCCAGGTGCTCTGAAATACCCTGGAAGCGATGGCACCGGGGATTGAATTGCCCTACTTACTCTTAGCTCGGAAATGATTTATGATGCGTGGCAAATTTGGCAAAATTCCTTTTGTTTCCTTCTTCAAAATCTGCCACCTGACCAGGGGACGAGCACATGCGTTCGTGCTGATCTTTGTTCTTTAGAAAGCTGTCCAGTGTTCTGGTGGGCCCAAGCAAAACCCCACGTGGATGCAGTCCCAGGTCTGCAGACCCAGGCACTGTCAGGGTTGAGGTGTGCACAGAATGGTCTTGAGGATCGGATGGAAAGACCTGACGGGTCTCCTGTGTCTGTAATTTAGCTAATTCTGGGTGTAATAACTGCATTATTTCCCCCTCTGGTAGTTTAGTCCTTATGGCATCAGTTAAACAAACCCATGAGGTCAGGGAAGGTTCAATACAGCACGTGTAGCTTGGCACCCATGTGCAGGTATTTGGGGACCACTCAACGGATGTGAGAGGTCAATCTGCCACCGAATTCACCAGGGCTTGAGTTTTATAGATGCTGTTTGAATTCCTGCTTGGAATTTACCAGCATGGCCGTGCTTGAACACGACGGACCAGAGCGTAGCGTTAAGACAGCTTCTGCAGCAGCATGTTGTTATTTCTGGGGATGGATTTCCACTTGGGACTGTCAGGGGAAGGTGAGGAGGGGACAGAGCAGCCAGTCTGTGCGCACGAGGGAGTGGGTGGGCAAGGGTGGTGATCCTGGGGGAGGAACAGGCTTCCAGCTTCGTGGGCCTCATCAGTCTCTTCTCTTTCCTTTCAGATATATGTTGGGGAAAGGAGGAAAGCGGAAGTTTGACGAGCATGAAGATGGGTTGGAAGGCAAAGTGGTGTCTCCTACTGACGGTCCCTCTAAGGTGTCTTACACCTTACAGCGTCAGACTATCTTCAACATTTCCCTTATGAAACTTTATAACCACAGGCCATTAACCGAGCCAAGCTTGCAAAAGACAGTTTTAATTAACAACATGTTGAGGCGAATCCAGGAAGAACTCAAACAAGAAGGCAGCTTGAGGCCCATGTTCATGACCGCTTCGCAGCCCGCCGACCCTCTCAGCGACAACTTCCGCGAGGCCCAGCCGGCGTTCAGCCACCTGGCCTCCCAGCCCCTTCTCCCCACTGACTTGGTAAGCACTACGCCCCTGGAGTCCTGCCTCACCCCAGCCTCTTTGCTCGAGGACGACACTTTTTGCACTTCCCCGACTGTCCAGCACGATGGTCCGACGAAACCACCACCTCCTGCTCTCCAACCAGTAAAGGACAGCTTCTCCTCAGCCTTGGACGAAATCGAGGAGCTTTGTCCAGCACCTACCTCTGCAGAGGCAGTAGCAGCCCAAACAGCAGCCGATGACTCTAAAGCCCACCCCGGCGAGGCCAACGGTCACAAGGCCGAGGGCCTCCCGGAGAGCAGAGCGGCCGACTCCAAACTCATGGACTCGCTACCCGGCAACTTTGAGATAACAACTTCCACAGGTTTCCTCACAGACTTGACCCTGGATGATATCCTCTTCGCTGACATTGACACGTCCATGTATGATTTTGACCCCTGCACGTCTGCCACGGGGGCCGCCTCAAAAATGGCTCCCGTCTCCGCGGACGAGCTCCTCAAAACTCTGGCTCCCTACAGCAGTCAACCAGTAACTCCAAATCAGCCTTTCAAAATGGACCTCACAGAACTGGATCACATCATGGAGGTGCTTGTTGGGTCTTAAAATATAGAAATATAGCAACTTTTTTTTGTTTTTTTTAAGTACCAGTATATACACTTGGTAGTATCTCCATAGTCCCACCCCTGATTCACAGCACTGTGCATGCGTCCTTGCTTGCCTTTTTTGAAAAGAAAAGGATCACACTAGTTTTTTGCTTCGAGCAGAGTTGGAGTGCCTTCATCCATGTATGACCACTTCTAATGTATTTTTTTTAAAGTGGTTCCTCAAGGAAGACCGAATATCCTGGTATAGGAAAGAAGATGTATTGCAGACAATGTTATGTTATTACAAAAAAAAAAAGGAAAAAAAAAAAGAAGAAAAAAAATAATTGTAAAAGCTAAGCACAAGGATTATGTTGGGGAAAGCTGTAAATTGCATGTGCATATTTGTCTATTTTTTCTATAAGTTTTATTGCAAGAGGTAAAAAAAGAATTTTATTATTTAGATAATCTCAATACCATTTTAGCCCTGTATAGGTTGACTTAGCAATTCAGCCTTTTGGAGGCATTAACCTGCTCCTCTTTAAGTGTTGCATTTACATGGCTGTTTAGAAACTGCTGCCCAAATTTATTTTATATTTTTGTACAGATTCTGCAGTTTATGATATTGTTTTTTCTAAAAAACAAATGCTGTTTATACACACAAAAAAAAATAGCTATTTTGATAGGATTTGCTCACATAGTTCCTGCATAATTCAGATGTACAAGAACCACTTGTACTTTTATACAGAGTTGTAATGTTTTATATGTGTATGGTGCAAAGAGAAAATTGGATCAAATAAGCCTGCAGTCGGTTCCCCTGAATGCAAACAAAAAAAAGTGCTTTAAGAAAGGGCTGGGAGCTGCTTCTGTAGGAGTTTCACAAGTGTTTGCTCCCTGCTGTACCCACTGCGCACTACTGTGATCCCTGAAACTTAGAGCCATGTCCTTTTCCAACACGTATGTGAAGCAGTTGGCAGGAAACAGTTGTGGAACTTCACCCGAGGAGGTCCTGAGGTCCTTCGCTGAGGAGCCCGTCCATCCCACATGGCAGCAGAGCAGCACTCCCTCACCCAGAGCTCCTGGGAGTGGTTCTGAGGGGGGGGAACGTGCCCGTTGTCCACCGAGAGCCGACCTCGCCGACTGACGGATGCAGAAGGCTGGCGTTGGCAGTGTCCCCTCACCCTTTCTTGGAGCACCTCCCCTCCTCACCTCACTGTGCTAAGTGCTGAAAAAGGCGACTTCAGTATTACTGCAGTGAAGCTCATCTCGTACCTGCACTGGATGGACTCGCGTGGATATCCATTGCTGTTAAACTGGAGCCCCTTGGCACCTCCTAGAGGGTTGGTTTCTTGCATCAACTGCGTTACCTGCTTTACACTTTATAGACCTGTTTTACAGCGAAGATACAGACACAGCTTTCTATGCATGGTCCCTCGTAACACCCGAGAAGTCTTCTCATTACTGCACCGAGAGCTTTTTTTGGTTGTTTCTTTTTTTTTTAAGTTCATTGTGGTGTACATTTAATTTAAAGAAGAATAATGTTTGCAATGTATCATGCCTATTGCTGAAGTCGCTGTGGCAGCTTAGTTTTTCCAATGGTACTTTAGCTGTTGAGCGCTGGTTACAACCTATATTGTTGGTTACAACCTATATTGTCGACATGCCTACGGCTTCTTTAGGAATAACTTTTATATTTATTTAAGAAATTTTAAATTATGTTTTACGTCATTTGGCAATATTCAGTCGATTCTGCTCCCTTCTTGTCATGGATGAAATTGGGTCTTGCCTGCCTCTTAAGGAGGCGGCTTTTTAGAAATTGGCACTTTAAACCAGGCCATATATATTTATTAGCGTAGTGATAGATAGATGTAACATAGATATGCACACAGACACAGTTTAAAAGCCAATACGTTTTTTGCAATGAAGGAACTTTTAATGGAAATGAAAGGCGTTGTGTACAATTGGAACCGCGCTTCTGGCTCCCAGTTCACCTGCTGGGGGAGACACGGGGTTGGGGGGGAGCTGCTTCAGGGGGTGGGTTTGCTTTCTTCTTTTTTTTTTCCAAGTTGAACTCAGCAAAGCAGCAGGATGCTGATGGATTTGCAGTTGTTTCCTACACAGAATAATAAAAAATAAAAATAAAAGTAAGTTATTGCTTCCAACAGAAACCCATTGACCAAGCGTAGCTTTAGGGACCAGCGGCAGTGAGGGGTGGGGAGGGAAGGGGGGACACCCAGCAGTGACCCTGCTCAGCCACACTGAGCCCATGTGGGGAAACAGAGGCACAGCCCCGCCAGATTCTGCACCGCTTGTAACTGGAGTAACTGGGAAACGGTCAGCCATGTGTGGGGGGACACCAACTCATGGGAGCAGCCGAGGGGGTCACACCGTAACTCGGCGAGCACTTCCCGTGGTCAGAAACTGATGGGCAGTGCACTGGAGCTGCCCTTTTTTTTTTTTCCAGGGGGTGGGGAAGGGACAGGACACGACTTACATGTTTAACCAGGTCCCATCTGCTAGGCAAAGGTTCACTGCAGAGCTCTGCTGGCCTTGGCGTTGGGTAGTCGGGGTTTTTTGTCGCTGCAGCCCAGGAGAGGAGCTCTGAATGCACCACCTGGAAGATGATGTCCATGCTTCCTTGATGCCGAAGCGCATGTCCTATACAGGAATCCCCTCGGCCATAACCACACCTGACACTCCCAGGACCAGGCAGGGGTTGGCAGTGCTGGTGCTGCTCTATAACCGCAGCAGAGGGAAGGGCTTGGCCGTGGCTTCCTCCCCACACTGTCTCAAGCATGGCCTTTGCCATGGTCCCACCACCAGCCACGCGTGGCGAGCCCTCCACCAGGGATGGAGTTTGACATTGATGTGCAATGAAGTGACAAGATGGGAGCAGAATAAAAGAGCTTTGGATTTGAAGTGATTTTTTTTTCATTTGTTTTTCATAAATTATTTATTCTTTTTTTTTCCTTCTGTAAATATATTTATTTTATTGTGAAGCTAACAACATCTGGATTGTAACATGTACAGAATGTATGGTAGGAATGTATTCTCTTGTAGGAATGTAAATCTGTATGAAAAAGGGCATGGGAGCCAGATTCAGAGAAAATGGATTGAGTTCCAGTCAGGATATGCATGGTTCACAGGGCTTGGGTTCCCTCCCCCACCCCCTTTTTCTAATATGGGTCTGGTTGTTAGAAATATGCAAAAAAAAAAAGGTATGGATGAGGGACAGTTTTGTGTTCAAAATCAGTCCTAGTCAGGCGCCTACCCCCTCAGCTGGGTGTCCCCTGGCACTCCGATGGGATCTGCACCAGAAGCCAGGAGCAAACATGATTGTCTCCATCACATGGGCCTGGGAAATGGTTAAAAAGATGATTTTTGAAGCCCAGCTGATGGCCCCGGGACTGGAGGTGGCTGCAGGATGTGTCCCCCCAGCCCCAGAAGCTGCGGGGTGGCCCGAGGAGAAGTTGTGGCCATGCCTGCAGCAGAAGGTTCAAACCTCCCACGGTGCCCATGCTCTCCCAGCAGCCGCTCCTTGGGCACCACAGGTCCCCTCCAGAGCCCAACAGGACCACGCAAGCCCTGCATGAGAAGGAAGGGGAACTTCCCTCATCATGAGAACATCCTTGGTGTTTTTCATAAATTAGCCCAGCCCCGTCCCTGCAGCCAGCTGGGACAGCAGAGCCGCCGTCTAAGCCATCACTGTAAGAATAAATTTGGACCTTGTGAAAGGTGATTTTGCTTTCCCTCAGTGCCAGGTGGTAAAACAGCCTGGGTTCTTTAAAACCAATGGTTTGAATCAGAAGTTTACACTTTTATCACCATGAAATTGAGTAAATTGTACCAGGTCCTGTCTGACAAACGGTTTCACTCACTCTGGCACATCGTGGACTTCATGTCCTCGTTACGGGGTTCCTTTTGGGTTCCTCCCCATCAGGTTTCAGTATCCTGCTTCTGTGCAAGTCGCTTTCAGTGCTTCTATTAATTACCCAGACTGAACATTTTTAAAGAAATTAGTTTTGTTTTGTTTTGTTTTTTTTAAGCACTTTTTCTTTTTTCTGAAGATAAGCCTAATGCAAGTTCTGGAACCTCTTTAAAAAACACAAATTGCAGATAAAAAAAATCCCAACCTCAACTCCTGTCTAAGCTCCGAGCGTAATCCATGGTGCCTGTAAAGGCCACGATCCCAGAAAAGGTGTAAATAGTGTGACATGTTCAGTGCATGGTTGTTTGAACAGGGCTTGTTCTTGTCAAAAAAAAAAAATGAAAAAAAAGAAAAAAAAAGAAAAAAGGCTGTATTTCCCCGTCCCCTCCCACAGACCTTAGAGCTGTGCCTTTTCTATGCAATATTACAGACATATACATCTGAAACCAGATTACTGTATTCACATGTAGGTATGGGCTGTAATCAAAAACCAATTGGACAAATGTACATGGAAATGAGCAGTCTTACTTTTGTAGTTTTATATTATACAATAAACAATTAAAATAAATTCTGGCTTCGTTCTTTGCCTCCACAGAAGAGGGTGGTGAGGGGGAGACCAGACACACACACACACCCCCCCTGGAGCCAGCAGCACACCAGGGATGTGGGAGAGGGTCTTGCCCTAGGGGGGGTGGCAGGGACAAGGGAGGGAGAGCCTGGTCTCACCCCAGAACAAGAGAAATGTCACCTTGTGCGAGGCCCCTTCCTGGCACCAGGCTTTGGCAGAGAGGTGCCCTTGGTGGCCGTGTCCTTCCACGGCCGGTCATGGAAGGTGCCAAAGGATGCTCAGCTCTGCCGCGGCGTGAGCCAGGGCGTAGCCAGGAGCAGACTCCGGCCATGATTAATACATATAATGCACCATCCTTTAGGGCATTAAATCCCAGCAGGAAACATCTGATACCTTAATCCACTGCTTCATTTATCAGTGCCCTCCTCCCGCCCCGCAGGTGACTGGTGTTTGCTTTCAGGGCCAGCCGGGAGGGAGATCTGGCCCCCAGCTCTGGCTCAAGCCTTCCACGGCCCAGGAGCAGAGTCCATGAGTCACCCCAACACACACCTCGCCCAGCCTCCAACACCCACAGGAGCACGGCTGCTCCATGTTGGATTTACAGGGAACCAAAGACACCAGGAGGAGAAGCAGTGAGTTTTCCCGGCCCCAACACGCATCTCGAGTTACTGGGGGGGCTCTGTGCACCAGCTGCCACCACTCAGGGACAAATGGCTGCAGGGACACGGGAAATGCACAGAATGGAGACAGGGAAGAGTTAAAGCCAGCCCAGGGATTGAATTTCTGTCTGCTCAGCAAGCACTGTGCTCAAATGGGTGAGATGCACCAGAGTCTGCGGTGTGGATGCTGTCCCCAGCAGCTCTGCTCCCTTCCAGGCTGCACCAAGGGGCTGCAGCTCCTTCACGGGCATCTCCAGCTGCAGCACATCAACCTGATGTGGGACATGCGGAGGCATGGGACACACGGCGATGCTGCTGCTCTCCCAAAGCTGCTCCGCTTTTGTTGCCACCTGCCTTTTAAGAGCTTGCTTCCTCACTTGTGACTTCTTAGCAAGAGACGGCTCCAGCCCAGAATGCCAAGGCCACATGCAGAGCCCTGCTTACCCCTTCCATAAGTAAGCTGCTTTCCACCTGCCCCAAGCTTCCAGCTTTCCAGCTCAGCAAGGGCAAACCATCACTCTGGTGAGCTGCATCTCCCTCCAGGGCCTGCCCCCGACTGGAGGGTCCCCTGGCAGCTGACAATGGCCACTGAGCTCCTCCCTGGGCTCAAGTCATTGGCAGATTGTTTGTGACTGCCTGGCCACAACACCTCATAGCTCAAGCATACGCCACGTGGGCAGGCACACACTCCAACACAGCACCAAGGCAAGGAGGGGACAGCAGAAGACACCCGGTGCCCTCACCCAGGAGGGACGAAGCTGCTGCCTGCCCCACACCTCTGGCCCAGGCCTGGAGGGACGTGTGTTCCTCCCAGCACTGGCAACTGGGGTGAGCCCTGTGCAGCAGAGCCACCCTCCCTGGACCACACACATCTCATACCCACCAGAGAAACCACAGAAGGGAAAAGCCACGGGGGAAAAAATAACCCCCAAACCCCTCCAGCCACAGGCAACGCTTCGCAGAGCTGCTCTGAACCACAGCTGAGACAGGGCCATAGAGATGCCAGCTCTGTTTCTCCTGGTCCCCCCTGCCCCACTCTCCACCTCACCCCTTTCCTCTGGGCTCCTTCACCTCCATCCCCGCTGAGCCCACGGTCCCACTTGCCTCCATATCTCTGGCTGTGGGCTCCTCTCTGTGCCTGCTCCCTGCCTGCATCCTCTGCCTCCTCCCCAGGCAGCTCCCTCCTTCCACAGCTCCTCTCCCTCTTGAAGAAATTGCCTTAGCAACTGGCAGCAGGCCAGCAGGATCATGGGTTTTTCCTCCCACCCCTCCTCCTCCTCAGAACACCAGGATGGCCAGGGAACAGGGAAGGAGCCGTGAGCCCTGGAGTGCTGTGGCTGTGGGCTGGGCACACCTGCTGACTGACAAAACTCATCCCCTGGGATTGATAGTAGGGGTACACCCGGTGCTCCAGGCTCACAGGGAGGTTTCCTTCTCATCCTCCTTCCCTTGACCTTTTCCAACCGCCACGTTCCCAGCAGCCAGAGGATTCCTCCCCAAACACCTCCATACCCAGAGCATCTGTCAGGGGACATGGGGCACAGAGGGCTTCAAGTTGCCCATTTCTGCAGGGATTTCCTTCCATTCTTCTGGCCCTGCCTCACCCACCTCACGCTGCTCTCCCTGGACTGTTTCCTCCCCCATTTCCTCTTGTTTTCCCCCCATTCTCTGGGCTTCCTCCCCTCGCCACATTCCCGCCCTCACGCAGCTCAGCCTGTGGCCGCCATTACCTGTGGCCTCTGCCTCCCTCCCTGGTGCTGGCGCGGGCTTTGTGCTCATGCCCAGCTCTGCATTTATCACATTTATCAAAGAAGGGGAAAAATAAAGCCACAAACCCTTGGAATTTTGCTCGAGAACAACACTTGGGCAGCACAACACCAGCCTCGTTGGTTATTCAGAGCTCCCCGTGCTGCTCGCAGCCCCTCAGCTGCCGCCCGCCTGCTCCTGAGGGGGCAGAGGGACAGCAGCTCCTTCCCGCTGCTCGGGTGTCCTCCCCACTCCACCTCTGCCCACCCCTGGCTGGCAGGGAGTGATCTCCTCGCAGCCAAGATGTCTCCTTACCTCAGCCAAGGGCTTTCTCCTCCGGTGCGGTGACCCCGCAGCCTGCGCCTCTCCCCGCCGGCCCCGCTTGGCGGGAAAGCGCAGTGAGGCAGATCCACCCCATGGGACCTGAAACTGAGGGGGGGGGGGGAAGCGGGAGATCCTGCTGGGAAAAATCTAGAGGGAATTTCAGCATTTGGGGACACCAAACCAGGGGATGTGGCTCAGGGGGGTCTCCTGACTGCTGCTTCCAGGGACAGCAGCGTTTCTGGCTCAGAACATGAAGGCCAGGGGCTATCGGTCTCCTCACAGCCCTCCTGGAGCCTTCACACCTCCCTCCTCCAGCTGCTTCTGTCACACCGAACAGAACCCGTTCAGAGGAGATAGACAAGTTAATGCTGGAGTTTCAGGGCCGAGGAGCACCTCTTCTCCACTTGGAGAACATCTGTCCTCTGTGTAACCCCCTTTCTGAAGTGGCAGGTCACCTGGCATGGGTGCACCCGGACATCTTGCTTCCCCCCAGGCATGGACCTCTGAATATGGAGCCAGGGAATTGCTGAGCTTGCAGTTTGTTTTTTGGCATCTCAGATGCAGGTGACAGCTCTGGCAGGAGCGATGCTGGCAGTGAGGTGACCCCTGCTTAGATGTGTGTGTGTGTCCCCCCACCACTTGGCAACAGCCTCAGTCACAGAGAGCAGAAGCAGCTCCAAGCAGGATTTGGAGCCCCACCTCCACCCCCCCCAGTGCTACAGATCACTCCCCAGTTCTGGATGGTCACATTTGTCCAATCCAAGTGGATAACCCTGATGCAACTGAAAAAAAAAGTAAATTTAAAAAAATAATCACCTCTGCCACTCAAATTGGCTTATCAAAAAGCCTCAGCTTAATGAATCACAGAATCACAGAATCCTAGGGGTTGGAAGGGACCTCGAAAGCTCATCCAGTCCAACCCCCCTGCCAGAGCAGGGTCACCTAGAGTCCATCACACAGGAACGCATCCAGGCGGGGTTTGAATGTCTCCAGCCAAGGAGACTCCACAGCCTCTCTGGGCAGCCTGGTCCAGTGCTCTGGCACTCTCACAGGAAAGAAGTTCTTCCTGAGATTCACATGGAACCTCCTGTGCTCCAGTTTGCATCCATTGCCCCTTGTCCTATCATTGGTCAGCACTGACAAAAGCTTGGCTCCATCGTCCTGACCCTCACCCTTTCCAGATTTGTAACCAAGGATGAGGTCCCCCCTCAGTCTCCTTTTCTCCAAGCTAAAGAGCCCCAGCTCCCCCAGCCTCTCCTCATAAGGGAGATGTTCAACTCAATCATCTTTGTGGCTTGAGTTGGGGATCACCAGGACACCCAGAATTACTTGCACAAAGGAGTATGGTTCTGGTCTGTACATCCCTGCTGCATGGTGGGGGCTCCTGGGATACAGAAGGGATGATGGTGATACAGAATGGTGGCGATACAGAACAGGTGATGGTGACACTGAATGTCATCTGCCAAAAGTGCCAGCTGCTGCCAGAAGCTGTGGGAGCAAAACCAGGGCCGAAACACGTCCAGTGATTCACCCACTACGGATCGGTTCAACCAGTTTGAGGTCCCACACCCGAAAGCAAAGACACCTCAGGACTGTGCAATCCTCAGCAACGGAGTGGGGGAGAAAGGGAGAGGAACGTGCTGGGCAGGAGGGACAGCTCTGGGACACGGCCCTGGGGGGAGCTTGGGAAGGTGGCAAGTCCCAGCTTGCTCAGAAACTTTTACTCCTGCCTCCCCTCCCACGCCCTGTGCTCCTACCGTGACCTCCCTGCTGGCACTCCGAGACCAGACGGGAGCCTGGAAAACTGAAAGGAGAAGGAGAAGGGCTCCAAGGGATCAGGGCTTGCCCAACTGAAGTGTCCTTGGAAGGGATGAGGGCAAAACTGACCTTTCTAGTCCAGGGGCAGCAAATCTGCTTGGCTTCCCCCCAGCTTCACATCTCAACCTGAGCCAGGGTCAGCTCTCCAAAGGTGAGGATAACAAAAATAAATAATAATTCAAAAATAAAGAACATCCCTCTCCAGTCAATCCCAGCCTGGCTGGTGCCTTCCTGGCCCTACTTGCCAGGCTCAGAGCGTGCACAGTGGCTCCAGCCTGCCTGGGCAAACCCTGCTGGCTGGTGAGCATCCCTCAGGAAAACCACCTCCTTGGGAGCACCGGGCACGCTGAGCCCGGTCTTGTGCTGCTCTAAATGCCAAATACCTGAGAGGCATCGAGATTGAAGCTGAAATCAGGATTTCAGATCACAGAATCATCGATGCTGGAAGAGACCTTCAAGCTCACCCAGTCCAACCCCTACCTCCATCATCACTAATCCACATCACCCAGTGCCACATCCAGACGCCTCTTGAACACCTCCAGGGATGGTGACTCCACCACCTCGCTGGGCAACCCATTCCCACACCCAATCACCCTCACAGGGAAGGAATTTTCCCTGATGTCCAATCTGAATCTCCCCTGCTGCAATTTAAGGCTGTTTCCTCTCATCCTGTCACTATGGGCACAGCAGAAGAGACCGACCCCCCCCTCACCTCAACCTCCTTTCAGGTGATGAACAGCAGACACAAACCCAGGCAGTGGGAGTCCTTCCTCTCCAGCAGTAACTCATGACAGTTTCTGGTTACTGTGTGTCTCTAACACAGGGATTAACCTAAACTTTTTCTACCAGGTTCAGCACCTGCCATCTGCAGAGAAGGAGGAAAACACACCCCACTGAAAAGGGTCAAAACAGCCTGATTTCAGTAAATAGCTTCATGCTACAGACAGCCACCACCCAGAGCTGTAGGAAAAGCGTATTTTAACTGCGGCTTTTGATGGTGGTTAACTCAAACTGGGGACTCATCTTGATTATCACTACCCCCAAAGCCAAGCCCAACTCTGCCACGTTAAAACACGACAGCTCCTCCTCACGCAGCCAAGTCCCCAAAGAGGTGGGAAGTCTTCTGCTCCAAACAGGTCCTGCAGCTGCGCGTCACCCAGCGCAGCTGACACCAGCCACGCAGCGAGAATGAAGTCGGGCACATAAAACACTGCCTCCTTCTTAACCCCAGGGAGGGAAGCCAGGTGCTTACTCATGGTTTACTATCTCTCGCAACCCCCGAGAAGCAGAATAATTTACCAAGGTATAAATGGAGGGCTTAGCAGCAGCTGCGCTGCGTAAACAGTGGCTGTGGTGCTCAGAAGTTTCTGTCAGAGTACGGTGCACAAAGCTGGGTGAATAACTGATTTCTTGGTTCGCTGGCGAGCCTGAAAAAAAGTTTAAAAGAAAAAAAAATAATTCATTTGGGGTTGAGGGAAACAAGTGTTCGGCTTTGACTCTTCAGCCCTTTACAGAAGTTAGCTCTGAAGATCATTCCGAGTGAAAAGTTGCTGCTAAGAGAAAAATCTCCAAGCCTCTCATTTGGGAAACGCCGAAACAAAATGGGACATTTTTATTCTTCTCTCAAAAAAATAAATAAATTTAGCAAATCAAAACAGCTCATAAAACATTTTCCTTTTGCTAAAATTTGCTTTTTTCCCCCTCAAGATTTTACCCAGCTCCAGCACAACCAATTTACACCTCTAATAACTTACAGACATTGACAATCCTGAGGAAATACAGGCTTTAAACTAAAAAAAAACCCCAAAAAAGAATTCTCAGCCACTGCACCAATGTCCCGAAACAGAAACCCAGAAGAGAGCAAGCTAAAAGCCACTAATCTTCTCCTGGCTCGGCAGGAGAATCTCATTAAGTCTCTCAATCGTATAGCCCCAGATTTGGGACGTTGTAAAAATTAAATTAGTCTTACTTATTAGTGAGGCAAGAAAGGAACTGGGAGATTACGATACAGCACCCGCTATCGGGAGCCAACTCCTCAGTGCTTTTCTGCTTCTCTCCTGTAAGCTGGCAGTCAGAGAGCACACTGGTGCTGCTCACATCAAGGCAGGGTCGTTTTTAATCCTGGGACACAGGTTCTGACTTTCATAGTTCAAGGATTCCACACCACGCCAAGATTCTTGTTTGGTTTCCCCAATTTGCTTCATTTGGCTTCTGCTCATTTGGGCTCTGCCAGTGCACCTACCTACGGAGCAACCATGAGACCCAGGGCAGGCAGGAGCTGAACCCTTGGGATACAGAGGAGGGAAAGGTATCTATCCATCCATCCATCCATCCACCCACCCACACTTCCAGAAAGCAGGATGAGCCTCACCCACCTCCTGTTTTGCCTTTTTCTGGGAGTTTAACACACTACTCGACAACTCCAACACAGGCTGGGGATACAGGTTGGCTGGGACATGAGTGGTACCCTTCATGGTGGCCCAGAGGAATAGGTGGGATTTATCCAGATTTATCCACATTCTCACCCAGAAGGCGATTGCTTCGTGTGCCAGAGGAGAAGTGGGAGTGAGGCAACGTGTTCTTCCAGCTGCTGTATTTTTAAACTGAGCCGGGCTTTAGCACAGCCTGCCTTCGTAATTCACAGCTCCCAGACATCCCACCACGCTCCTCAGCAGAAAGGGGCGAAAGCAAAGAGCAGATTTCCAAATGTCACACCCAAGCCTGGTTTTAAAACAGTGGGAAATAGAAAAACCACTTTTATTTTGTTTTCTGAGCACACAAGAATGGGGCAGCGACAGTTTGCTGGGAGTTGTTGTTTTAACAGCTCACAACTGAAAGCGGCTTTGAACCCAGAGAAATCCTTAGAAGAAAACCCAAAAAATAACCCAAACAAAGCAGAACTTGGACCATCTCAAATCACAAATACACCATGAAACTGCAGCCTTCCAAGGGCAAACTCCAGAGCAATACTTAATGAGCCAGCACCTCCATTCATCACGAGTTCATTTGAATAGCAGAGTCCCTACACAAGACTGCAGGCAGGTTTGATTTATTGTTATTATTTTTTAAGCAGCACCTTTAGCCCCCCAGGGGCTGGCTACCAGCACTGCGGGGGCACAGCGAGCAGCTGGGCAGCACAGCACCTCCAGCCCAGCAGGCAATGGTGATTCCAGCCCCCGAGGTGCAAAGGTCTGTCCCTGCTTGTCCATCCTCAGTCCTCCCAGGAAACGGCACTCGCTCCAGGGGGAAACCAGCCATCTCTGGAGGAAAGAAGCTGGAATCCCATCCAAAGGGGATGCTGTGTTTAATCCTACGCCCTCAGAGTGGAAGCCCAGAGAGCTCAGATAGCTCTAGCTACCACTTTTTCAGCCAAAGAAGACAGGGGTTCACCCCTTCCCCTCCTCCCGTTCACCCACAAGCCCCTGGCCACTTGCTAGCCCAAGTTAAATGAAAGAATGAGGTGGCTTTGTTCTGTGCAGAAGAGTATGGAGAGGTGGGGGTCCTGCACACCAAGATCTCTGCAGGCTTTGGCCACCTCCCAGGAGGAGAGACAAGTGGCAGGGAGCTCCTGGCACACACGCTTCTGCCCCTCCACACAAGCCTGCACTTACTCCTGGTTTCACACCTCCTATCCCAAAGCTGCTGCGTGCTGTGCTGGAGGAACAAAGCCATGCCCTTGCTCCAAATCTTCCCTCACAGACCCCTGGAAGCTGAGCTTCCCCCTCATCAGAGGTCTCCAGCCCAGGGCAAGCACATGCAGCCTCCCAGGACTGATCAGAGCCTGGAGACTCATTTATCCCTTGGAGAACTGCAGGCTTGGGGAGTACCACCTGCTGAGCACTGCCAGGTGAAGCCTACAGAAGATGTGATATGGTGCTACTGTTTTTCCTTTCAGCAGAGGACAAAGGACTGAGGTTGGGTAAGCACCCCAAAGCCACCACTGCAACACCAAAGATGAGCATCTCCCACGTGCTGCAGAACCCTGAGCCCTGTGCTCAGGGCTAAGCAGCATCCAGCAGCTCACAGAACCACCCCAACTGCACCAGATGCCATGTGTATCTTCCTCTGTGTGTCTACTGCTGTGTGTCCAACCACACGTAACTATTTATGACCATGGTGTAAAAGCAGCTCCTAACAGCACACTCTACAGACAGGGGAAATGGTCTGGGCAGCACAAATTACACAAAGGAACAAATGCAGGATCCCACTTTAGATGCTCAGTCAGGGTGTTTTGCTAGAGAAGCCACTCTTGCATTCAGCAGCCTCCTCGTTGCCCAGCTCTGAAGGAGCAGGAAACAATCTCATCCCTCTTGACCCTGGCATCAGAGCCAGCTCCCTGCAGGGAAAGGGCACCTGAGATCTGTGAGCTGCACCTCCGCAGCTACAGGAGAGCCTTCTCCTCCCCCCCACACCCTGCAGCTGGAGCTCCCCACGCGTGGGTTTGCTCTGCAGCAGAGCCAGGCCTACCCCTGTCTCCTTCCCTGTCCCAGGGGCAGCTCTGTTTGCACCTCAAGTTGAAAGTAGAGCAGAAACTCCCCCGTGATCCTGCCAGCGCTCCCCCAGCCACCCCTACCTGTTCAGGTTGCTGAGAAGAAACTGGAGCCTGTTATCAGGGCCTGCTCCTTTGTCAGGGGTTTTCTTTGATGTAAATTCAACCAGGATCGAATGTGCTGATGGCAGCAAACAGCTCAAGAGCAACAAACGTGCAAACTGCACGGTGACCTGCAGAGATCAGAGCACCCAAGGCCCTCAGAAACGGGTTGGCAACAAGCCCTGGGCTACCTCCTCCCCCACACCTCGGTGCCACCAGGTTGGCCTGGGCAGTGCTAAACCTCCTCGGTGCGAAGGTCTGGTCCAAGTGTGCATCAGTCCAGCTCCAGGCTGACCACTGGGGGCTCAGGGTATTTTCCAGCACATGCAAGTGACACCATACAACCCAGCAGAGCCACGATCCACATGCATCTGACTGGAAAATTCAGAAGGCAAATGCCACCCTTGCCACCAGGACTGGCCTGCAAGTCCTGCAGGAATCACTTGGAGCTTCAGGTGTTGTCACCACCCCTCCACACAGCCCTGCCTACACAGGCCAAGGGCTGTCTTAACAGCAGCTGAGGGGCTGACCACATCCATCTTTCCTTAAAACCTGCTCAACTCAGAGGTTTAACTTGAGCAGGGTTTGAAAACCCTCATCTCCTTCCTCCAGGCACTCCCAGTCCCAGGGGAAGGTGGCTCCCATGAAGAGGGGGGGATTCAAGCACACACAGGGCAGTATTTCACTGTTTTTGGAGACAGGCTGACCTCCAAGTGCCAGCATGGTCCTCCAGCACACTGTGTGAATGAAACATCGGGAACGGGAGCCTGTGCCAGCTGCAATGGTCCTGCAAGCTGGAAAGGACCAAACTCCCCACCTCTTTTGTCCTGGACTGGGGGAGAATTGGCTCAGGCTGCCTCCTGAATGAAAGAGCGGCTTTCCTAGTGCCTGAGCTCACGCTGCCAGCCTGCTAAGGAGCAGCATTGATTTGGAACCTAAAGGACAGCTGTTTGTTCCTCCCTTTCCACCCTGCCTCCTCCTCCCCGGCCAAGGGAAGGGGAAAGCTGCCAGAACGGGCTTCATCTAGGTGGGCAAGGCTGGAGAGAAAGGGAGAGGACACCCCTCCAGGATGGAAAAAGAGCACAAAGCAGCTGTGCAACTGGCTCCTTTTGCCATGGTCAGAGGGAAGCAGCTCAGTGCAAGAGAAAGTGGAGTAACCTTGCAATAGTCCCAACAGCTGCAGAGCACCCGTGGCCAGCTGCGTGCTGCTCCTTAACTCCCTTCAGCATCAACCCAGTAACAAAAGGCTTTAGTGCTGCTAATGAAAACACAGCCCCTGCACTCAGTAAAACAACACAGCCAGGAATAAAACCTGCTTTTGGTAGTAGAATTCATGTGCAAACAGGCTTCAGGTCCAACGTGCTGAGATTTGGGGCTGGAAGGGAGGCGAAAGGGAGAGTTTGAAGGGGTGTGTGTGAGACACTTCATGCCTGATTTTGATTTGTTTCCAAAACAGCCACACTTTTGTGTTTTTGCTAAGGCTCCCTGTAGTTTAAAAGCCAAGACATGATCAGAGGCAGCCTTCTGCACACCAAGCCAGCCTTTGCGTGTTTGAAAGCACCTGCTAGATACTTTCCACCCTGCTCTGAACACCCATGGAAGCAGCTCCTAGACTTCTCCAAGGCTGCCACGAGGAGCTGAAGGGCCCTAGGAAGAGATCCAGCAGAACTTGTTGCCTCATCTTCTGTAAACTCCTTGGACTGGTGAGCACAAAGGAGTAAGAAAGTCAGCAGTCCAACTGCTCGGGGAGTGTCTGCACCCAGCTGCCAGCACTCACTTCTTTCCAGGCAGCCTCTTCACACCCTTCTGCTCCACAACTGACAAAGACCTGAAAAACCAGCTCCAACCACAGCAAAAATTCCAATTCAGCCAATATCACAGCCCTGCTGTCACAGACCTGAGTGACACTAGACACAGAGCCAGTTCTGCCATGACCACACACGTGTCTTCTGCACATCCCACCATACACCAGCCTGCTTCTCTGACCACACAGCTGACTCTGGACAAGCGCTCTGGATGAAGCTGCATGGCAGGAGCAGCAGGACTGTCCTCCCTTTCCCTGTGTCACTGTGGGACTTGCTGCTATCCCCAGCAACAGGGCAGATCCTGACCAGCGTGTTCTTTTCCATATTTATATGAAGAACAGTTAACAATTAGAAATATGACCAGACTGGCACTGAAGAAGCCCATTTGTTTGTTTCTTTTACTACTAGAGCTGGACTCTGTTAGAGAAATTCCCCAAAGAGGCACAAGGTGGTGGAACGCCACCAGAAGTGGTTGGGGTGGGATGGGGACCCACTACCTGAGGTATGCTGGGCAACTCCTCCTATGAGGCATCCTCCTGAGCAGCTGGAGGCCAATCAACCCTTTAAGGTCTGATCCAAAAGACTTGTTCCTCTCCCCTTGCATAATGCCTTCTGAAGAGCAGCTCGGGCAAGACAACACTTCTTGCCACTTGTAGACCATCTTGAAAACCACACCTGGCTTCAGTATGCTGCTCTCATGACAGTTCCTCGCTGCCTGAGGGGAACAAACACCAAGTGTTTTATCACTTAAACATCTAAAAACAATCGAGACACATTTCAATGGAAAAGCAAAAGCACAGAGGAGGCTGAGCTGAGCTGAAACTGCCCCTCTGCTTCCCCTCCTTCCCCATTTAATAACTTCATTGTTTTAAATATGGGAGGAGATGCTCGATGACAACAAACCCAGCAGGAAACCTCCTTGGATTCTGAGGGGATTTGCTTGCTAGACCACACAATCCCCTGCAGCACAGGGCTGCGTGTGCATATCTACTAATAAACCCCCAATGAGCCAGCCCTAAGAAGGAAGGATCAGTCACACAGCTCAACTGCCAGCAGGTGAGTAGCAAGTGCCACCACCTTTGTCACACAGAGTGAGGACACCAGTGGGAGCCCAGCGGAGCACTTTGGGGCACACAGCCAGAGAAGGTCAGCTTTGCTTCACTGCCTCAGTTCAGCTTATTGCACATGTGGTGGATTCTAAAGGTACAAAACAATGCCAAAAAGATCATTAAGCACGTGGAGAACCATGCCAGAAGGATCATTAAGTTTGCTTAGGCAAACATTCAGAAATACCTACGATACCTTTATGCAGAGGTGAAGAACTGGCACGAAGAGTTGCACCTAGACGCAAGCGGATGGGCCAAGGCTGATCAATGCATCCTGCATGCACCAAGCTCAGTCTCCCTTGCCTCCTACAAAGACCACTAGATACTCAGCTCAGCAGCAAAGCTTTCCACGGGCTGGTTTTACTACCAGGTAAAATCCTGCACAACCATCCAGTGTGATGAAGATTTAACTTCACACGCTAATTGCACCTGAGGGTATGTACATACAATATTTGTAAGCTTTATTTTTGGCATCTCAAAGCCAAATCTGCCTGGCTAATGGCGTTCTGAGAAGGTCTGAACATCTCAAGTGCCGTGGGAGTGCAGCACTGCTGGCACCTGCAGCAGGTGGGCATGGTCCCAGTGCTGAACCACCGAGGGCTGAAGTGTGATCTGTTGGATCACACAGCAGAGCACAGCTCCTTGTTGCAGTCACTCAGAGGCCTGCAGCTCTCCTCACAGCAGGAGCTCTGGACTCTGCTGCATGGCCACGTTCCAACTCAGGCAATTGCATCTGAACCAAGTGTCCTCTGCTGCTTCTGTTGGATGAGCACATGAGCTCCTCGCTATGAAATGGCACTCGCTGGTGAGTGAGCATGATGGGCATTGACACAGCTGATGACAAGGCACAGTGACACATGTGCACACCAAGTGTCCATTACCACCCTGCCCATAAACCCACTGGCAAGATCCAACTGGGTAAAGCACGCTGTGGCAACGGGAACGGCACGGACAGACAACCCCGACGCAGCCGGGCCCGCTAGGCAAGGCTTTCCAGAGAAGAACAAAGCTGCCTGTGCAGGATGGGAGGGGAGAGGTGGACGAGACCCCATCTGTGCACCCCACAATTGGCAAGGAAGAAGGGGGCTGCAGCCAGGAGACAGAAAGTGATGCTGCATTCTAGGGCGAGCAGCATCCACCTCGAAGGGCTGAGTTCAGAGGGAAGATTTATGGCTTTCAGCAGCGTGAAGGTCTGCGGGATGCAATTTTTTTTCTTTGGCAGAAAGAACATAAAAGCTCCATAAACACACTGCAGGTAGCACCAGGTTTCACAAAGTTTCAGATTGGTACATCAGTCACAATAGAAATCTCCTCTTCCCCTGCCATTGCTGCCCCCTCCCCCATCTCCGGCGGGCCACCAGTGCCGCGCTCGGAGACTGGAAGACAAATGGGCAGCTGCCTCTAGAGGCAATTGTGAGGAGACTAAAGATCAACTTGCAGCTGGCACTTCCACCCCCACCTCCCCTTAATACTTCAGTCCACTTGCTGCCAGACAAGGATCATGAGTCAGCTCCTAAACATATTCTGCTTGGAACAATGGCCGTAGCTCCCTGCTGCAGCCGCGGCTCCGAGGGACGCGCCACGGTTATGAAAACAAAAGGATGGATTTTAACCTAGAGCAGCCCAACACCAGGACACAAGGATACAATAAGCACACACTGAAGAACACTACGTTAAACCTGTGAGATTAGCAAGGCTGATTCTGACACGAGGCAGTCAGTGCTGTAATGACAGCCTGCAGCAGGAGCACACAGAAGTGTTTCTGGGGATGGGTGCTAAAGCAGATGGCTTTGGCGTAAACCTTTTCAGCTACAACAAGGTGCAGTTCCATACCACAGCATTGTATGCTGCTGTGCTAATTAGAGGGCAAAGGGGCCAGTGTAGCCTTTACAAATTAGCTTTATCACAACTGCAGGGGCAGCTCCCTCAATTCCGAGTGGCCAACACTCACTGAGACTTCTGCTTTCACCAGGTGGACCTCCAGCACTCGTCTCTCAAGGACATCCCAAGAGGGCTCACTAGGAGAAAAAAAGCTCCCTTTTGTAAGGGCAACATTTCAGCTTAGCAGCTAACAATATCAAATTCTTACTTTTCTGACTCAAGTGCTGTCAGGTGATAAAGAATTCAAAGAAGAGGTAAGACAATGAATTGGAGAATTCTCAGATCTAGACGTTAAGGGATGAACTGGTGGTGACTACTGAGCACTTAGAGCTGCACACATAGTACAGGTCAGACATGGGAGAGTCTGTGCCCATGCAAAGCACCCTTGAGAAATACCAGCACCCAGAGCACGCCTTACCTGCAGACAGCCCACTGACATCCTCTGAAGAGATATTGCTGAAAGAGCTGCAGTGCAAGCTAGAAATAAAAATGTAAACCTGCTAGGAAATAGGCAAAACCAGTTGTCCTCTGTCACCTCACCAGAATTTGTGTTTCTTACAGCTGAGTATCATCAAAGAAGTCTCTAACCCCCAAGCACCGACATGTCCTCACCCTCCAAGCCAGAGGGCAAGTCATCAAAACACGTTCAAAGAGGCAGGACAGCTGAAGAGAAGTCTGCTTCTCTTCCTGCAGGACCCTGACCGGTGGGACTGCAGAACACAAACTGGAGGGCCCAGCTGTCAATGCAGTGCAGCGACATTGCCATCACCAGGAGGGTGAGTACCACAGACATTCTGTGTAAAGAGAGCAGACTATATACATATGTATCTTTTAAATTATTTTATTTTGTGTAAGCTAAAAGGAAATTTACACACTTAAATCTCAAAAGACCTTGGGCATGCACATTGACCTTTTTTAGAGGTTCTTCTACATAGCTCTCTTTTTTCCATAGGAATTTCCCCAGACATTTACAACCCATAGTTTTTTACTGTATATACAGCCTAAAACCATAGCAATCTATGATTATGTCATTTTACACTGTGCAAAATCAAACAGGAATAGTGGTACAACAGAACATAAAAAATTTTAAACAGGTAAATTCCATTGTAAGACATTCATATAGTTTTGGTCCTTCTTTCCCAAATCAAACTGATTAAAAGCAGACAACCCTCTAATGACCCAAAAAAAGAAAAAAATCAAGTGTTTAGACAGCGATCCATAACTGGAACAAGAAGTTACTGACAGCATACCTTTCAGGAGGCTAAATAGTGACAGAGCCATACTACTGCAGTTCAAGAACATAAAAATTGATCAGCCAGCCAATCAAACAGGAGAGGAGAAAAGGAAAAACACATCTTAAGCTCATTAAAACACAAAAGAAATTACTGGGTTTTAAAGAAACAATAACTGAAAACCCACAAAGGGACAATGTAACCCTTTGGGGTTTTTCCCCAGCAACACGTATTTTAATATATGCAGGAAAGAAAAAAAGATGCTCAATGCAATCTGAAAAACTTTAAGAGGAACTTCACAGATTGTGAAGATTGAAGTTTTCATTAGGTGTTTTCTAGGATTTTATATTTTTTTTTAAGCTTTTTAAAGTTTTGTAAGAAGGACACCACCAGTGTATTTCACAAAGACATAAATGTATACACCCCAGCACAACAAAAAGAATAGATCTTCAAAAAGATTTACCCCCATTTATTTACATTTTTCTCTAATATAAATTTAGGACTCCAGTATGTAAATAAATATACATTACTATGTATACCTTTCTAGTGCTGCTTACCAACAAATCATCTGAACTTGATTTTTTTTAAATTAAAGCAAGATTGCTTTTTACGACCCACAGAGGGACAAAAGAAAAAAAAATCAATAGAAAACGTCCAATTCACATCACTTTAGTCTACCTTTTCTTGGCAGCTTGTTGAAGGTGTTAATGTGGCTGGGAACATCAACACCTTGGCATGCATGAAAGTTAAGTCAGGAAGGCTAGAAATCACCTTGGCAGCCTCTTCACTGAGATGTTCCTCCTTTTTAGGCTTCCTGTTGAGAAAAACAGAACAGAGTGCATTAATCCAGTACCTGCTGTCTTTAGATCACTGAGAGAGCCACCGACTGCAGCAACGTTCTGGCACTTTGCTGCCCATTGACAGGCACTTGTGTAAACTACTTGAAGGCAGCCTAATGTTATAATACCTACTCACCTATCAACAAAATGTTAACACAGAAAGTCAGCAAAATGTTCCTGAATATTGTTACAAAGGAAAAAAAAAAATGTATTTCCTATTCAGATGCGGATTTTTATATATTTTTGTTTTTTTACAGGTTCCAGTATGCCATTCTGGGACCACTTGATGCTCATATTCTAGGGATAAGACAATAGGAGCATTAGTTGTGAACTACCTAAATCCACTATAATCTTTCAAAGTAAAACGGAAAAACCTTGAAAGGACCTTTAGAACTTCCTAGCTTAATACATTTAAAAGAAAAAGAAGGTATTTATGCTGTGTTTCCCACATGACCATACTCAGATATATATCATACTGTTCTGCATCATGATCCACAAACCCTTTTTTCCCCCCAGGGCTCATCAGCAGCAAAAGGTGGCCCATAACTTGTAGCTACTCGCTTTGAAGTGCAGTAGTACACACAGCCATAATGCTACATAACAGCAGTTTGGGAATCCTTGGTGTTTACTTTGCCTTTTGCATTATTCACAAGAATTACTGAGCACAAATGAATAAAGAGGTCTGAATCCCATGTCACTGCATTCTTGCTATTATGCAAGAGACTCACATTTGCTAAGTAAAATGGAGACTGGCTCAGGCTGCTGTACAAGACCCCCCCTCCCAAACATCCATCCTTTACACACATCCACACTTCACAGACACCCGCCTTAGCTTTGAAAGATGCTGCCTATTCCTGGAAATACTCACTTTTCCATCAAACATTATTTCAGTTCCAGAAAGGCACCTGCTACACCCTGTAATGATATTAGAGATCTAAGCTAAGTAAAGCTACTCTGTCTTTGGGGCAAAAAGCTGAGTCAAAAGGCTTGGAGCAAACGAACTGCCTTTCCCTCCAACACTGCAGGGATTACCTTTCTCTATCTTGTCTTAGCTATGAGCCCATGAGAGGGCAATCTCCACTGATCACAAAGCAGCATGTACTGAAGCTTTCTTTTGTCAGGACCCATCAGGATTGCTTCCTGAGCTGATCAGAGATCAGGGGAAAGCAAAGGGCTACACATTTGCTGCGCCAGCAGGCTCAGGATTTCTTAGCTAGGAGGAGTAAAAAAAAAGTTGGAGTCAAACTCAGCCTTGACATCACTGATCATGGCACTGACACTGAGCTATCACTTTAGTTTGCTACTTGAAATCTCCACTTGATGAAAGATCTCTAGATGAGGCAGCCTAGATACTAAATCTGACTTTCCTCCACTAGAATAGCAATATTTTCTTTTCTCCGCTGCAGTGGAATTTCATGAGCCACTGACTAGGCAGATTACCAAATTCTGGAGGATAAACAAAGCTGTGTGCTGGATTTATTGAAGGAAGAAGCAGAGAGCCAGTATGTGCCTCCTTCTGTAACCTCACAGGCAGCTCTGTTTGCACTCGCAGGACTATCTCTGAGCTGTTGAAATGTGGTTGTCACCCACCGCTGTGTTATCAGTATCTGGTGCCACTAGTAGTAATCACTTACCACAAGCCTCTTAAAGGTACAAACTCCTGGTGATCAGGGATTTACAGCTAACAAAGGAGCGTTTGACAGAGGAAGCCAGAGGCAGAGGGCTGACTCAGAGATCTGCATTAAAAGGAGTTCCTGCAATTGTTAATCAGGCACCAAGATGGAGCTCACACACTCCTTGCTATTTATATGCCTCTTCCTCCTCGGCTGGACTGTGGCATGCTCAGAAATGGCACTGCTGGGTCTCAGAGGCAGTGCTGGGCTTTGTCTGGCAATCACACACATCACCTTTGTCACAGGATGCTGCTATTGCTCTCACTGTACCACCACAGAACATGCACACCAGTGAGCATGGCCAGATATGGACCTCACCCCAGCACCGAGTACTCCCCTCCTGGCTGGAGGCCCCTTGCAATAATTCATCTACTTGATGTGCTGCAGAAAGTGTCTATAAAGAAGGGCAAGCCAGCACACTTCCACAGCAAACACTGTTGAACTGTTTAACCCTCGGGGTTCAGTCGTGTCAAGTCTGCAGAGGGTTTTGTGGATAGCACCAGCAAGGCCAGGCTCTAACAGCAACCACGAGCTGATCAGAGAAATGCACTTTAAAAATCACTCTAATTAAGAGTCAGCCTGCTCCATCCAGCACCACCCACAAGGAGCAGTTCCAGTTTGAATGAGTAGTTCAGCCATTTCTTGGGAAGGCATCAGCATGCTGTTTTCTTTCAAAAAGACAGCACATAAACTCCTGATCTCTGCCAACTCCATGGAACCAGGCAAGGCTGAGCAGGCCCCCTCAGGGGAATGCTGCACTGGGTCCCTGACCTTCAACACTTACTGCTGCCATCAGGGTTTCCAGCTCAAACTGAAGGGGAAGTTTCCTTCTCAGAAACTGACTCTCCAGCTTCAAAAGATGGGTTTACAAGCAAGAGATGGAGCTATTTCAGACAAAGATGATTCTGCTCATGGCTTCCTACAGCTCAACAATCTTATTTTCACTCTGAACTTTATCCTTAAAGATCCTGAGTCCAGACAAGCTACAGGCACAGGGGAGCCTCAGCACAACTGAAGCAGACATTGGCCACATCTTCCCTAATCAGTTACCATGAGTGGCTAACAGCCTGCATTTCTAGACTGGTGCATGAATGTCACCCTTGTCGAGCTGGCTGTACACAGCCACTCCTATTTTAGAAGTCTCCAGTTCATTGAGAAAGAATAAAATAAAAAAATATCAAAAGAAAACCGATTGTATTAGAAGAAGCTAGCACACTGCAACATATTTGGCATGCTGCTGAGATAAGACCTTCTCAGATCTCTGAAGGTTTCTAGCTTGAAAAACAGACTGCTTTTCTTTTGGAGGGCATGAAATCAAAGAAGAAAAAAACCCCACACTTGACATTTTTAAAATTCAGAGTTGACAAAAACATACAAAATGTATTGAACAGCAAAACCAGTTGCTTTAAAACAGCTAAACCTTGTGTGCGTCTGAGCTTAACTGCCAAGGCTGAGGTCCCCAGCCTGACAGAACTGTTACAGCACAGATTAGAACCTCTGCCTATCAGTAAGCAATGCTCTCCAGAACTTTGACACCGGGATAAAGAGCTTTAACGGCACAAGAAAGAGCTTTCAAGTGCACCGTGGAAGCATTGAAAAAAACCCCAATCCCCTTGTATCAAAACCCAACAATACAGAAAAATGAAGGTCAATATTAATTTAAGCAAAGCAGACTTCCTTGTTCCTTTGTAAGGAAAAAGTAAGCTAAGACATCTTACAGCAAGCAAGCAGGAACAAATCTGTGAGTGGAGATAAAATAATTAAAAGATACATTTGGAGATTCTATGTCCTGCTGTGAACTCGTGGTTACTTTTAAATTAGACTTCGAACATATTACAAAAATATTTCAACTGTAACTGTGTTTTCTAATTAGTGAAAGTTATCTTCAGAAAGAGTGTGTGTGGACAGAAAAACAGGCAATCCAAGAGAGAGGCAAATATCAGCACTGAAGTGTGGAGTTCCCTCTACTGGTTCTCCCTGGAATTTCATGGCTTGCTGATCTTTACCTGGTCAGTGTTCACTGAACATTGGCACTGCAGGAAAACTAGCAAGATCATTTTCTCAATGAAAGAAAATGTTCTCTTGAAAATTATAGTTTTGGTCATTTTAAGAGAGCCAGATACCTCCCATCCATACACACCCCTGCATCTGACACCACTCTTCAACCCACGCTTCCTCTCCAAGTACATGGAAATGTGTCTAGCTTTAGAGTGCTGAAACCCTAAAGTTCACTTCTGTTACTACCACCTATTAGTTGCAAAGCACCTAATACTTACTGCACGTTGAAGGACACGCTTCCTCAACAATATAAATGTCTTGCTTGGTTAGAATCACTTGGTGATTCTTTTAACATGTAACTGATGTCGGTGCCCATTAAGACAGCCCAGGATCCTACTGCTATAAGGCAGACACTCAAAAAATAAACCCAAAGAACACCAGCTTATAAACAGAGAGACTATTCTGCACCCACTCAACAGGCCAACCTTCAAGGAAGACATGAGACACCTAAAGCCTTTATATAGCTTCTACCTATAAAAAAAGTACCTAAGAACTTCACATGAGGTCCATGAAGCAGAGAGGGCATCCTAAACCAACTGCATACTCATTTCTCAACTAGCAACACCAAAATTAACCTGATGTTTGGTCACTGAAGTTTTGACAGGTGCCAGAAATACATGGGAAGAGACAAACATCGTCATAATTATTTGTCAGTCTTATAATTTTACTTGTGGAACATTCCTATCTATAAATTACTCAAAGGACTAAGGAGAGTCTTCTGTCAGAGTCCTCAGTCACTGGACTGTGTGGTTCAGTCCAACCTTCCATTCTCAGGGATCAGCTCTGTTCTTCAGAAAGTCACTCCCTCAGTCTTTGGCTCCAGCTTTTCAACTCACATCCTGGTGATCATCATCTTTCATCATCTTTCCCGTTTTAAAGTTCTGTGATAATTTCGAATGTGAACTGCAGTACCATGAATTTAATATTTAAATTTAACTATTAAATTTAACTATTAAATTTAAGCCTTTTGATCATTCAAGAGCTTCTGACCTCAAATAGCACACACAGTCACTCCTCACATTTCACGCCACCCTTAGACAAAGAAGAACAAAGCACAACAAAGAGTATTTACCTTGTGGATGTGCTTGCCTTCTCCACTGTGGACATGAGTCTTGCAAACGCATCAGTCACTCTGTTGTTTGCATTGGAGGTTTCCAGTTTTGAGGTTGTCAATTCATACAACTCGGGGTCCACACCTTATAGTATAAAATGATAATCAGTGATGGTTGGAGGCAAGGATTGCCACAATCAGCCACAGAGCAACTTGCTAGAGATTGTTTTCTGTAAACATCTGAATCATTTATCATTTCAAGAATCATGAAAAGAACATGATGGAACATGTCTGCGTTTCTGAAACGCTGTCCTCTCTCCCCACCCCTCCCCAGTAGCTTTTATAGTTGTACTACAAAACACACACACATTGGCTCAAGTCTGGCATACGAGGTCTCAGTCTAGGAGTAGGTGAAACAAATTTGATTTACCTTTTAGTGTGAAACACCTGTAAGAACATCAGCTGTGTTACAATGGCTTGTTTCAATGACTTCAAATCAGCTGTTTGTATTGAAAGAGCACTGCATGTTAACAGGGACCAACTCTTTAACGGGGGATTACACTGAGCATGGCAGGCATTTAGTATCTTGCTTTTCACAAGAGGCCGTGTTAAAAAATTAAGTGAGGAAAAGCAGCTTTTATGATACATACAAGTGGAATGGCATTAGAGTTACATACCAATATCCATAACACTACCAAAACTTCTAGTCTATGCTCCCTTTTCATCTTTCGAGTATTTAGAAGGCATCAAGTTGGATGTTTTAGCCTTAGTTTCCTAGTTTCAGGTATCTTAAGTCAGATGTTCTATTTTGACATCACATAAAATTTGAAATCCATTTGCAACTTTTATAATTATATTATAACTGATATAATGATATATAATAATTATATTCTGAAAACAATGTGAACAGTGGAACCTTGCATCCAAAAAATCCACGGGTGGGTGAAATCCTGCTGGTTTAATACCAAGCATCACAACCCCGTAGGAAGTAGATTCAGAATTTCCAGATATTACGTATGTTTTCTTTTAAAGAGTCCCTAGGAGTTCAAATTATCAAAATAAATCAAGAGGAAAGACTGCTACAACACATTTTGCTGCTCAGAAGCATTTTAAATTGGTGATATTCCTCTAGTTACAGTTTCAGCTACTTTATGCTTCACCAGTTTAAATGAAGCATGTATATGTATCATCCACAATTACAAATATTTTTCGAAAACAGCATAGAATTTTTGCACAGAAGTGCTGTGTTTTATAGACACCTGCATTCTAAACAAGTGCAGCACTGGTGCCAGCTGGTTTGGGCACCACAGCAGCACTTCACAGCACTGCAGAACAAATGCTGCAAATACTGGGACACAATGGTCCCATGTAGCTGCCTAATAATAAAGCCAGCATCTATAAACTCATGTGCTGATTATTTTACTTTGTTTACTTGCCTGGATCAAGACACTTTTAGAAGTACTCCTGAAATACTAAAAGATTACTGAATAAAAAAAATTGCCTGTGTCTATTGCCTTGCCTTTTCCACCCAGTAACTGCACTACTACGTGTGCAAACAGATGAGGTTAAAAACCCTCTGTGTTTTTCAGTCGTGCACAAGTACAGGACCCTTTCACTGGGAGGGAACTGAGCCCACCAAAAAGTAAAAGTAAAAAAAAAAATCACCTGGTTAAGTTGCAGGAGTTAGGGGGGAGCAGGGGACAAGGAGGAAGATTTGCTCCATGTAATGAGTTGATTAGAAATTAATCAGCTCTCCTTTCAACCTAGATCTTTTTAAGTCTGGATTGGCCAAGTTAATTTCATCCAATTTCATGCAAAACATCAAAATATGCACTGCCCTGAGACCAGTATACCGAGACTTGAAGTATTGTCAGATGTTTACAGAACTTGGAAATAGGAAAAAGCCCAGCTACTCCATAAAACATCCCCTTGCCAACAGGGAGAGGAAGACTTGGAGAAATACACTTTGACTTGCAGAAGCCTGCGAGATCCCATTAAGGTACAAATTGTGAAACTAATTGAAACAAGGAGTCCTTTGACATGCAACTCTGCAACAAGTGTTGAATGCAACCATCTGAGTTACATCACTTGAAGATTCACATTTACAGGCTTGAATTCGTCGTGGTAGTGTCACTGCTCAATTTGCTGTTCTTTAGGCACCTCTCAGCTACATTCATGTTAAACTCTCAACATGAAAAATAAAACAAAACACTAAATCTATGGGAACGTACTAGAAATGAGTAACTCCCTGCTCATAAGAATGCAAATTTTTATAAAATGTGATTTTTGGCTGCTGCTGAAATTAGACTGAAGAATACAGTGCAGATCTGTACTAAATAAACTTAAGGTCTTCAGAGAAAGAACAAACTTCTGTTACTGATAAAAGTTTCTTCTTTATGCCAAAAAATTTGTCTTTCAATTATTTTAGGTTTTTTTAAGAGTTGCATATTCTCCATTTTATTCATATTATCCAAGACTGTTTCGGGAAGGCACTGCAAAACCTTAATGAGATATTGAAGGGAAGTTAAGCCAACCAAACCCCACACAAAGCTCCTGAACACACACACAAACACACGAGCTGCAAGCCAAGAAACAAATGACTTTCCCAGAAACAAGTCAGGAGGAGGAAAGAAAAGCCAAAACCAAAAAACCAAACAAAAATAGGCACTACAGGGCATACCAGGGAAGGCGATAATACCTGTAACTTGATCAAACAACATAAAAAATGTAATAAAAGGCTAACAGAGTATCCCTCCTGTAATCACTTCAAGCGTGCACACTGCCAGGACACGAGCAGGACATGTACTGAGTGCTGATGACTTCTATGTCCGTGGACGTGCACACACAAAATAACCTACAAGACTCAAGCATCTTGAATCTGTTCCCCACCACTGGCATGACAAACCCGCCACCCTCCAGCTGACAGTGACAGTGCCCAAGGGTGGAATAAGAAGACATTTGGAATGCGATGTGACAAAGCTGCCTGCGACAATCAGATTCCAAAACTGAAAAAGCAGGGGTTTAAAAACAAAAAAAATACAATAAGGACTTGTTTGAAATGTGGGAAAAGCCCAAACCTCTCAAAACCTGATTTTTAAAATTAAAGTTATCAAGAGGGAAAAGCTCTTCCTAGGAAGAAAGTGATGATCACGGCTTCAGGCATTGTATTGAAGGAGTATTTGCCTTGTCTGCTCAACCTTTGCACTGGGATAAATCCCCAAAATGTTCCCTTAAATTACTGCAGAAATTTATTCTAAGGATAGGTTTTCACAAGCTCATGCAAAATACTCGGAACATGTCAAAACCACACGATAAATTAAACCAATCACTTTCCCCTGTTATTCAATGGAGAGAGTGGTGTTTTCATCTCCTCCTTAAGGTTGGAAGTTGCAGATAAAGTGCTTTGGTTTTATAATTAACGTTCATGAATTCTAAAGTCCCACAGACATGCAGCTACCCTTGCTTTCCATCATGAATGCTGTTAAAACACTTTTTTCACTTTATCATTAATAGTAGTTCACACAAAGGTGGAATTTACAACTCCTGGTAGCAGCAAACAACAGCAGGGCTGTGCCGTGTTAAGCCCCATAAATTTATATTCACAGATAGCTTCCAAATAACACCAGAATATCATCATTTGGAGACACTAATTCCAAGGAGAGCACAAGGCTCAATTTTTGGGAATCATCACATCCACAGCATTTTCCTTAAGTGCCTAGAAAAGTTACCTTTCCAAATTTCTCCTTTGAAACAAGTGTTTTAACATCTGACTTGCGAGAGCGTGAGAGCCATTCACCCCTTCAGCACGTGAGGACACGGAGCTGGCAGTACCTTTCAACCACTTCCCACTTCATACCAAACACCAGAGCAGGGATTAAAGGAAAAACCGCAGCAGAAAGACACTTTAGAGAAACACAACGTAACATTTCTCCTTGTTTATAGGAAAGTCAAGTGATGTGCTCATGCTTTTAGTAAGTTGTTATAATATTACACTTGTGGTTTTAACACTCTGCTGACCTGGGATTGTGGTGGTGCTGCTAGAGCTACTGTCATCCACGGGCCCAAAGAAATCAAGGTTCAGAAGAGTGGAACCTCCACTAGCTTGAAATTCAGTGACCGTGTTGGTAGGCAGCCATATAGAAGGTAAGCCAAGGGAGGGGTTTATGTGTAAAAAGGGGTAAGACACACACTTGAACATGCAAGTTATAATTAGTACTCAGTACGCAATTTAAAAATCGACATGAAAACAATGCTTACAGTATTAGTTTGTACCTTCTAAAATGTTAACAACTTAATTCAGTGCACATTTCCTCATGTACAATGCAGCAAGGAAATCAACACTAGTAACTTTAAAATAGATATATTTATTTCAATCTAAAATGAAAGAGAACCAGCACGACCCAGAGAGAAAGATGTGATCAGTTAAAGGGAAACAATATATAGGTCAATTGATAGCTAGAATATAGCAGGCTTTTTCTCCCCTCACTGAAATCAAAAGCCATTCTTTCATCAGGAAGACTTAGCAGATCCCCAAATAGCAAAGAACCAAAAAAAAGTCAGTTTTATTTAGCAGCTTTAAGCTATTAATTATCATTATCTTAAAGCAGTGCAAACACAGGGTAACAAATGCCACTCATATATCCAGTTCCTCACTGGTAATTATACTGTTCCCCTTTAGTACTAAACCAGAAATCAAACCAAGATACATTTTAAAGAGGTTGTTTGTTAAAAAGAAATCGTGATGATTGACTGAGGCAATAAGACACCAGACAACAGCAAAAGGGTCCATCCAGGCTTTCCTTCAGCTACCCAAACTCTGAGCATCCCACGTGTTCTGTAACAACACCGTGGGGAAGCGTCAGTGAAGCAAGAGATGCAGCTTGTTTTAGCCTGCTTTTGGACAGCTTGGGTGTTGTGAATTGGTTGCTGCTAGCAGGCTCCCCGTAAAGGTATCAGTTCCTTCACAGGTTTCCAGTATGTCAATTCAACAAGTTTCCAGAACTTGTTTTGCCTCTTTTGTGCACACTCGCATTCCTGAGACTGAAGGCGGTGGCACGACTCACTCTGCTATTAAACAGACCTAGGTGAAGGGTCTTTCTGTGGTCACTATACACATTTACAGATACAAATGAGTTCGTAGCTACCTCTTTCGTGTATCAGCTATAATTAGCTCTTGAGTGTAAGCAAAAGTGACAACCGACCAAGTCACATTTTTGAAATATAAAATTATCTGTAAATCTGAAAACTTTCAGCTCCAGAAGTGCACCTTCTGCAAACAGCTTGTGGTTAAAATATTGTGCTTTGAAGTAGCCACTGTACACAAGTTTGTCATTCAAAGGATATCTAAAGAGATAGTTCATCGGTGAAAAATGCTTTTAAGTAGTAAAACTCATCAATCTGAAATGCTCATTTGTTCAGAGCCTCATTATAATCTGCAGTTATGCATAATGGAGTGTTAATATTGCCACTGTGTCATCAGCATACAGCAGGAATCTAAAAGAATACTTAACTTGGTATTTTCCAGACTACATAATACTTCACATAGGGGCACAGTTAATCAGAAAGAAAGCCTGAATTTCCAAAGTTAGGAGTAAGAAATAAATATTATATATTTTTTTATATATATATATGTGTGTGTGTGTATATTTAAAAAAATAATCAGCAGATAGATGTTTGTCTGAACTTTGTAGCTTTCTTATCTCTAGCTCTGGTGCTAGAGGCTCTACGGAGAGACGTACCATCTAAAGGGTTAGTAAGGCCACTGCTACTCCAGTCAAACTGGACAGGTGGTAGAGATTCCTAGAGTTGAAAAGTCAGAAATCAGATTTTATAGTCAGTTCAGGTTACAACAATGCAAAGCAGTTCAAACAACAGATTCTTTAGCCTCTAAATACTAAAAAGACAACTGAATGTGCCAGCCTTGACTGTGTGTTTTCATAACATGCACGGGAGAGTCAAAGTGGGTTTGTTCTAGCACAGCAAGACTCATTAAATTCTGAACAGCAGAGATTAGGTAACTTCTAACTCAAACAGGATTTGCAAATTAGCTAAAACATAGGAATAGGGTAAAAAAACCTTAAGGCATGGCTGAAATTTAAACTGCTATTACTTTAATGGAAGACACAGTATTTTGGATAAAAAGTTATGGATACACAATTATAGGGGAAATTTGGAATAGAGTTATTAGTGAGAGCTGTCTGTACACCCATGCTTTGTCCTGATTATATATAAAAATCAGTTATTTACCATCAAACAGCACAAGTCTTTTGGGTTGCTTTGCTTTTAAGAGACACAATCCCTAGGTGTGACTGACAAACTATCCACACCCTCCCCATCCCCTTTAAAAAAATAAATCCCATGACAACTTCTCCTTTAATGAATAACTCATTCCAATATTTAAACAAAAGTGCTGGGGGTTTTTTTATGGGCTTTTAGGTTTTGTTTTATTTTAAAATTTTCTAGGTGGTCGATGCTTACAGGAAGAAAAACGAAGGGAGCTGGAGATTTCTGTATTTACTTATAGTAAATGCCTTGCCTAGAAAAAGCTTTCCTACCTAATGACTCGGAAATATTTCCAGTAGTGAGCACAGCTAGAACAGCAGTCACTCCACGGAGCTTGAGGAGCTGACGCTACACTTTTTACTTTGCTTTTGGTAATGCAATCACTGGCACTGAGATGATTGAAACATGATATTAGCAGGGTGGAAGCTCCACTTGATGAAGTAATGATCACCATCATCAGGAGCTTGTTTAAAGTTTGTCACATCTAAAATATATTAACATTAAACTGGGTTTGGACAAAAAAAAAAGGAAAGGATGTGTGACAATTTAGTAGCTTTCTGCCCCGAGGAAAATGAACTCAAATTGAAACAAAAGAAGCTTCCTACCAACTCTCACTGACTGAGGAAAACACCCACTACATTTTGAGTCAAGAGACTGAGTCAGGGCTGAGGAGGGTGACAGAGCTGCATGGAAAAGGTGGCATCAATGGCTGCCTCAGCTTTTCCCTTTAATGACGACTTAAATCTCAAATTCACCAAGGAGAGGGTAAAGGATGTGATTAAATCTTCCTAAAATGGGAAAAAAATATAATAATCTGACTCCAATCAGTAAGAGTACACTAAATATATCAGTCTGCTCTGTGGGATGGGGTCATTCTGCTCACTTCAACCACTTGCAGAAGAGGGAGGTGGCCATTAAAGCAGACCCCATCCATCCAGGGTGCTGGCAAGCCCTCGTCTATACAACAGCAAACCAAGTGAATGGGGAAGGCAGAGGCAAAAGCCAATTAAACAGGAAAGCTTTCCATTTCTAGTGACCTCAGCCCTAGGAAAACCACCTGTACTGGGACACCTGAACCCAGCACTGATGGCTCAGACCATGGGAAATGGAAATACAATGTTCTCTCTTTCAGAGGTTGCCAGGTTGCTAAACCATGGCATTCACAACCACTATTTTAAATAACATGCTTTAAGGAAAAGTGCCCAATCGAGAAGAATATAGAGAATCAGGGCAAACTGCTCTCACTCCTCCCTCCATCTCAGATTACAGGACATGGTGCAGAAGTGGAAAAGTATATTCAGCCGTCAGGGTACTGCTCTGAACATTAGGGAAGTGAGAAAGAGGAAACTAAAAATGCCTGCTGGTTTTACTGCATCGTACTGCACTTGGATCCAAGTGAGAGATGCTTTCACACAGTAATTTTAGACTGGTATTATACAAGAGCTTTTATAATCCAAAGGAGTGAAATGTGAATGTTTGTCTCTATGCCAATAACCACCTGAGGAAAATCTGACAAAGAAAAAACAAAAAGAAGGAATTTTGCTGTCTTAAAGCTGGGGGGAATAGAAGGACTTGCAACTCAAATATAGTATCAATATCTGGATAGATCCCACAAATGAGCACCAAACGTTTCAGAAAAGGGTTTACAAGGAATTAATAGATATCTTTGTGTGCATTCATCAGCAAAATTCCAGTTCTGGAAATGACTCTTCTCAGACACCACCTTTAAGCAACCATCCCATCTGATAGCATAGTGAGTCCTGCAACACCTCTTACCTGCAAACCTTTTACTCTGCCAACAGAGCTATGGGTATCCTTGGATCTTTCTCCCATGTGTAACTGGAGAGCAGTTCCACGATGGAGCCCTTGGCTGGTGGCCAATAGTATGGTAGTTTGCATCTGGCATTGTTAGAAGTCCTGATGGTCCCTTATGTAATTAAAAGTGTTTTTAAAGACTGTCACCCCATGGGGTTTAATTAAGGGTCAGTCCCTAATAACCAGCAAATGTAAGATACACATTCCTGTTATAACATGATCCCTGATTCAGTGGGATGTGCTGTAATGGGCACCTGCAGGAAAGAACTACTGGTAATTTTCTTCTAGAAAGGTCTGGATCTCTGTAAATTTCTGTTTCAATATAAAACTTACCAGGCACAACTAGGCAGGTAAGAAATGCCAGAGTTAGCCTCAATGCTGGGACAAAGCTACCACTAGACTCCACCAAAGAAACATAGTCCCAAATAAAGAGAAGAGAAAGCTTTGAAGCAACAGAGGAAGAGCAGAAACACTCAGACAACTTTTTGCAAGAAAGTCAAAGGGAAGCAGGTAAATAAATCTTAGAACAACATTAAGCAGAGAACAGTACCAAATCAAGAGAAAGCAGTCAACATCAAGCCCAGCAAACAACCTAAAGAACCCCAAAACCAAATAAAAAAACAGAAGAGAAGGGGACCTGTCTCTTGTTTCACAATCAAAGGTTGCCTATTTGAGCAACAACGTGCCTTGACAGAGCCTTGTACTTCAGTCCTGTGCAGTCTTTGAGACACTGTGCTTAGATAAAGGGAACAGTAACCAGGGGATTATTCTGTACTCTGTTCACTGCCTTAGTTATGAGCACAGAGGAACAGAGAAATAGACACCCCAAATATAAACAACAGATCAAAGAATTTAGACACTACCTTCAAACATAAAACTGAGTCCACAAAGTCACCTCTATGCAATAAACTAATGGGATAGATCAGTCAGTAATTTAACTTGCTTGAGAGGAGAAATCATCATTTCAAAAGCCTCCTCCTTACAGTTAAATGGCTCCGATGAAGATTTGTCCACTGTATTTCCACAGCCTAACCAACCCAGTGAGATCCTCTGCAGGGAACAGGGCCAAGGCATACAGAGTTTATATAATAACTAGGAAAAAATTATTGCAGCTCATTTGCTGCTTCTTTCCTCATCTTTTTAATTTCTAATGCTCTATTTTAAATCTCTGCATGCTTTCCTCCATTTGCCTACAACCAAAAAACCAAGGAGGCGTTTCTGTGGTTATTAGCCATGTTATTCCCACTCCCACCTTTGCATCATCCCAGTCTATATTCCAAAATCTTATTCCCTCAGCAGAGCATCACACACGCACACAGACACTGATCTGGATACAAGTGCCACAAACGCCAGGCTTTCAAAGGAGAACTCTTCCCTTTTCCTTAAGCAAAGCACAGGAATCTATCAACCAGAGCATCTCTTTCTAGTAAAAAAGCCAGCACTCTGAAGTTTCTGAATGTAAGAATGACCCATCATCATCACCATCTGAAAACAGAGGAATTTGGAAGTTTTAACTAAATAATTACACATTAACTGGGTAAACTTAAAGATATCTAAATTGTTGCACCTAAGTTACCTGTGTTTAGAATAAGAAATTTCAGGGTCCACTACAATTGCCTGTATTTTCATTGCATATTTATCAGTGTTTATAGCTCAGTTCCTAACGAAATGTTTACCAAAGTCTGGGCACATCATCTTAGCACCCCTACAATCTGGAGTATCCCTGAGAGTCAGTCTGCACAGCGTGAAGTGAAGCTGGATTTTCTCAAAAGTAAAGAGAAGATGATGAGGCCAAGAAAGAAACCAGATCTCTGAGGTGGAGAATTGATTGTTCATGCCCTGGAACTTTCTAAATGTCACTTAACTGTGGCCTCTAATAAACTAAAAGTTTATTTTAGTATCTGTCTTTTTGGAAAAAAATAACCTAAGGCCAGGAGTGCAGGCAGATGGCAGAGAAGCTTCTTGTATGTATGCATGGACCACAACTATTGAACTGAGATGGGCTTGTCAGGACAAGATCATCAAACTGGGATAAGCAATGGGACATTCTGCTGCAGAAGTACCCAAAAGTACAAATTCCTAATTAGAGGGGAAAAAAAAAAGACTGCTAAGCAGAGGTTCTTATTTTCACCACTCAGCGCTACCACTGCCAAGTAACTGAGAAAGTGGCACATGTCAGATGCTGCTGCTTCAGGCTCTTGCAGCTCCCTACACTATGTTTAGTGCATAGTTTGATCTGTGTTTTCTGTAAAAAAGGGGACTCTGAATGCTGCAGAAAGCGAGGGAAATTTTCCTACTTTGTTTATATGTAGGAATCACCCAAGTGATTAATCCTTATTAATCCTTATTGTTACCTTCCCTAACACCCAGCTCAGCTCCACTACAGTACTTGTGAGAAGCAGCATAGAAGTGTCACCAAACACAAATATTACTCAATAAAACCTCAGTTCTGAACCCACTGACATACTGCTAGTCCTCCATAAAAAAAAATACAAGTTATCCTCTGGTACAAGCACATCACAGCTGGAGCTCTGCACTATGGGCAAGGGGAATCACTACACTCAGAAGTGCTCAGTGTTAAGGTTAGGTGTAGCACAAGGATAATTCCTTTTGGAATGCCTTCAATCAGAAGTCACAAGCACAGCAAGTAACTAAAGATACTGGGCAGATTGAACAAGACCTGCACTAAGGAAGAACACAGCTGACTCTTAATATGTGCCAAGTATCACTGTAGGGACACTGAAAACAAAATGTCTCTGCATATCCCATTAGCTTGTCGACAACCACACACTGCAACACACGTGGCATTTAAGTGGCTTTTTAATATCACAACAACAACAAAACAGAACTCATGAAATTGAGAAGCTCGGTGATAAACTCCTCTGAACTAATTTTGTATCAGATTTAAAAGCCAGCAAAGCAACTTTCTGTTCCACAGGTAATTATTCAATAAAATCTTGCACAAAGGGTCAACAGAACTCGTACAATCAAAAAGTCGAGCACTTCTGCTAGTAGTGATTGTACCAGGAATCTCTTCCCAGGCAGCTGGGCTGCTTGTCATGTTACTCTGAAAAGGACAGGAAAGGGAAAAAGGAAAAGAACATGTACATACAGTAACTCAGGAAAACAAGCATGAGCCAAGAGGTAGAATGATCTCCTACAATCATCTCCAGAAAAAGCAAAAATGAAGAACCTCAGCCAGAGGAAGGACCAGTCTAAAGCTACATCTAAAATTTGGGGAAGTACCTGCCCACTGCCTCTTAAAGCAGATTGCTGTGGTTATCATCAGGACTCTCAAATGCTGGCCATCAACTGCTACAGTCATCACAGGGACTCCTTTCCAGTCACACATGAAAAGCAGATCCAAGAGCAGGACTTCCATCTGACACAAGGAACCCTGCCCTTTAAGTATGGGTGTCTTTGAACACACCATTTAAATATTTTAAATACAAAGGAAGAGGCAAGGTATCCCATTGTTTCCCTCATTCTTTCTATCCCTCTCCTCCCCCCTTCTCTCTCTGTTTTTTACCTGGAACTGATCAGATGTACATGTGCTCATCTCTGGAGATACAGGAGGTGTCTGTCCTATTGAAGCTATTTTTTCTGCTGCAGATATTGGTTTCAAAGGTTCCTTGGTAGGTTCTAACATACCCTAAATAAATAAAAAATATATACATATGGTCTTTTTTAAATAATAAATTTAAAAATCAGACACACACACTTATATATATTCCAAGAACTGCAGATGCAGGAAAATAGGAAGCACACTACTAGGTAGTACTACCCTCAACTAGGGGCTTGGGGGTACCCGTATATCTCAGGGACACTTTCAGTGATGAGGGCAGAAGGAGATGGGGCAGGGGAGAGAATAATCCTGGTTCCTTAGGTCTAAGAAACATTTTAGAGCCAGTAACAGAACCCCAGGTGCTTAGCTGGAGCTTGCTTTCAGCAATGTAATTTAAGCTGGAGGAAAGTTATTTGATAAGGTGATGTCTTCTTCCCCCAGTTGTGTGTAGACAAGTCCAGAAATATCAAATGGCCCACCAGAAAGGTGCAAGTGCATCAATTCCATGTCAACAATTAAGCAATTCAGAAGAAACAAGTCAAATTATCACTATGCAGAATGATATCAAGAACAATAATTATTGACATGAAAATAAATGTATTAAAAAAATAATTAAAACTGTGTTTTTAATTTTAAACAAATGGTTCCAAGGTAGACAGGACTATGAAAAATGGCTGAAAACTCTGGTGTTCCTGGTCAACTGAGGGTGAGAAAGAGATCTACAGGAAGACCAAAGTTTGCACCGAGACATGCAAAGCACCTCGGAACAATCAGGTATGAGAGAAGAAACCCCCAAATAAAACCACTGGATTTGCAACTAGTGGATTTTAAAATAACTTCAGGAAGTCAGCTGCCAAAATCAGGACTCAACCACCAGTTACATCAATTCCTTTGGGTAGTAGAGAAACACGAGAAGCAGTGTGGCAAGAGAAAGCAGCAAGGCACTCACTGCCACCATCCTTTGTCCAGCTTATTGTGTGCACGAGTGTATAAAAGATTCAGGTGATAATTAATCAGGTGCAAAAAATAACAGCACATGTTGTGCACGAGCTGGCCTTGAGGCATCAGAAACAGCAGCTCCAGGAATTGGCTGTAGAAGTCGCTCTACAAAACTGACCTACAGTTTAAATCAGCTTAATATATACCAAAGGAAACTGGAATTCTTTTATAGTCCATTTCTGAATGACCATATAAAAGTGTGTGTGTGTATACATATGTTTCCCCAAAAAAGAACACATTTGTTCTGCTCAGACTAGCCAAAATGGCAAATCTGATCTTCGGAATGTTTTTACTATTACAGACATGGCACAGTCTGAAATGCCAAGCAGGAATTACAGAATATGGCATGGCATTAGGTTACTTGAGCTTCCCTCAGCCTACAGAAATTTGTATTATGCTTGCTATTTTTATCTGTCACTTGGGGCAACAAAAGACTCCTGGCTATACAATGCTTTTTGTGTGCCCAAGCAACCCGATACGTGTGTCAGTCCTTTATTAAAAGGACAATAACACTGCAGAGCATCACCATGCACCTCTCGACCTAGGGGTTCCGAGATGCAATCAAGTAATTAATAAACAGTCTGACAGAGGAAGGGCTGCACAAAGAGAAATGCTTGAGGGAGCTGAGGAACCTTCCCACACACGTTTCATGGGATACAGAAACTATCAAGCAGTTCTTACCCTTCCTCTGAAGCACCTGGTCATAGCACCAGGGCCTTCCAAAAGTGCTGGTGCCAACTGATGTTTGGATTCATTTCCATGTTCCTTTGTCATTTTTGACAACTATTTCACCACCTCGATTCTCGTGTCGAGTTTTAGTTGACATTTTTACACCTATACCTTATGTCTAATAGTTAAAATTCAACAAGAACTTTTTATTGCTGCATACACATTATTACATCAATTTTTTCTCTTTCAGAAGATGCCTCAAGCTAAATTTAAAACTAGCTAGCCCACCTTATTAGCTAGCTTGCTTTATAAGATGAGTAAATCAGTGCTCTTTTAATTTAAAATAAAACATCTCTTTGCACACATAATGAGAATTGTGTATTTGAAGATTCTTTTCTAGCATTTCAACCCATGTCTAAGCCACAACTGTACTTAGAAAAATATCTTCCAGTACATATAATTTAAAAAAATTTCATTATACAATATTGTTGGAACTACAACAAAAAATAACACAAAAAGCTTACCAGTCCTGCTGCATACATGGGTACTATAACAGGCTGTTTCTTGTTGCCTGTAAAGAGCTGATAAAACAACAACAAAAACATTTACTTTAGAGATTCTGTGTCAGTGACAATAATATTTTTTCAATGTTATACACCTTGTACAAGATTAATATCAGAGTAAATACTATGTTAAATATAACACAATGGTTAAAAACTAATGCAACTTTCAACAGGGCTTATAAAAAGTGAAGTTGTCAAACGGTCTGTCACAAAACCCCAGTGTGCAGTGCAGCTATGCAATTAAGAGACAAGCATTCAAACAAAAAGACTTCCACCTGATTCTACATGTAAAGCAGCTCCACTGTTTAGAAAGCAAACTTTATTGACAGACTCACAATATTCCTCGTGTCGATTCCCAGGGAGCACAAAAGCTTTTTGTTGCTGTGGGAGCCACCCCACTGGTATCTCAGTCCATATGCATCGTGGATATCCTGCAGCTCTGTCCACACGTCCATCAGTTCCCTGCACAATCCGTCATAAATCAAGTTATCAACAGGATTAACAGCTTAGCAGCCTTGAATATTTATTCTGGTTTTTAATACAAGTGACTTATTATATATTCCAATTAAGCTTACGCCCAAGCACAACACCCAGGGGAACTCAAACTGCACAGTGTTCTCAGAACAATTATAGTTCAAGCTTATAATTGGAAAATGATGTCCACAGCAGACAGGACAAGGCCTACTTAGACTTCATCATCACATGAATCAATACAGCAATTTATAGCAAGTGTAACTAATAAGACAGTCTGATTAACTCAGAGACATCACTTAAGAGAAGACAATGCACTGCTGACTAAGCTGATGTGCTAAGTGAAATGCTCCTGGCATAGGTAGTCACTGAAAACAAGCATTTTTACTCAATAGTTTTTCCAAAATATTTGAAGCAGACAACTCATTTTGAATTACTGCTCCACGTTCTAAGCTCCTGAATGTGACACGTTTCTACTTCACTTACAAGCTTGCTGCACTCATGACTTCTTACCCAGTGCTTGCTGAGGTCTCCTCAGTTCTCATCTGCTTTTCACCTGCTTCCAACAAACGATTCAAGGAACTTATCTCTTCTTCGACTTCAAGAACAGGCGTGGAAGGAAAACAGACTTCAAATATTCGTTCCAGACGACTTAGCAACGTTGTCTATATCAGAGAGAGAAATATTTATGGCAAGTTTTGTTAACTGCTTTCAAATTATGAAAATAAGCCAAGATGGGAAACAATGTGTGGCTGATACAAAGCTTCACTTACCACAAAATCTGTGACTCTCAGACTTTTTGTAAGCACCAAGTACAGGCTGCTAGCTACTGACTTGCCCTCTGCAAAGTGAAATCTTTATAAAAAAGTGCAGAACAGTTCTTACCAGAGTCACCCTGTTATAAATCAGCAGAAAAAGTGCAACCAGTATTACGCTGTATTTACTCAAGACTCAATTTACTCAATTACTCCAACTCTACACCTGCTAAGGGTTTCAATGAACACATTTTTCAGCCAGCTTGGCACTGAACAGCATCGTTTTGATGATGTGCTTCAATCCCAACTCAAGTTGTAATGTTAATTCAAAGACAGCTTCACTCCTTGTACCTGGTGTGCAACATGCCCGTGGTGTGGTAACAACTTGGAAAAGAGTAAGGAAAAGCTATTTATAGCCCAAAGACTCCACTCTTCCTAAAAGACTTGGTATCAATGACTCAGATGTATGAAAACTATAGCCTCCAGCTTCATTTGCTATGGTTCACAGGTGTAATGCAGAAGAGCAAAGAATGAGGCATTTAAACATATTGTTTGTCAAAAAGTATTTGAGAGATTTGTTTGGTACTTCTCCAGATGAAAAAAAGCTAATGAAGAAAAAGAATAATTACTTCATGCCTCAATTTTTTGCCCCAAAAACTATTTGTGTGTTTTTACACATCAGAGTTCGTTTAATTTAAACAGAATTACTTTTTTCCAAGCAATTTCCCCTTCCTCCTGTTCATGAGCCAGTGCTGAGTGCTGCAATCCTGCCAGGGTTAAACACCAACCTTGACAATATTTCTATCCTAGCCAAGTAACCTTAAAAACAACAAAAAAAGTCCTGTTAAGTTTTATTTTAGCTGAATAAGGAGCCAGCTAGCTGGCAGCACCGTTTGCATAACAACTTTATCTACGCTGCTTTCGTCTGACCTTCTTTCTGCTGCCTTCAGCTCTCACCAAAGGTATGTAAAGAGAAACACTCAGAAGCTGTGCAGGAGGGCTGCAGATCTATACCCCAGGGTTCTGAGGGACCAGGCAGGATTCTCTGGTTGTCACAGTAGCTGCAACCATGTCTTGATGTCACCATCACTTCGGCATCTGAGGAGGATGAGGTCTCAGCATAGATTGGTACTGATGCTTTGCAGGCATTTTAATTCCACACCACGCACTGGAGGATGCTCTGATTCTTGCCACTTGGGCCTTGGCAGATGGATTTAATATTAAAAACAAAAAAAAAACCACTTAAACAACCTCCTGCCCCCACAAAACCAAAAAACCCAAACCCATAAACAAAGCAAAGTATGCTTTCTTCTTTTTAAGTTCTTCCCTTACATTTCTCTCTCTTCCCTCTGCAGTATTGCCATATAGACACTCAATTTCAACTTTATTACAGCTCTAGGAACTCTCTCAGACATCAGATGTGGACATGGAACCTACTTTTTCCCCCAGTTCAATCCATTAAAAACAGGTAACTGGCAATCTCTTAACATTTATTAAAGTATCAATCGCAAGGTGTGTTCATAAAAATGAAATTAAAGCCTTTTCTTTTTTCAAGGTATTTGTTTTTAATAGCAGCACTCAAGTCTCTTATTGCTAGGGGAGGAAGCCTGACATAAAAGCAGCACTTCTATCTATCTTGGGAGGTCCCCAACAGCCACCTTCCCGACGCACACCGGGCAGCATCCAGCTTTGCTGCTGGAGGAATGCAAAAGGAACCGAGTAGGCGAAAATCCCACCAGCATCCCACAGCGTGTGCTGGGATAGCTGTGCCAGCAGAGCCCTCCTGTGGAGACACAGCATATCCCAGCATCAAACAAACAGACAGGGGGTTGTGTTCTGATCAAAATGATTTAAGGTGCAAAGAAGCAGGGCTGTTAGGTGGAAGTTATTAATGAGACCAAGGGATACGGCTGGGACAAACCTGTCTGCACCACAGTATCTGCTTCACAATTATAATAATTACCTCCAACATTGAATTTTTATCTGAAAGTTTACCTCGTGTATTGTCTCAATCAAGCAAAGTGCTGACTGTGTACAACAGCAAACACAGTACAGGAAACAACAGAGGCAAACACCACGCTACCGGAATATACTGGTTCTGTATTGGAGTCAGGATGGGGAGTGGGAACTGGGAACCAAGCTTGTTCAGTCTGTTCTCTGTTAACTGCAAAAAATCAGGAAAATTACCTTGCTTAGAGCATCAGCTCTTCAGTTTTGCTGCCTGGGAGAGAAGAGCCTGGCAGGGACAGTCAGCAGGCTGAATTATTCGCCAAGCATAACGTTAAACACCATTATATTATCCAGGATCCCAATTACACAGCACACCTGACTCACATCTTTTCTTTTTTCCCTTTTCCCCTTCATTACCTCCCTGGCATATTCTGACCATCATGAGTCATGCTCTACAGTATATAATTTTCCTTTTAATCATCTCTTGGAGCCCAATCACTCTGGCCACGCAGTAAGGGATGATGCCTGCTATGTTACTTGTAGGCTGCTTCATGTTTGTTGATCAGAATTCACATTTTTAGGAAGTTAAACTAAACAGTATTCCAGATTTTTGCCCAGCACTTCAGCACACAAAAGCAGGCTCACTTAAATTCCAACACTTAACTTTGGTTTCTTCTCTTTGGTGAAGAGGTGAGGCTCACTTCATGCCTGTAACACAGCAGGGATACGGATCCCCACTGAAAACAGAGGCAGCCAAAAGGCATTGTATCATGAGAACAGCATCACATTCCCTGAAAAGCACCAACGTCTGAGACCACGTTAGTGTTCCTGCTCGTGACTCAGAACGTGCTCACTTAGGTAATGAAAGTATCCACAGAAACTTGCTAAGAACCAAGCAGCATCTCAGCCAGCACCCGGCTTCAAATCCGAGCTGAAAAAATGGTGCCAAAATTTCAGGAACAGTTTAATTATAGCACTCTTTACACTTCCTTTCACCCTTTCTAAATTTCCAGAAACGCTCAGCCCTTATTTATACGTGATAGAGAAGAACAGTTTCCATAGCAAAGCAGAGTAATTAATTCTGTGTGTGCAAATGAACACAGGGATGAGCGTACGGACACCTCCGGGGCAGTGGACACGTCCCTCAAGGAGGCAGCTGAACTCCTCCTTCTAACTGGGGATGGAATCCTGTGGTCACAGCTCCCAGGTACAGAGGGCATTACCAAGATTTTGAAGTTAGTGGAAATCTATTGTTTGTACAGAATGGACTGTTAGGACTGTTGCTACTTCTGTCCCACATGGTAGTGCCGTGTCTTTCAGGGTGAAAAATCTGGGAAAAAGGAAAATGAGAACTTTTCTCCACTTTTCAGGTTGCTAAAAATATTTGATACTCGAGTGTTCTGCACTGCTGTTTGAGAGCAGTGATTCTTAAAGGCACATACAAATGGTCTAAAAATTAACCATGATTTTCCGAACAGTGGAAAAAACTCAAAGCCCCCCAGTTCCTGGGAAAGCATTAAAAATTTTGATAAACACTTGGGATACATGGTAATCATCACCTGAAACAACAAAAACATCCCAGACAGAACAGACTTGCAAGAGATAATAACCAGAGGGTTAGAATTGATCTCCTTGGCTGTTCAAACAGGGGGCAAGCTCCAGCCCCCAGAGCTGAAAGGCCAAAGTACTTGCTGTACAGAATTTGTTTTTCTCCTCACAAGACTATAGAATCAATGAATCCCTTCACCACAACCAGCCTACACTGCCCACCCAGAGCACCAAACCCTCCCTGGCTCAGCAGTGACAGGTCACCACCTCTCCTGAGAGCCATGAAGAGGAGACCCAAGAACCTGCCATGAAGGCAATGTCCTTGGGCTACGCTACAGAAACAGTCGATGTGAAGCGAGGTTTCCACTGTGTGGCTGCTGCAAAGCTTCTCTGGGTGAAGCTGCAGGGGACTGTGTGCAAGAGGGGAAAGAAAAGACTTCTTCTCTCCACGGTTCAAATCACACGTGGGCTGTGGAGCAGGCACGAGAGCTCACCCAGTGAACTTCTCATGCTGAAGCTGAAGGATGGAGTGACACTTTGTCCCTCCTTCCTCCCCACTCTGTCGTGGGCACAGCCCCACTCCTCCATGCAATCCTTCCTTCCCCATATCCCACTCTTGCTTACAGCCTGCAGCACCTCTGCTCTGGCAGCCTTCAGAGGGGCTTTGAGAAGGGAGGGAGTGAAAGCAGGGGTCACCTTCAGCCCTCCTGTGCCTGCTGCCAGGAAGAGAGGCCACGGAGAAAGCTCTCTAGCTCTGGGCTGCTGGCATCTACTGAACACAAAACTGGGAGACCCAAGGGTAAATAAAACCAGGGCAATAGTTAAATTATTGAGAATACTCTAGATATTCGTGTCTTATCTGATCTGATAGAAAAGCACAAGAAAGGAGACAGAAATGAGCAGATGAAGGATCCAAGATGCTAAATGTATAACTTAGGAAAGGAATAAAGTCCATATGCATTTAATCAGCTTCTCGTTAGAATGCAGAAGCCGAGTGAAGGCTCTCAAAAAACAGCAGAACAAAGCTCAGTGGCCAGAAGCCAAGAAAAGCAACTGTTTAACCAGATAGACTTCATTTATTTATTTATTTTAAACAATGAACCCACTGCTCCAGAGAGTGCCTAACACAGGTACTTATGACCATTGTAACAAAATAAAGCAGAGGTTGAATGAGAAACTCCCTTTGCTGGGTTTCCTAACAACCAAACCGTATTTTCCAGCAACACCTTTGCCTGTGTGGAGCTAAACCAACATCTGCTCCTGCACTTCCACCACATGCCAGGGGCTGATTTTGTTTGTTTGGGTTTTTTTTTCATCTAAGAGCTAAACTACACAGCCATGCAGTTAAAGTTAACATAGGGGAGCTGAGAAAGTTGTTTCCACGGATGCATCTCACCCTGGGGAACATTTAAAGGGTTATAAGAAGGCAGCAACAGATCTAAATACCCCCCCAAAAATATTTTTGATCGGTAACCATAGAGATCTTGACCTCAGCTGCAAAGCAAATCTGAAAATACAGTGGCTTGAGAAAGAAGAACAAGGCTTGTGTGGTCTTTTCACTGCTGGATGAAAGAGTTACAAACCACAGGGAAGTCCGTGGTAGAAATGTGAAGCTGCCTCCCTCCTCCCTGCTGGAAAGCTCACACATTTATTCTCCCTCAGTTGAAGAACATAAAGTTTTGCATCTTCTATGCAGGCAAAGTGAAGTTTAACAGTTATTTACCCAGACTACACTAAATTGACTTCCCATTTCAGTCAGCCGTGTTGTTATCATTTAGTGGTGCTGTACCAACTTTCCAGCCAGGCTCTGAGGAAGTGCAATTGAAGAAACTTATGTGTACAACAGGGAAAACATTTCTGTGCTGTGATGTACAAACAGAGATGCTAAAACACCTCCCCCCCCCAACTGTTCCCTTTTGTAAGATCCCTTTAGCCAGCCTGTTCTGAAAACACAGCAATCATGGGCTACTTTTAATGGTCTGTTTGCTACTGCTGTTCAGCTGCACATACTTAAGAACTGTGCTATGGACTTTAAAAAACCCCCAGCCCCTCCCAGGCAGACATATTTGCACTGTGAGTTGTTACCCAACTGTCTGAACTCGACTCAGCCAACACCACCTCACTTTATCTTGGTGAGCTGCGAGACTGGGGTCTGTACAGTCACATTTACTTTTTTCCAGGAAGATGACTCCGTCCACTGCCCCAGACAAAGCACTCCAAGTGACAGCAATGCAGGGCTTTGTCTTGAAGCATACTTGTGGCTTAGTAACTGTTCATCACCCACGCTGCCTGATTAATCTGGAGAGACAGAGCTCGTGAGCACAGCCTCTTTGACGGGCGGTGGATCTTAAACCCCACTTGGCACATTGTCCAGGCTTCCCCTCCTCACTTCTGGGAGCTCTCAGCTAAACCAGGTGAGAGTTTTGGCCTTCCAACCAAGTCATTATTCATCTCCTCCTCTAGAGATGCCTACACTCCTCGAACACTGCCAGGCACAGACCTATTACCCACCCACACGAATACCATAGGTAATGACTGCTCTGTGCTTTGCTGCTAAGTTCCTACATATACATATATATATATATTCTTAATGCACAGTAACCCCCTCAACTGACTAATGTTCAACACCATCCCATGGAAAAAGCAGTGCTATGAGCCTTATATTCCTTAAAACATAACCCACTATTGTGTATGTGACTGTGTGAAGGGGATTGATGCACATGGCACAGTGCAGGGCTGCTCAAAACTTGTTAGGTCAACCAGTTCACCCACTACTACATCCTAAATCAGTGTTAATGAACACAAAGGGACATCTCTAATACAAACCTGCAGCTACACTGAAACCAAATACTACATATTTTTCAGATGAAGACATTAAATGGTTAAGGTATAGGGCATTATTAATATGGATTCAAATAACACTGAGTATCTGTGGCCTTTAAAACTGTAACTTCTTCCTGAGGGACTGCAAGTCCTTCCAGTAATTCCAACTGAATGCCATATACCGTGCCCTTTTTCTTCTCCCCTCCTCACAACCCTACTGAAGAGAAGGGTCAGCAGGTTACAAATCCCATGTTTTAGATCACATGCAGGACTCGGAAAGCCAAAGACCAAAGGCAAATGAGAAAAGACCTAATGATCTTTTTGCCACCACATGTCACTATATAAGGTCATTTTTGTGACCTTTTCCTCCTTACTTTCTTCTTTTACACTCTATATTTTCTAAGAAAAACTGGATTAATTAGTTGAATTCAAGCAAAGTAATTTTTAATTAAACATCACGCCAACTCCAGAATCTTTAAACCAGTTTGCCTGGCACACACCTTACCACCACGACCACGTGCAGAAAGCACAACACTTTGCTGCTGCCTTCTCATCCAGAACACACAAACTAAGGAAACAGAAAGAAAAACATGCAGAGACCATTGGCAAGGGAGCTTGAGCTACTGGTGAATAACTTCCCTTCCATGCTGCATTCTGGATGAATGAAAATTGCTGCATACATCACTTCCACCTTCAAACAGCAACGCTGCTGGCTAAGTATAGGAAGGCAGAAAACCAAAGAGAATGGCATTTAGGTCTTTTTGTTTATGCACCATTCAAAATTATTTCACTGCCACATCAGAGTGGCTTTCCTAGCCCCAATAGTACAGACCTAGTGTATACAGGATCTTGTAAATGATCCCAGTCTGCCTTTAGCCTAAGCCAAGGTCTCGATTTCATCCATCTCAGATGTCTAACACATGCAGTGTTTCTACCTTGCACAACCTGCTCCCTTTAAGTTGCTCCAGCAAGTGCTTTCTGCACCTGCCAGCAATACATTGATCCAAGTGATCTGCTCTTCCCCATCCTCCTCTGGCCAGGGTAATAAAAAACTTTGCTGGCTTACCTCTCCCTAGCTTTATTTTGCATGCAAGTGTTCCTGCTTTTGCCTCAAACAGCTCCAGGATCCAACTTTAATACAAAGGGAAACAGAAGATCAGCAAATACTTTGAAAGGCTGTGTTTTGTGGTTTGACCTCAGTAACAGGCAAAATAAGGAAGCTGACAAAAATCTGAGTTGAATTTCACTAAGATTCTGCACTCGGAGTACTGGGATCCTGCTGGCTCACACTGACCCAACTCACCTCAACATTTCTGATTGCAATGTACTCAACTGTGGCTCAATGGAGTAAAAACATAATTACTGCTTAACATTAAGCCAAAGGTGGCTTTTTTTTTAACATACAAAGGTTTCTATAGATCCTTCCAAAACTGAAAGCACTTACAGAATACAAAGTTCTGAAAAAGCGTAATTATTGTTTTAAGAGTTAACTGGAAAAAAAAAAGGGGGGGGAAGTAGCAACTGAGAGTCATTGCAAGGCTAAAGGAACTATTGCAACAGGGAAAACATTTCCAGCTCAGCTTCCTCTAGAGCCGATTTGTGCAAAACATTCTCCAAGTTGCATTTCCTCACTGTCAGAGGAGGCAGAACATCACTCCATGTCCAAACAGTCACAATTGGCTGCAGCACAAAGAGAAGGAATAACAAAAATATTTAAGTATTAAAAGTTGCTTTACAATCTAACCAAACTACTGCACAGCTTCGTGGCAGATCACTGCACAACTTCCACTGGAACTCAGCTTTTTATTTGCTGCTAAAGCAGGCTTAGGGAGGGGGAAAAAACCTACAGAACCTCTGAAGGTTCTGCTTTTATAGACAGCTACATTCAGAAGTGTCTTCTATTGTAACCCAATCATAAAATTATGGACAATGGTAAGTGAACATAAATGTATGAAACCTTCAGGCTACCCCTTAATAGCTTAATTAACTAGAAAAACTGATGATTTACTAGAATCATCTCCCTGTTCCATTGCTTTGGCAGATTCTGGACCGTGTTTCAAGTGACACCAGGAGCAATTTAGATTAACTGTAGATTAATTAGTACTCTCCAATTTTAAAGGCAAGTGACCAACGGAAGAGGTAACAATAAGTTTGTGCTTTCAGCTTGAGAAACTCACCCACACGTTCAGGTGATGATGAGCAGGGTTTTGCACAGGCACAGAAATCCACCTGTAAATTCACTTGTGAGCCTTTCTTTGGCTGGTGTGTTAGTCATTGTGCTGAACAGCCAGGAGGAAGTGTCAGGAGCTGAGGCTCACACGTTTAATGTGATAAGAAATCAGCACTAGGCCCCAAAAGCTCCATTCCATTTGCTGATGCTTGCAAAGCTCTGGCTGCCAGAACCTTCTGAAAAGCCACTTTGTCCATCACTGGTAGGGAACAAAGCAGCAGGGCTGTCACCAAAGCCTACACAAGGTCCTGGAAGGAGGGACTTCCCTCATTTCCCTGACTGCCAGAGGAGTTCCAAACCTTTTAGGCACATGTTACCACTAACATGTTTTACTGGTGGTGTAGCTGCAAGCTTCAGAAAGACAGAGCACAGTCTGAACTACTCACATGGGGTGATGGGATTGAGAAGAAGAGAATTTTAAACTCAATTTGTTGTTCTGAATTTTGTAAGTGATATTTAAAAATTATCTATGTGTGAACAGACATGGATCTCAAAGATGAGTGGTGAAAGACCTAGGAAGGAATTAGTTAGGAATTAACACATACTTCGCTACCAAGGCAGAAAACATAGGGGGTGGGGTAAGAAATAAACCTATCTACTTCACCCTCCCCAAAACCCCTAATTAGAAATAGCAGCAGCTCCAAGAAATCATCAGTCCTGTATTTGTAATGTTGCTATAACATGGAGCTTCCCATTATTAATGTGCAATAGAGGCTTTAAATAACTTAAATGGTTAAGCTGTCCCTGATATTCCAGCTCCTGGGGAGAACTCCATAGGTCATATTTTATCCCACTCTCTGCTCTAAGCAAACGAGTCCTGCTATTTACAAATGAAGTCATCATTTTAAATCAGGTTTTGAAAACATGACAACGAATGGTGATGAAGAATTTCAGGAACCAGTAACCTCAGCTTCCAGCCACACCACTGTTTTACGAAAAAGCAAGATCAGAGCAGCCCCCCCAAAGGCAGTAACCTGTGCAGCAAAGGAAGAACTGTCATGGGCTTCGAGACGTTTATGATGGCTTGTTCCTTTGAGCAGTTCACGTAAAGAACCACGTGTAATCATCAAAGAACCACATACAATCGTCGAAACAAATGCACACAAGTTCTAGCAAACCCCACTCATTTTTCTGCAGGAAATAACAGTGCAGAAGTTGCAAGATGCAAACACAGCATATGATTTCATACCAGGCTGTCTCAGCCACCAAATGAAGTCTCTCCCACAAGACAAACAAGGACTACTCAAACATTTGTTGTATGCAGAAGCAGGAACCAGGAAGAGCTGTATGCACAAGAGCCGAACACTGAACAAAATGAAGAACCCCCTTACCTGAACTGAAGGTGCTGGCTCTTGAGATTGCTTACTGGTAGTTCCTTGGGAAGATGCTAAAGCAAAACTGTCAGTCTTGTGCAATACTGGATCATCGACCCTGGCAGATGCCTCTGTCCTATGTGACTGCCACGTCTCTTTCCTGTGATGGGATTCGCCAGCCTGCTCGTCCCCGAAGGCAGCCCAAGAACAGCTGTCTTTTTGTTCATCCTCAAAAGCATTCCAGTCTGTAGCCTGGTTACAACCTGCTGAACTGAAGTCTGCGAAGTCGTCCGAGTCCTGAAAAGCAACACCCTCCTCTTGAGGTTTTGGCACTGAATCGAAGTCTCCAAAGTCACTCTCGTCACCATTCCCTACCTCAGTAGTACGCTGGGAGCCTAAGCCTGAAGTTTTACTGGTAGCATCACATTCTAAAGCATCAGCAGTCTGATTTAGTTCAGCTTGATCCGATCTTGCTGGCTGCTGAGAAACAGCACTTGTGTCCCTGAATTCACCAAATTCATCGTTAGGTTCCCCAAGACATGCAGGCCGTTCGGAAGTTCCTTCAAGATCTAGAGCATTTATTGATTCTTGAGGATTACCCAAGGTGGGAGATGCACTGCTGACTGAGCCAAAATCACCAAAATCATCATCGTGTGCATCACTGCCAGCTGCAATTTCAGTGCCACTTCCACCATTCTTAAGATCTTCAGAATCACCCGATTTTTCTCCTGCGAGATCACTGCTTAGGCTTTGGATCTTATCCACCTCCATGTCCTCTGTTCCCAAGGAGTCCTCAGGCTTAGGAAAACCTTTGCCATTCTCTGTGCCGTGTTGTCTTCTCCTCCCATTGTGTTCCCCATTTTCAGTAGTGCATATTGAACTTCCAGTTGTTCGAGACGTACTAGAACCTGCAAATTCATCATCTTCCAGTGCTGACGGACCCTGCTCACAACTGATTTCTGAAATGCAAACCTCTCCTTCAGTACAAGTTACTCTGTTTATTCTGTTGTTCTCCTGAATGCTCAGAGAGTCTCTTTCATTAAGAACACTGCATATTGTAGGTCCTGTTCCCTCTAAAAGGATTGGGGTTTTGTTGGAGAATGTAGCAAAATCTGCAAAGTCTTCACCTGAGCTAGGCATTGAGTTCAAATTTCCCTCAGTACTATGGGCGCTAACAGTTTTCAGTCCCTTTGAGTCGCTGACACGGTCTAGATCTTCTGTTCCCTGAGGATTTACAGGGTCCGATGCTGCAAATCCATTTGTTAGAATCTCTAGACATGGAAGTTTCTCACCATTACAAGCATCTATTTGCTCGTCCTGGCTCTCAAATGCTAAACCAGTTCTATCGGCACGAGAAGAAAACCCCTCCGATTTCCCAGTGTTGTCTCTTTGTTCTCCTCTTTTGCTTACATCTTCTAAAGCAGTACCTGAAGTTCTAAACTTGGATTTTTCTTTGCTGGTACTAGTAGCTGACATATCAGAAAGTTCCTTCGTGAGGATGGGAAGCTCTGCAACGCAGTCTTTATCTTTAACATTTTTAACAGATGTGAAAGCTGCAATGCTGGCTACATTGTCAGAATAATCACAGAGTGGGATGAAATGATTTGTGGGTATGAACTCTTCCTTTGGATGGCTGTAGTCTGCTGTATCAAAATCAGCAAAAGCTACACCAGCAGTGCTGACACCAGAAAATCCTCCAAATTCTCCAAATTCATCTTCATCGTCATCAGCAGCTCCATTGTCTAGCGGTGGAGGGGATGAGGAGTACATTCGAATAATGTCTGGTTCCATTGTTTAGTTCCACTTCAGAGTTAATGTATTTCTAGAAAAGGGAAACAAGTATATTAGAATTCAGCTAACTTTTGTCATATTTCATTTTTTTATGTTTGTTTCACACTTAATTTTAGAAGCACGTGTATAGAACAATGTCCATATTAGAGAAAGGAACATTCCCCAAACCCATCTTCTAACCAATTCTTTTGTTTTAGAAGTCACAGAGAAGGTCCTGGGGACAGGTCAAGTCTCTTATAAAACACTGGGTGACTGTATTCTCAGCAGACAGCACTGAGACACCAAAACACAAACCAAGTTTGTCTTGAGCTGTTGTGCAAGACACCTACACAGCTAAACTGAGTTTTAACCCATCAGTTCCCTACTCCCCACCACCAGCAATCTGTGAGACAGCTGATGACCCTGGGCCATCTTCTCCCACACTCCTTAGTGTGCTGGCAGTGCAACAGAAATGAAGCCACCTGATGGGCTATGCCCCAGTCATGTAGTTAAGGCACCTCCAGACAGCAGCTCCGAAGCCTTTGAAAGCTTTCTCCAGCTTTGAAAGAGTGAGGGAGTGGAGGGAGGAGCTGCTGTTCTCATCACCAGCTTGTCTTACAAGCCACCAGTTGGGAAACACCATTATGAGCACCAGCAAAGCCTCGAGCAAAACAAACTTCTCCATCAAAGGTTCTTCTCAAAAGCAGAACGGAGCAAGATTATCCATAAAATATTTAAACACAAATCACTAATCAGAGGGGAAAAAAAAGTATACCCATGGCCTAGATAGAAAGAGATTAAGGTCTCCATCTTAACACTGCAAACCACCGCTGCAACAAGCAAGGTATGGATGGAGAATTCTCTTTCCTACAGAGCCATCTTGACTTCCTTTTTTCAATACTGTCCATAATTAATGAAGCAATAACTACTGCTATTTACAGATTCACATCTGTACGCACCACTTATCCAGTTCATACCTTAGAGCCCTTGAAGTGAGAGCTATAACTGAGCTCCTTCATTCCAAATGACACTTGTCACCAATAAATTCTAAGCATTACCCACAGAAAAAGAGTGAGAACAACCTAATGCATAGTAGCAGATATTTGAATTTCTAACCACCAGAATAGGTGCAGACTTTACAATAGCAGCTCTGAAACACAAATAAAACAGGACCCCTAACCCCAGTGTCTTTAGCAAGTGTAGTACACACACCTCAGCAGCAGTACACAGAGGGTGTAACAAACTCCTGCTATTTGCCAGGGTAATCTGGTATCTTCAAGGTGACTAACATACCTACATGTTTTTTAAAGGGTATTTTGCAGTTACAAAAGAACATCATTCTTATCAGGTGAAGCCATGAATTAATTTGTAACATCACATGCAAATTGAAGACTGCAAAGGAATTTTGTTTAGAATAAAGAATCAGTTGTCAACAAGCTCCCACGTAGGCTTACTCAGCACCAGCTGCTTAACAAGGTATCAGAGAGAAGAGCTTCACGCTCTTATCTCCAAGGCCTCATCTCTCAAGAGCACTCTCCCTTTCACATCAAGGTCTAGGCATCGCCGTTTCATGTCGTACATGAATGTAAATATCCTTTCCAGGATGTCTGCAGAGTGTGACTGAGTTCCCACCGAGATTACTCCAACCTGTCCACCTTCCAAGCCTCTGGGTTTCCAACTCACTATGGGCATTTCTTCTCTGTAACTATCAGAGCAGCTGTTCCTTCTTTACATCCAGATTTACATAAATCTGCTGTGGTCAACCAGCAACAACACCAAGATTAAACACCCAGCCTACGACTGCTCTCTGGATGGTTTACTGCAGAGGAGCTACGCACAAAGACAAGTGCTGGGTGACCTTTTGTAGGAAAAAAGCCTGGTTCAGTAGATATTGGTATCTATCAGCTGTGCTCACCTCAAGGCACCTCATCTTGGGGATATTTAAAGCTAGAGGGGAGCTGATTCAACAGTGATTGGCATTGTGTCTGGAATTCCTGACTCCCAGGGTCACAGATCAGTAGCTCCTTAGTAACACTCTGCCATTTAGGAGAAAGGACAGAGAAAACTGCATCAGTTGGGACAGGACTAACTTCCTCCCTCCCCAATTCCTGGGAAAGGACTTCTTCCTTTCTTTTTCTGCATTAGAAACAGAGTGGATTTATTTGGTTGTAACAGATCATCCCTTGTAACTAAATCCGAGTTAATGAGTCTCCAGTTGAATCCCAGCAGACGTTAGCATAAATTCATTATTAAACCTCCTGAAATTTAACAAGAAGTGTTATGCCTATTTGGAAAATCCAGTTGACACAGTATTTATCACTTTACCCCATGAGACAAAAGCTGAAGAGGCTGCAAAGGCAAGAAACTAGTTCTTCAAACAAACAAAAAAACCCTCAACTCTATTTTAAGGATAGCAGTGCTGGATGTAAACCTTCATCATCCCCAAGGAAAAAGGAGCTTGAACAGAAACAATGAAGAAGGGAAGAAAGAAGGTAAAAACAAGAGTCCTACCAAAAACACCCTGACCAGCTTTTGGGGAATAATACTGGAGGGTGGGATAAGCAGCTCCTTGACCAAGTGCTGCAATTGAAGCCACTACAACCTGGACAGTATTTTTATCACACGACTAGATGTCTTATCCTTTATTAGGCAGAGATGTACAAGCCTTCCAAAACCCATCTCTAAAGCCATTTAGAAAGAAAAGATTTTAAAATACAAAGTGACAGTTGTGCAGCATGTTGATCTACACTGGGAAGAAAAAGGCACACAACTAAACCCACAGAAATTTGAAACGGAACCCCAATTAAAATCCCTAAATATTTCCATTCCTTGCAAACAGGTAGTCTGTAGAACATTAGATGCTCATGGAAGTCAAATGTTTGTGTGCTGACCAAACTAAAGCTAACACACTTGGTTCTTGAAACAAGATTTCTGGTGATAAAGATCAAGGTTAACACAAAAGTATCATCCTACATATAAAATCACTCCAAATGGATACAGATCAGATTTTTCTTCTTTTGAAGCAGTTTTAGGATAATCAAGTCATGCAAGTAATTATATTCAATTAAAAAGGAGACCAAACCTAGGCAGACCAACCTTCCCTCTCCCAGCAGCTTTGTTTTTAGTGATGAAAAATCACGAGGAAGGGAGGAAAAAACTGAAGGCAGAAGCAACTGGCAAGTACATAAACTCACAGCCCTGTGCACAGAGAATGTCATCATAATTTTGCTGGGTGGGTAATAGAACAAATCCACATTCTACTCCTACAGCTTTCTAAAATCTTGGGAAGTACTCGGATCAGCCGCAACTCTTTTGCTTGGCCAAGAAGTGCCGCCAGCTCGGTGGCCTACCTGGGATACCATAGCTGTAGAGATGGAAATAGATGCAGGGGGATGCTGACAATCCTCCTAATTTATGCATCACATAGGCCAATATTACTTAAACAACCTAAATAACAAAATTGCAGTGACTCAGACTAAACAATGAAGCCTAACTAAAGGGTTTTTTACTGTATCTCAAAGACTCAAACAGAGGCCTTGAAAAAACTTCTGACCTTTCCCATTAAAAAGAAAATGTCTGTTTCACCAAAACCATACGTGTTTGGTTTTATTTTTAAACCTTCTCAGATATATAGGCTTGTATAAGTTGGTTTCCATGCGAGTTATTTAAAATGTCACCTTCAGCTCTGTATTAGGAACTGTTCCATCGTTAGACATCAGATCTCATGCAAGAAACACCGATCAAAAATAATTCTTCACCTGCACTGGACATACATTACCCATCATAACAACTCCAGCCATATTTTATGTTGACCATCTACTGTATTGTTATCTTAACCTCAGCTAAAAATAAACCATAATAGAGTTGAGAAAATCCTTAGGGGCAAGGATGATCTAAAAAAAAAAAAGCCCAAGATGCAGCATTCAGAAAACAAACTGAATAACGTGAGTGCAGCAAGCAGCACAGTCAAAGGGAATTTACCTACATGACTGTTTTCCAGTTAATATGAGAAAAGGGAGGCAAGGAACCAGAACAGGACAAAGCTAAGGTGAAGAGGCTGCATGGGGGGGTGAAACAGACTGCCCAAGCCCAATCAAACAGGTAGGAAGATCTCTGACCATCTAAAAATCTTCTCCCCTGCTATTTCTGCCATTGCAAACAAGAGACTTCCTTCAATTTTTCATTTCAAAGCACTTTCAAAACATCACAGGGATCATTTACACAGCAGCAGTCCAGCAGCACAATGCTCTGCTCCACATAGGTTTCAGTAACAGTTGCCAAAACAGGATCTGCAAGGAACATTAATTGTGCATTTAAAAACCTGATCGTTTGATAGTTGATCAGTCTAACCTGTAAGAACCAACTGCACAATCAACTGCACGGACCTGGGTATTTAAAAAAGCATTTAAAAAGCCAAAGTTAAAGAGCTCCAAAATGTAGGAATCTGTATTACTTATGAGCATAGGGCTGTTATCACAATTCAATTCTTGTTTACAGAACTCAAAAGAATATCGCACCCAAAGTCAAACAGAAGGAAAGAAGTCAGACCAGTACTCCCTCCCCCCTTGACTGACTAATTAGTGATTTATTTTTTCCCTTAAACTGGGCATAATCCCAATTCTCCTCGCAATACACAAAACAGCATGGGAATTTTTAGCCTTAATGTAGTTTTCTTCACAAAGAATTAATTACGATCCCCCCTTCTCGACTCTCAAAAGCCTTCCACCTGCCAGCCACAAACTACTGAACCAAATCCATTATCAGCCACTGGAACATCGACGTAGTGAAAGCCCCCAGGTCCGACAGAACAACAACTTTGCTCATTAATTCACCCAGCTAATCCCTGCTTTGTGTGGCATCTCAAACAGGGGCTAAGAGCTGGAACCGTGGCTTCATCTTTTGTGGTACTTCATACCCGACTCAGCCCTATTCTTGGTGAAGACATCAGGCTGTATGATTTTGTACAACTGGTATTTTGAGTGATTAACCCACAATGTGACCTAACTCGCAGAGGAGAATTTGAACAAAACCATGACCTAAGGGCAGATTTTTTTATTATCCCCATATTTTTTGAAGAAATTGGCTCCCAAATGTAAAAAGCCAGCTGAGAAGTTACCATGCAGTTTTGCACTGACTTGTTCACTCGAGCCTCTGGAAACACACAAATTTTAACCAAATAGAAACCACTGATTTTTCAGCACACGTTCTCCTTTGAAAGAAATGATGACAGTTTTCACTTGCATATAATAAGAACAGCTGTTTTTATGATCTGGAACATGCCACAACCCAGGTTTCTGGCAGCTGACCTTACACTTTGAATTGAAGGATCTGGGATAGTTTAACCTCTCATGTTTAGACTGGATTATTTTAGTGACCGTGGCAGATTTATACTGACAAGTCTCACCGAGTTCTTCAGAATCACAACAGCTCAATATCAGACTAATGATGGATTTCTATCAATTCCTCATGACATGCCATTGTCCCACATGTCCCAGAAAAATAATTAGAGGATTGTGTTCTTTTTCAGATTCCGTTTTCCAGAGTCATTCACCTGTTGTGGGTTTGGGTCTTCTTAAAATCTGAAAATACCAGTTAACTTCTTACTTCCACGTGTTTCTTTATATTCATACTTTGATACTCATTGTAAAGAAAATTCACAAATAAAATACGAGACCATTGTTAAAGTCATGCTGTAATTCACCAGTACACTGAAAATAAAATGTCAATATATACTCTAAGATTAAAAAAAACCAGTGCTGGTTATTTTGGTCAGATTCAACTCTGTTACTACAGCTCTTGGTGCAAACCTTTTTTTCTAAGGTCACAAGAATTTAAGAATGTGACTCAGGTTAATCTAAAACCTAATCTAAAACTCAAAAGAAGAGAGAACACAGAAATCAGTAATGCCAGAAAAGATGAGAGCAGCAGTTAACTTATGTTTTGATAGGGCAGGAATTTGGAAGGACAAAATGCATACCCTTTTCTCAAGTCACTAACCAGGTTTCTATCCATCAAACCAGGTATCCTATTATTTGCTTGCAGTAAATAGGGAACAATATCTGCTTTCCTCATACATGGATCACATCCTTGTTCATTACCTTGTTGTAAGAATAATACAAACAGTGTAACAAAGACATGGCAGCAAAGAGAGCATTATTAGAATACACAAAAGCAGGTATAAATAGTTCCTCCTCTAAGGCAAAACCTGAAATAGCACGTTTGGCTCTTACTAGAGGCCACGAACAATGGGTACCTCTAAAGAAATATTTGTAAATTCAAAAGAAGAAACTCCTCGTAGAGCAGAATGTTCCCTTTCACTTCAGATGAACATTAGCAAAGCAACAGACAACCTCTCAACTGTGGCTGATTCCGAAAGCAAAGCCAATCAAGCCATCAGTTAAAGCACAAAGAAAACAAAATAATCAGAAGTTGCACGATCAGGATCTCCATGGCAGAAACAAGGTCACTGAAATGCCCTACAGTGAAAGCCTTGCAATGGCAAGGAGATGGATTCAAGTCATGAGCCACTAGCACCTGATTTTCTGAAAAGATTTAACTCTGCTACTTGCAAGGGAATTCCTCAAGCAGAAACCCGAGACACCACAGTAAGGACCAGATCTAGCCTTCTCATTGCAGCAAGATGTTGGCTTCCAGCAGGAAAAGCTGTCCTCTCCTGCTATAACTGCACCTTCTGGTTGGCTTAAGAACAATGGGAATTGGATTTACAGTCTTTCTGCTTCTGAGGACTTATTTCCAGAAGGGCCATTGTAAACAAAAGAGCTTGTCTGCTAGAACATCACTCCTACAACCCAAACCCCCTCTAAAAAGAGGGTCACTGTCCATGCCAAAGTCAGTATGTTCCTAAATCATTTTAATAAGCTTACTTTTATTTCTGGAATAAGTTACCAGCAAACAAGACACTGCAAGAAAATGTTTACTTCATAAAGCCTCCAAAAAAATCAATGTTTTCAGTTTTGAACCTAATGCTCTCAGAGCCAGGAGGTCCATTACCCAAAGCAGGAGTTCCAGAGCACCTTTTTCACTTGGGCATATATGAGTTGAGGAAAACAATGTTCTCCAGTTCCAATCAGGAAAATGTATCCAAGCCTTAATTCCCATTACCCCACACTCAGAATTAATCAATACCACTGTACATTACCGTGGTTCCAACAAACACCCAATAAGCTAGACACTTTCCCTTAGAAAGTGTTATATGTAAAATGAACATTAAAGTAACAAAACTTGGGAGGCTTCCACCAGGATTCAGGCACTTCTCTCCAGCAGCTCTGCCCTCCTGTCCTCCTCCCCTCCCCAGGCTGGCAGCACACACCAGGCACCCCCAGGCCATTCAAGGTGCAAACCTCAGTGACTGAGTTCCTTCTCCCCTCGTCACTGAGCACACAGAAAGACTAAGCTGGGTGGCACAAATGTGAAATTTAAACAGATTTGGATACAGATATCTCCCTTTAAATTTTACTTGTTAGATTATATAAAGAAGCAACCAAACGTGTGCTTTCAGTAGTTGTGCTGCTTCACTTATCCCTATTTCATCTCAGCTTAGCTGTGGAATCAGAGGAACATCTGAAAAAATCTGAATCCAAATGTTGTGTTAGTTCACGAAACTCTTTTTTAACCAAGAATAACTTCATTTCCCCGAAACCAAAAGACCAGGTTATTTTTATAAAGTTACTACAAGCAAAAAAAATGTAATGTTTCAACGCAGAATGTACAGACCTGCTTAACTGGTGCAGATGAAGACACTCACTGCACCTAAATCTGTAAACAGAGTGGAAATGTTACAGAAACAAGCATGTTTTTAATTCCTATAGGCAAAAACATCTGGCTGGGAAAGTCAATCAGGTTTAAAATCTGGCTCTGTGGGAACACAATATTTGTGTCCAATGTACAGCTCAGATCCGTACAACGTGTAAAGACAGATGTCGTAAGTCACACATAACTGGGATGTTTTCATTCTTCCCATTGCTCAGATTCCATTTAACAGTGTTCCAACTCCGTGAGAAAGCTTTTTTCCTGGATATTACCCTGAAACACGTTAGCTGGGAATGTGTTCTAAATTAAGATGAAAAGATGCTGGATTAGAAAGTATTAGAACTAGATTACCTAAGGCCAACTGTTCTCAGAGATTTATTTACAGAGCTGTGTGTTCTCCATCACACATAAACCCTCCAAACTTCAAGCAGACCACAGTGAAGAGCAGATTACAGCAGCCCAGAGGTGCACTCCTGCGTGAGAAGTTCCCTCACAGCTTGGCAGAGGAAATACAGCTGCACAGGGAGAACAAGCACAGGTCTTCCTTCCACTGCCACAAACTTTTGCTTGTTTTTAAGGGAAAAAATACTTTTTCCAACATGCAGAGAAGCAGCAGGTGAGGAAACAAGAAAAAAAGGCCAAAAAGCCCAGCTGACTGAAGCAAGCTGAACACACTCAGCAAGAACAGGCTTACATTATTCATCATTTATCCCACCTACAGACATCATCTCACATTAAAAACACAATGCAGGAGGGACATCTAATACTCCAAAGAATAAAAACCTGTTTTTCATCACTTTTCAATAGACATATGAACTCGAGGGCTCACATTTCCCTCTCCCTGGTATCTACTTTCAAACATACCAAAGCGAAGACAAGATTCACCCTTCCCTCGTGGTTCTTCCAGGACAGGACTCCCAGATTTGAAAGGAAGCAGACTCGTCGTATCACCTTGCAATCCAGATACATTCCTTGCAGCATCAACCCCAAACTTAATTAAAGTTAAAAGCCATTAGCATGAGTGGGGACGAGCCTGTCAGTTTTCAAACAAGGCACATTTCAAGGCCTTTTTGTGCGTTCACAGCGTGTTTTCTGCACAAAGGCAAAATAAATGTTAACAGCCTGGACGTCTGAGAGCTAGCAACGAGTGGGATCTAACACACTCCTCTCAAGAGGGCTATCCAGAAACCTTAACGTGTGTTTTGAACCCCCACGAAAAGGTTATAATGTCACTGCACCAAAACGTTCACAAAGACACAGCTTAAATTGTCAGTGGCACAGAAAGGAAAGAGGATTTTGTGGAGAAAGATGAAGAGCATCTGAAAGAAGATGAGGCTGTTGAGTATAGTGAAAACAACCATGTCCAGCATCAGTTTCTTTACCGCGGGGTTTCCAACTGATACCACTACAGAGCTGCGATGAATATTTCAAGAGGAAAGGGTGAAGAGTTGAAAGAAGTCCATCTAAGTTTCTCTATTATTTCCACCGTGAAAGAGAAGTCTTTTCAAAGTCCTTAAAGCTTCAGAATTTTATGTAATTAGGGCGTTAAAACGCTCGCATTAACATAGTAAGTTACTAAAGCCATTTCTGAGTATAAACAGAAGATCATACACTGCCTTCATCAACAGAAACTACTAACACAGATAGGATTCCCTGTGTACAACTCTGAATTTTATAGACTATTAAACCCCTGACTAAATGAAACCACGATCTGTGCCAAAACGAAACAAAAATAAAATCACAGTAAAAAAATAAATAAATCCGACAGCATAAACTGTTCTATTGTGGCCAAAATCCTTCCACTGCTTACTTATAAACAAATTAAGGAAGTAAAGAGAAGAGCTCATACTTTCACGTGACCTTAGAAGGTCACACAACATGTACTTTATGCAAACACTGCGTAGAATGGGCACATTAAGTTTTCTGAAGTCCTTTTACTACACAGTTACTTTGCATTTTTAAATCTGAATCCTCATATCCTCAAAGTTATGTTATTTATTTTCATAGATACGAAAGGAATGTAAGAAAAAAAACCCAAAAACAAACCTCAAAACCCACAACCCCTCGGTGGCCACAGGTACTTCACCTCTTCCCCCAGCTCTCCCAATTAATTAATGTTCTATTCCTCCAGGTACAGCTCCAGGAGGAGGAACTGCTACCTACACATTAGCTGTATGAGCACACATACAAACTCCTGCGTGTGCCCACAACACAACCTAACGTTTTTATGCTTAAAGTAGGCTAATTGGTTTTCCAAGTCTAGTTCCTATGTCCAGAGAATAAAACGAGGAGGAAACACTTTTAATTTTGTTCAACCTCCAAGGACCAGCCAGTTAAAAACCAGCATCCATCAAACTCACTTTACCACGAACTCAACGGCTGAAGAAATTAGTTCTAATGAAGCACACCACACATGAAAACAGAAGTTATATGGCCAGCAGTGTTCAGCTCTTGACGACACTGCTTCCACTCACTGCCTTCATTTGTGAGCAGAGGTTTGCTTTAAAAGGAGCATCAAGCTTCCAAAGGTCCCAATTAAAACACTGGAGCTGGAAGGAAGGGGCTGTCACCAGCCAGAAGCCAACTTATTGAGCCTCTGAAGGAACCCCAAGGTTTAACCCCTGGTTTAAGGAACTGTCTTCTCTAAGGGAAGAGTATTTTGGTTCATTGGGAAGCCACTTACCACAAACTGAACCATATGGGCCCAATAAGCACCTCAGCAGCTTCACCTCTGAAGGAAAAATATAATAAAATCGTAGCTCTGCTTCAGGGTGTCATCTTCAGACACACACAGCAACCAAAATGATTCATACCCCTTAAAAAAAAGGAAGTTTACGAGGAAAAAACAAGCCCACAGGGCCACTGAACTCCTTGTCCCACACCACAGAGCCCTCCCTTCCAGCACTGTCCAGCTCTTGCCAGCAATGCTGCTTCCACTCCCTGCCTTCATTTGCAAGCAGAGGTTTGCTTTGAAAGGAGCACCAAGCTTCTGAAGGACTCAGTTCCAACGCTGGAGCTGGAAGGAAGGGGCTGTCACCAGCCAGAAGCCAACTTA
>VZRW01007019.1:347030-412775 GCA_013398125.1 Aegotheles bennettii | reverse complement strand
GAGGAGGTCAAAGTCGGCCCTGATGACTTCTGCAAATTACAATGTCCAAGTGTTAAGAAGTCTGGAACTGTTGTACTAGAACCCAAAGGAAAAACTTTGCATTATTCATTGAACATTTTCTTCAGTGTTTGCATATTGCTTCAGAAGAAAATTATGCATTTCTGAAGCATTTCCAAAACTCCTGTCACAGATCCATGATAGTGACTGGGTCTTTGGCTGCTCCTATGATGTGTTAGCTCTGGGTCTCACTCTTCCCATCAAAATAACTGATTTCCCTTTTTAGAAGACCCAATCTCTTTAAGCTAAAACAAATCTTAGGGAAGACAATGGATGGTATATATATGTAAAGAGTCTGATGCCCAGAATGAGGTCAGCATTGGAGTTCACAATCAAGGGCTCTCAAAATCTAAGTGGCTTCCTTCGTTTTCTGTGGGCCACTACATACAGTTATCAGAGAAAGGAATCCTCTTGCTAACAAATGCCAGCCAGAATCAAATCTGTGATCACAAATATATCCTTGTGTTTTCTCCTTTTTGCTTCCTATTTCCATGGTAAACTGACTTACTTCTTTGAACAGGGAAGTGTGAAAATCTAGCTGGGAGCAGAAAGGGACCTCCTTCACACTGAAGGTGCTGCTGAAGTATGTGAATGTTCCTAAAGAAAGACTATTCTCCTTTTGTAAATTCATGTGAGAGAGGCTCTATGCTCTGAGATTCCCCAGATTCCCATGAAGAAATCTGACTTAGTCTAAGTATTGGAGATCAGAAGGTATAAGTAATACCTTTCTGAATTAGTGAAAGCAAGGGTACTGGTGAGATCAGAGGCAGGGCATTTAGCTGGTGGCATATAATTAATACCTTGCTCAGGAACTCTGACCTATTCTTTAATGTGTGGACCAGCTGAGGAAAGCCCATAGTGAGAGTGATTCAGGGTCTTATAAAGACACCAAAAGTGAAAAGGATGAAGATTCAAAATAATTTAGATGGCAGATTGAGAGGAAATGATAAAATCTTCAAACAAATCACAAGTTACTGCAGAAAGGAAGTGGATATTCAGTTCTCCATGCCATTGGTAGGCTGAAAAAAAATCTATGACTTCAAATGTAACAAGGGAGTCTATCTTGGAGATACACTGAATATCCTTGCAGTAAGGGTAATAAGGGACTGGGACAGATTATCTGGGAAGCTTTAGGAATCTCCATCAGTGGAGGTCTTAGAGAACATAACACTCAAACATTTGCCAGGTGGGACCTAGGCATACCTGATTCTCCCTGGAGACATAGGCTGGACCAGGTGATTTCTCTTCCTATGCTTCTGTGGTGGTGTGGGGTTTTTAGTGTCAGTATTATGTGGATGTTTGTATGGTCTGCATTGTTTGATGTCAGGCATACAGTCTAGAATGCCCTAAATCAAACAGCAGAGCCTTTCTCTAGTCATTTTCTCACCAGAACTACTCTTCTGTTTTAACTTAATTCCTCCTGGTTAAGGCTGGAAACAACATTACTGTACTTTCAGCATCTTGGTGGTTACATAAATTTTTGGATTTCAGGAATGAATTTGGGACCTCCCAGTCACCTGTAGATGTGAAACACATAATCCTGATCCACTTCTTAAGACATTAGAGGCTGTTTTTCAGGGGAAATATGTGTACAATTTTCCCAACTAGAGATGAATAGAGTGTAAGATATCTCAAAGACAACAAGAAACATATTACCTCTTTTTTTTTGTTTGTTTGTTTGGAATTTGTTGGTGGCAACTGTGGCCAGTTAAACAGCGAACTCCTGATGTTACTTATCTGTCAAAGGAAAGAAAAGTTATTTCCCATGATGAAATCAACAGATGTAAGTTGCACCCTGGAAACAGAATCTCAGGTCAAACAAGTACTTCTTGAGAGTGAACAGTACAAAAATTAAATCAAGAACAACTTAAATTACATCTATGATTTAACAGAGCTAGGATTTTTTTACCCTTTTATCAGAGCAAACACACTTATTAGCTAACAGCAAGTTTCTGTGAGGAAAATATTAAGTTTTTGAAGTATTTAAGCTATGCAATGTTTTGCTATGTGTTTGGATGAGCACATGCAGCCATGTTAATGAAAGCTGATTTGGTTCCCTGTCTGTGTACTGAGAAGGGCAAACACAGATAGGTCACTCCTAACAATGAGTACTTCAGTGTGGGTACAGAAAGTGCTCCCATGTTTCCGTCTGGGAAATTCTGGACTGGAGTATATGTATGCATGCACTGCACAGATGGTTAATACATACAATCAGAAACATTTTGGGGTATATTAGACTGGATGCAAAGATTGACTCTGCGAGTATGTGCAGTGAGCCCAGGGTGTCTCTAGAGTCAGCTCACACCAATGTTCTAGCCACTGGTTTGAGACCTCTGAACACACAGGAACACATTGAAAGCTACTGCTGTTGTCTGGTCTGACAGCAGGACACCCCCTAGACCCTCTGGACAAATGACCACATCTCTTTTCCCTAACTGAATTATATTTTGGGTTGGGTTAAAAGAGGGAACATGTCAGGGAAAACAGAATAACTAGTTGTCATTGACAAAGGAAAAAAAAGGTCTGAATTCCTGCTTAGCTCTATATGTTTCAGCCTACACAATATTTAACTGTCACATGATTCAGGGGAAAAAAAGCCTCTATGTTCACATAATTGCACAAATGTCCAGATAAATCATGTATTCCTTGGTTTTCTTTGGAGTATCATTTTAGAGATCAATTAACTCTTTTTAAAGAGAACTGGTCAGAATACATGTTCCCACCTTAAATGATGAGTGTGTTTTCATAGCTATAGACCTTAAACTAACAAGGAATAATTTCATATTTTCAACTGAAAATTACAATCTTTAACTACTTAATTTGTAACAGTATTTCCCATTCTCCCCATCTTGCCTAGAGACAGAAAAAAACCTAGAGCCTCACCCTTCATGTAACTCATTTACATTTGTAGAAGTACTGCAGGACATCCTAGTTTAGTAGTAAAAGTAGTTTTCTTTGCTTTGCATTAAGAAAATCATTGTGACAGTGTGAACAAGCAAATGAACCTGCCAGAAACCTAGGAGAGTCTGTTGCTGTGATGTCGCAATCTTTAAAGCCAAGTGATATATTTTCCTTCATCTTGGTCAGTCCAAATATTAGATTTTAGGATGTCTTCAGATTTTAGTTTTTCAGCTGCTGTCCAAACTTTGCATGTTTATCCTTGTATAGAGACAGTTGGACCAATCATCTTCTGAAATGAAATTATGAAAGGAACAGTCATGCCAAGTCAGATTCCAAGGTTTAAAGTTTCTGTTTGGGGTTTTTTTTGTTGTTTTTTTAATAAATTATTTTCACACACAAGAAAAGATGAGCCGCACACAGGAGCTGTACTCTGCAGCTGGATCTGCTTCCAAGTCTGAATCTGAAGGTGGGATATGGACTCTGGATATTTTTAGCCACAAAATATGTGAACCACAAAAGTATGTAAACTACACACATATATTTGCCTGTTCTTTTCAAAGGAATTCTCTTCATTGCAGTAAAAAAAAAAGTGCCCACAGAAAGTTGGCAAAGCAGTAGCCCATGTCCCAGCAGATGCCTATGGAATGTTCCTGACTGCTTTGCATGCTAAAATGTGTGGCTTTATAAATAATGTTAAAATATTCAACTCTAGTTAAAAAAAAAATAAAAATAAAATGTTTCAAAAACCACTACTATATTCCCCAAAATCACATGTAGTATGGACAGTAAACAATGTGCTAATAAACTGGCTACGCCCTAAATGCTTTTCTCATCTGCTTTCTTAAAAATGCAACCAGAGTGGACCCAGTTATGTCAAACAGGACTATTTGCTAATTAAGGTAATATTTGGGGAGAGTGTGGTTAATGCAATACAGCTTTTATTCATCACCAATTTAATATCTAATTATGAACATAGGTCTAGGTTCAGGAAAGCACTTAGATGAACACATAAACCAGTTTCTCTTCAAGACAGCATAAAAATACGTACTGTATTTACCAAAGTATTTGTGCCTGTTTATTCCTATTAGCTAATTCTAATTAGTACTTCGCTTAAGATGCAGTTTAAGCTCTTTCAATGATTCTTTAAAGCATGCTTAGTTCTCTTAGACATGGAGACTTGAGGAGAATTTAGGATTTTTGAGTATAGCCCAGAATGATCAAATTTAAGTAGTTGCTTAAATGAAATGAAATTTTAAGGTGTGTTTTAAAGTTAACTTATTTGTCTTTCTGAAGAGACAATTATAGTTTTATTAAAATCATTACACATACAACTAATAGAGTTTTTCATTACTTTAGTACCTTGCATCTGATAATCTAAAAATAAGTTTTAAAGGTGTGTGAATTAAGCTACTAAATATTACTCTGAAATGATTAACAATTAACCCTGGATTCTTAATATTCTTAACAAGAAGTACATTAAATTGCCCTTCTCTTTGAGGAATAGTAGTGATTGAATCTGCATCTTCTCAAATTAGTTATTTGTAAGTATTCTACATTTGTTCTGAGCTGGGTTAATCTTTATCACACTGTGTGATAGTCTAGGTCCTAAATTCAACTGCTTCCTAAATTAATGTTTTACTGCAGTCATATGGTATTTCTGTACCGCAGTGGAATGCCTGACCATCGTATGTAATTGTCAGCTGTGAATCCTCTGCCAAGTCTTCTGTTACTCACCTCTCCCCCCCTTCCCTGACTCCATTCATTATTTGTATGTCCCATTTGTACAGATTTACCTATTAACACTGAGCTGACAAGTCTGCTTCAGAAAATATCTCCCTTTTTCCTCCTCCAACTTCTTTCAGTTTGTCACTCCTTTTTTCTTTTTTTTTCAGACTTCGGATCAAGGTCAACTCAGGCATAGTCTAACTAAAACCAATTCTTTTTATCTCACCTCCAAAATCCTTTCCACTCCCATTTTCTGTGGCTGCCAAGAAGACCATTCTCCTTGTCATCCAAACACACAATCTTTGATTCTTCTTTTCACTTCTCTCCTCAGACTATAAGTAAACAGTCAGCCACACATAAATTATTTTGTCTGCTTTTGCAAGCATACAAATATCTTTTCTTGAATTTCAAAATTTTATTTAGCTCTGTCCTGCTTATATTTTGAAAGCATCTCCTTTAGTCTTGTATTTAACTTAATAGCTCACTTTCAAGTAAAATTTCTGAGAAATTTGTCTTTTTGTGTCGCCTTTAAGAAAAGTTTACTACAACAGCAATTGTTTAATGACATCAATAATAATGGAATCAGTATAAAGCAATTCCAAACCCATCTTCTTAGTTCATTTTCTTCCTTCCACATTTCCCTTTATCATTATTATCTTTCACATGAAAAGTATTTGTAAATAAATATTGTTGAAAGTTTAGTTCAGGTACATTGTATTACTTTTTGTCCAGCAAAGTTCTGGTAATATGTGCGCATGTGAAAACAATACATGAAACTCTTTGGCAGTTAAGTTTCGGTGGTTAGCGTCTTTCTTTGGAACTGACTCTATGCCAAGGGAATCTGTCCTTGATGTGGAAACAGTTTTGTTGACTTCATAATGCTTCTTTGTTTTGGAGGGAAAAAACCCCTTTGAACTGGCTTTAAAAAATGTGTTGCAAAGATTCATGAAAGAAATAGGTTTTTTATTGTTGGATTGAACAGGTCAAAAGGTGAAACTGCAACAATTTCAGTCTCTGATTGATAGACTTTGCTGTAGAATATCTGCCTGCATGATTTCCCAGCGCTGCTCAGCTTAGAAAGCGTTGTGTGATCAAACCTGCTCTCAGCAGCAGGACTAACATCAAGAGGTGTCAGGGGATGGATGGTAGCTCACTGCAATTTTATTTATAATAATTCATTGGGTGTGTTCTGTTTTTTTCTTAAATCACCATTTCCTGAGAGGAAAAAGCCACGACTCAATTCTGACCTAACCTTTCTTGAAATTAAATTTTCATGATACTCTTCAAGTACACCTTTTCTATCCAAGGATATCAAAACAGAATCAGTAGGAGATATTGCTGCTTCTCCTGTAATAGAAGTTGTTCCAGACTGAATATGTGATTCACACTATTAAAGCTTCAACATCCACTCTTCTGCAGTCCTAGTTCCATACAGAACAGAAGGTTTGACTGAGATACTAATTTTCTGATACAAAATAAGGTGCAAACCTTACTGATGCCCCTTCCAGAAACAGGGCTTCTATCAGATATCCCCTTTGCGTGGCTTATCTGGTTTTTAGCTCACCGCAGCCTTCCCTCAGTGAGTACTCATCTCTCTTCTAGCAGTATATCATATCTCTTTTCAGGTCTGCTGACCTTAGTTGAAATTGGCTGATGTGTTGAAATGTAATAGGACTGAAATATCTGACAGACAGAGATACACACAACACAATCTCCAAATCCTTAGAGCCTCAGACAAGAAACAAGACTGAAAGATTATGAAAGAAAATATCCACTCCACCCTTCCCTAAAAATTAAGGCATACACTTTGTCGTCTTCTGCAAGTTTTAATTCTGAAATAGAAAAAAGCTTTGGCAAGTCCCAGGTGCCCAGTACAAGTTCTGCTTGTGATTTGATGTGAATGTCCCTCTTATCCAACTGTGATGGCTATCAGTACACAGTTGTATAATAACCTCAGGCAGATAAAATATGGTCTTCAACAAATTACTCAAGACAACTACCAAATAAAATTATAGATTATGATAGTTTCAGGTATATTTGCTCCACTACCTGCTGTTGATGTCAAATAAACATAAGATGTCATAAGCAGAGATGTATAAGTATCAGCATCACTGTTGAGGCAGCATCAGCTGTTACCTGTCTTCTACTTTGCATTGTAAGAACTAGATAAAAATTTTTAATTTACTGTTTAAAAATGTTCAACCTGTTTAAATTCTGAGCAATACTTAAACACTGAAAAATCATTAGGTGCTATAAGCTGCATTTATCTTTGACCTGTTGCTTTGCTTCCATGCTTATCCTTATTAGGCTTATGCCTGTTCTACAGATATGAAAAGGTGCTGTGCAGTTTAACCACAAGACTCTTGAAAAACAAGGTTGTAGTTTGTTTCACTGTGAAAGGGTCTCTTTTTTTTTTTTCTGCGTTGCATGAATACTGAAGAAAAAAATTAAAGTCTTAAAACACAGGCCCTGTCATAGAAGTTTAACCAGCCAGGTGAAAACTTGTTCTAAAAGCAGGTCTCCTCAAAGAGATTTCAAATTTAGTTTATCCAGGATATATAAAATATAGAAAAATAAAGCTGCCTTTCCATGGTTTACTGGGATGTAAGTATATTTTCATGCTGTAATTTAGCAATTAAATATGTTAATTATCAAAGTCAAAGTTAACATGAAGATTTGGCCTTTTGATGGCTCAATTTATTGGTACACTACCAGTTCTGCTTTAGCACCACCATTTCCCTGATCTGTGAGCTGGCACTAATTGCTTATTGCAAAAATAGCAACTGTATTTGTTTTATGTGTTGCCAGTGCATTATGAGTTGATCCCTGGTTCTTGAATTTCAGTCCCAAAAGACAGAAGAATTAAAAAGTATGCTAGACCTTCAGTTCATTCCACTTGATACTCTGTAAACTTCATTTTGCCATTGCTGTGCTTCATATTAACCCATGCAGGTGACTTGATTGTACGGGGGTTGCGATCCATGTGTGTATCTGCATTAATACATATTGCAGACTGAGAGAGGAGAATTTGTAGAGCTAATTGCTGCTGAGGATCTGGCATCCAAAATTACATACATTTCAGGGTTTTTCAGACTTCAGACTAACCCTTGGCTGGCACCAGGAACTAAAGGTCCAACTTGAGCAAGAGGGTGTCAGCTGTGATCCCATTGTCCAGCTATGGGAATAACCAAGTTCATTAATCCCAAACCATCTCCACAACACAAATCAAAGCACAGGAAGCAAGTAGGACTGTCATATTCACTTCAAAGTATCCTTCTGGTTCAGTGAAACCCAAAAACAGATACACATGTCAGAACAAAAACCTGCCAAGAGCAATGTCCTCTCCAGTAGAAGTCAGTAGTTCAGGAGAAGGATGCAAGAAACAGGGCAAGTACCTGATGATCTTTCCTTTCGCTTCCAAGAATCAGTTTTTAATGACCCTCTGATTAGAACTGGACATGAACATTAATGTGCTATATAGGATTGTCATGTTAATCTCATAACTGATATGACGAAAAGCAACACTACCCTTCATGAAGAGTTTACATGGGTATGTTTAGTCAGGAAGATGAACAGACACCAGTCCATCTGCTGTTGGTTAAACACAGCTTATATGTTTGCATGAAGGGCAAATTTACCTCTTTCAGTGGTTCTTACCTTCCACTCTGCTAAGTACTCCTAATAAAAAGGTTAAATATGTTGCTTTCTATGATAAAACATCTCATCATTGTCACCATAGCCTGATTCTGATTTTGCAAATGAAATTTTTGTAAACGTGGTGTGTACCACTCCATACATAAAATGGTAAAGAAGGATGTGATAAATGTGGAAAATGTTTACACTTCCTCCTAAATACATGTTAGTTCTGTGCAGAACTAAACCCCAGACTAGTTTCTATGTGACATGTGTCTTTCCACTGTTATATCTAAACACTTTGAAAATCAGGTCTTCCCTTGACCCTGTCAAAGACTTGTATGTGATCTTCTTGCCTTTTCCACTTTGGCTTTGTCTAAGGAGCAATTAGCAGCTCGTTTTTGCACTCCTAAGTACAAATCAATCTAAAAATGCAGATTTGGTATTTAAGTGGGATCTTGGCATTTCCACTGAAATCAGGTCTACACTATGTTGAGTGTTATATGCATAGCAAGGAGCTGTGTCTTCAGGAACATATTGATAAGGTACATAAACCTGGGCACTCTTCCCACTCTACCAGAGTGGGAGATGGAGGCACGGAGCTAACTGCAGAGGATCATCCAAGGTGATGCAGGTAGTGAGGTCTGCTGTTATTTAACCCATATATTTTGAGATCCCTATTTTTGTGCCTGACTTTGAAGCAATTCTGTTTGCTTAAAATGCAATGATATGTTTTGGGCTTTTTTTTTTCTTAACCTCAGTTGTTTTCTCAGGTTTAAATGGTTACACTGCACATACGATAAGGAAGCCAGGCCTTCTGGATTCTTGCAGTCTAATGCAGATACGAATGTTAGATCTTAGGACAGCCCAGAATGGTTGCAACTTGTTCTTGTAGAATATTGATGTCCATAGAAGACACAGATTCACTGAAATGGTAGATCCTGAGTCCAAATTATGGACAGGCCTCTCTGTGAGGGTCATGGGTCCCAAGACTTTTTTTCAACAATTCTTGTTGTAACAGTTTTTAAGCACAGCCTAATGGCAGCTTTGATGATATGTAAGCACATCCAAATGTGCCTGTTTCTGGAGCTTTACAGCTTTCACATTTTTCTCTCACATCGATATTTTCAGACATTTCCACACAGTGATGTGGGCAAAGTGTCTTGCATGGCATCTCTAGAAGGAAGCAGACCCAGGACCTACCACCTTCCAGGTCATGTAGCTTCACCGTGCTAATGGAACAATATTTGGGACCAGAACATGCTGGAGTGATGAATGTGGCTTCCAAGTCAGGCATGCCTCATCTTTTCCAAACAACATTCTTGTACAGATTAGAGGATAATCTGACAGGCATGCCCGGCCAATTAAAACAGTAATTGAAATAGCTGAGAGTGAGTTATTTGGCAGAAACCGATCATTGTGCTTCATTTTTTAATGTACAAATAAGCAGGGTCAATCATAACAGTTTGATTAATTTAAGAAGTATTTTTTCTGCTAATAATTTCCTATCTTCTGTTTCTAAAAACAAAAAGAGAAAAGACAGAAAGAAAAGATTCCTTTTGACCTTTGTTGGGACGCTGCAAACATCAGTCAATGAATGAAATCCTGAAATGATGGTGAAACCACAAAAAGCAAAACAGTTCCCCTTTTGACTAGAGGTAGGCAAAGGTATTTCAGATGCAGGGAAGGGGGAAACCTCAGGAAGCCCATGCTCATTAAAGGATTGAGGTTCGTTTTCCTGAGTCTCAGAAACATTTAGGAAAACAACATTAAACAAAAAGCAAACTAAAACTTCCCCTACAACTTCTATAACCTTATTGATGCTCTTGCAAAGAGCTAGGACTTTCTTTCATTCCACCCGCTTTTGAACAACCCTGTGCAATAAAGAAAAACAAGAAAAAAGGACCTAGTCCAAAAGCAAAATTTCAGCTAGGAAAGTAAATGTAAGGCATATTTCAAACAACCAGCACACATCACTAATTGACAGTTGCTTACTGATTTACAGGAGACAGCTTGTTAGCTTTGGTACAGTTCCAAGTGGTACCCACATCACTGAAAGCATCTCAGCTGGCATTTGGGCATGGATATCTCAGACTCGCTTTCCTGCTGTCCCCAGTTTAGGAAAGCATTGCTACTCATCAAAGTAGTAGACCACATGCTTAATTTTAAACATGTGCTTTCCTCAAAAGGGATGCGTTTAAACATGTGCTAGAGTTATTTATGGAATTGCTCCTTCCAGGAGTGGCATACATCTGAAGGCAATATGGAAAGTATTGACTGTCAAGACGAAGACTGTCTTTTCTGTGAGTGAGTTGCAGATTAGAGCCCTCAGACCAGCTAATTTGGCACCTTGCAGAAGGAATTTAAAGATGTCAGCTGTTTCCTGAAGATAACACACATGAGTAACAAGACATTGTGTTCAGTCAAAGGTTGGAATGATGCATTCAGTAATTTTGACAAAGAATACAAACATTGATCTGTGTGATTTAGTCTGAAGTGAGGGTCACTATGGGAACCACGGTGTATGTTGCATTCAGTGATTAAGTATCTTAAAATTTTTTCATCTTTGTTAAGCATGTATCGGGTCTTCCAGTATGTTGTGTACGGTGTGAAGGCAGATGTAAGTTGGGCTAGCCAGGGATGTCACAAGGAATATTTTTTGATCTAGCTGTAAGAAGAATTAATCACAGTAGTACTGAACATATATACTCATGCACCATTTTCTGATTTTGGAGTCGCTGGTCTGGGCCATGTTACATACAATGAAATGAGAACACATGTCTGGCCAACTATGAATCCTCCCCTTCTATTTCTCACTAGTCATAGAGCAGACCATGCCCTTACCTGACTTTTGGGCAATAGCACAGCTGCACCAGCTGTCCACTCCATAGGGTCACTATATTCAACATGCATGTTGAATCCCCAGTTAAGGATTTTGTTCAAATAAGTTCCAGGATTTTGGTGAACTCCACTGTAGAATAATTTGAGGAGATATGCTATCAATATATTGTTGCTACCTTCTGCTTTTTTGAGTCCTAGAAGGACAGACTTCACAGATGTTTCATGTAAGATGCTGCTGAGTAGATCAGAAAACTACAGCTTTATACATTGTCCCAGGTACATGGGTGTAGCCATCCTCCTCAGTTCTTCTCTCCTAAGGACCATATATTCCACCTTCAATCTCCCTGAACAACAGCAGCCTATCCCCTACAGCACATCTATAGGGCCTGACAGGAAACAAAATTGACACATTGCTTCACTACTTCCCTTGGCCTTAGGATAAATCTATTTCATTTGCCTTCCCTCACAGCAGACAGGACGGTCAGGTTGTTGAGCCCTGGCACACACATTAGTCTTAGCAAAACCAGAAAATGTCTCGTGACAGCATTCACCAAACTCTACATTAAGGGTTGCATACTGGCAGCTCATCCGCGCTGCTTATGGCAGTGATATGGTGCTCTGAGGTTCTTATGCTTACCATGAAGTCTGCATGCGACTTAACCATTTTCAGTTGTTCCTTATAACTGAAATGGCTTATTCAATATATTACCAAGCCAAATATATAAAACTCTGAATTCCAGTTTCATCATCTGAAGCTGCTACTACTGGTTCCCACAGAGACAGCCTTTTTTGCAGCCTGGGTTTATCAACCTGTTGACCATTTAGACCTAAAACAACATCTCAGATAGATGAAAAATTCTGAAAGACACAATACTAAAGCACATGGAAGAAGAAGCATTTTAGTTATTATGTAGACAATAAAAACATGATGTAGGTCATTGGTGTTTGGGCAAATAGGTCTTGTTTACAGGAATTTTTATTTGTTGCTTCCTTGGTTTCTTTGCTTGCAGAAGCTGCTACCACTGGTATTTCTGCGTCACTTGCTGAGTCAAGAGCCCTCACAGATGGAATGCTCCGAGGCTGTGTAGCCATCTGCTCTAGGATTTCCCCTCTGTACCTGTCTCCTTCTGTCTCTTTGCATCAGCTTATTCCAAAGCCTATTGCTATCTTTTCAAGATGGCCAAAGGTCAAAAGTTCAAACACTGACAAATTATAGTTTATTGCAGAAAAGCCGTAAGTAGGAGTGTAAGCAATGTCTTGGTGCCTTCATTTCCATCTGTTTTCCATGTGTAATAAATGCAGCCAAGTTTATTAATATTTTAATCTCTACTCAATTTCATGCTCTGACTGAATTAGAGCTGAGGTTTAGGATCTGAGAACCATATTTTATTTATATAAGCAGCAAGGATATAACATTGTGCAATCATTTTGCTGATATCTTATTAGGATACTTAGACTCTCCTTCCATGCTCAGGATGGCTTAATAGGATTATCTCATTGTGAAAGAAACATTTATCCACAAGTTCAAGAGGTGTATATTAAAGACTCGTGTACTACACTACAGGATGACCTTTACCTCAGGATGTGTGTGCCCTGTGTCAGATATAATTTGTACTGAAAATATCTTCAGATTTGTCTCCACTTGATAAAAGAAGCTTTACTGGAGACACCAAAATAGCAGCTTTCTCAGCTAGCTGTGCTTGTTAGCTTACACTTGAGAGAGCTGTATCATGTTTAAACATTTGGGGTAATGCAATAAATACATTTTATAATACAATAGAGTAGAAGTGTTATTTAAAAAAAAAATGAAATTATTGCATACCATAGCATTTGTATCTGGCAGATGGAAAAGAAACCACGTCAATAAATTGTATTATGAAAGCATACCTCGTGGTTTTATAATGCCTTCCATCTGAGGATCCCAACACTCTTTATAAACTTACATTACCTTTCATAACATGTTTGTGGGTATCTGAAGCCTTTTTATTTCACATTAAAAAGTGACACATAGATGAACCAGCCTGGCTAAGGGTATAAATCTTTTACAATCTGTGAATCTGTGAATATTCACTTTGAGGAAAATCCAAAGTGTGGTCCCTGTTTGCCTGCTCTGAGCATAATCTTAGGTATTATTTTCCCTATTGAATGATCACAAGCAACATGGGAAAATAGACTGAATTTAGATTACATCCAAAAGAAGAAAACGAGTTCTGCATTTTACCACCATGATCACATGGTCTTGCAATATCTCAAAACTATGCAGACAATTGAATTTCTAAGAATACTATATAGCATGTGGCAGCATCACACTGTGTCAATAATTTTTAAACTAAAGTTTTGTGATAAGTTTCCAGTCTCTGAAACAAAAACTACATGATTCTGCTGCTTCAAAAATGCATATTTTAGAGTATGACAGTTGAGCCAGTGTAACAAAATGGACCTAGGAACTCAAATTCTTGATGCTGTCTTTGCTGTCTACAAACTACTTCTGTACATATGACACTGCTACTTTCCCCCATGTGTTTTTTGCAGATCACAAACAGATAGCAAACCAATTAAAATCTCTTTTCAGCCTACTGTGTTCCTTGTTGCCCAATACCCTTCTTAAGGCTAGTAGCTAATTAACCATGAACTGATGTTGCAGTATTTAGCTTGTTGGTAACACCTGGTAAGATATGAATAGCCTTCCCAGAAACATAAACTTTTGCTGACAAAACAGTGAGTGAGAGCTAAAAACTCCAAACGCCATTTAATGTTAAAGTTATACTAGCAAAAAAGGACACTTCATTAGGTTTGATAAATATTTCATGAAAACTAGTCATATATTTTTGTAACAAAAGCAGTCGATTTGGTTGCTGAGCAAGCTATGACTGTCCTAGTGACTACTGGGTGCTGCAGAATTAGACAGAAATAATGCTCAGTTGTTTCCAATTATACTGCTCATCACTTCAACCAGGGAGCTAACAATGCCTCTTCATTGATGTGTGTATTTGAATTTGTAAAATATATTTGCAGAAATGTGACACTGTGCCTAGCAGAAGACAGGCTATGTACACCGCTGGTGAAACACTACATGTTCTTCTTTATCAGACATCAGAGATACTTGAGATTCCTACGTGGTATTGTCAATAGTTAAGATGCTAGACTGTGAACCCAGCTTCAGTTCCACATCTACATGTGCTGATGGAGTTCAGATGGAAAGAAGGCCCACCTTTAGAAAGCCAAAGCATCAGGCCAAGGTCTGCAACAAGTTCTGCAGCTTTTCCTAAATTTACTTAATGGAAATTTGCAAATAGCGTGATTCACAGTTACACTGCATCTTCAAGACTGCAGCCCGCACAGATTGCTTTCACAGAAATGTTGTCTGCCGTGTAATTACAGCCTACAAGAGAATTGTTATTCTCAAATTTACTTGTTTTATGTGTGTGTGTGGCATTGCCTGTCTCCTTAAGTCATCATATCTCATCATGAAGACACCATCTGTGTTTAGTTAAAAACCCTATTTTGTGGGAGCTATTTCTGTCACTCTGCACAAAGATGCCACGGCTCTGCTTCTCAGAGTCCATCTGTCCCTCCTAGGAGCAATGAATAACTTCACTAGTAACTTGCATTTTAAAAACAGGTGCAGAGTGGTAAATGAAACAAACTGAAGGGAAAAAATATGGAAGGAAAAATTAAGAGAAGCAGTCTTATATTTCTCTAGGGAGTGGGGACCAGAGGCAAGTAGACATCAGGGAAGGCACAGAGGTTGTCTTTGTCTGATAAAAGTTGGAAAGGTCAGTTTATTCCAGTTTTTGTGCCCACTGCTGCCAGAGTGTGGAATAAATGTATAAAGCTTTCAAAACTTCCTCATGCAAGTAAACAAATACCAGATGAGAGAAGCTCCTGTATTTGGTTTTCAGAATCCGTCTGGTGTCCTCAGATTATGTTAACTATCTGGATATTATCTACAGTCTTCAAGTAGACCTCCAGAATCATGTATTTTGTCTCACACAGGTATAGTTTCAGTCAGACAAAGGTTTTGGCCCAAGTGGATTACATTCAAGAATATTTATCAGTACAAATATTTTTTAAACACAGAGCAAATAATTCAATGATTTTACCTATTTTCCAGTGACTTGGAAAATCCACATTAGGATGTATCATTTGATGGTTAGCTCTACTTTTGGCTATGTGCACTACAGATATAATTGGGTAAGCCATATGCACAACTGAACTGATAGGAAGGTTTACTCTACAGTTCCCCACCATCCTGCTCCCCCATCAGCTGGATTTGACCAGTGTCTCTCATCTGGACTGAGAGCCTTCATTTCCTCCATACAGGGGGCATGGGGCTTACAGTAAGGGACAATATGCTTCCCAACCTCATCCTAGCCTGGAAACATGACTAAAGCACTCACTTGGGCACAGATACTGGATCTTGTTTCCAGGACCCACAGTTTCTAACACAGTCTCAGGAAACGTATGTGTGGTAAGACCTCTGAAAAGTTGTGTCTTAATAATGCTTGTATATATTAATCAGTTTGATGGATGCAGTCCTATAGATTGCTCTACTGTGGAATCCATTGATTGCCCCTAAAGAACCTACATGTCTCATATATTCACTAATATTTCAAGAAAGAAGTTTGCAGGAGTAAATTAATTATTCACGCTTTTAAAGAGCTATCTGAGCTGATGAGTCTTCTGAAGTAGTGAACAACAGAGCATGGGCATGCTGTGTGAACAGCCATATCTCTGCCCCTTTGTGGGAGCACTCCTAAGGGGCTGTACAACACCCTCCACCCTGCAGGCTCCTAGGGAGCTTCCACAGCTGCAGCAGGCATGGTCCTACTGCACATCTTGTGTCACAGGACTCTTTCCTCAATTTGTCTGGGAAGCTCTGGGGATGAGACAAGGAGTACACAATCTGGGACCTGCCTTCCATTACTTGACAATATGCATCATATGAATAACACACTTTCCTACCATAAATACCAAACAACTTCAATGCTGTTCAGGAAAAAACCCACATTTGTTCCTTTCACTCAGACAGAATATGGGCAAACTTCAAATTCTTTCAGTCTGACTTTACAGACCAGCACTTACAGATCCTGTAGTTACCTCAAATTTGGCCAACCCTATCTTCTCACTCAAAGGGGAAGACTCTGGAGATGTTCTAAGGCTGGCACAAAAACTCAGTCCTCTGACAGATCTCAGATATTTCCATATCTCCTGATCTCAACTGACTCTAGACTAAAAGGCCCAAAAATCTTCTGAGAGCTCAAGATATGTCTCCAGATATCACCATTTCCCATTCTCAAGAGCTATTGAATTGAACCAATACTCTTCATGCTATAATATCCCATGCGTGTTGTAAATTTCATTATTTGTTTCAACCTGTGTCTGCTGCCTTTCTTTCGATGTGCAGCTCCAGGGAGACTTCGACTCCATCTTCTCTCCAATCACCCTTTAGATAGTTGTAAACATCAGTCAGACTTTCTTGACTCCTTTATCCTTTAGGTTGAACAACTGTGTCTCCCTCAGCCTCTCTTTGCACATCATGTGTTCCAAGCCCCTGACCACCATGGTGAGCCTACACTGGACTCTCCCCAGTATGTTCATATCTTTCTTGTACTGCGGAGCCCAAAACTGGACTCAGCACTTCAGATGCAGCCTCACAAGTTCTGTGTCAGTCAGGGGAAATAATCACTTGTCTCAACTTGCTGCTACAACCTTAAACTGTCACCAAAAGGCCAAGTCATACTGGTCCCTCATCCTTTCTTTTCACATGACCTTTTTCTGTGCTGGTATTAGTATATGAATATATGTGAGCCAGATCACATCCTATACACACTGAAGTCTACTTTCTGTACACACCACTAATATATGTTGACTGTTTTTCACCCCTGTAAATGCTGACTTATTCCCCTTCCTTCAGTGGGTCAGATTGTCTGAAAAACACAGTATGAAGTGTGAGAGAGCCAGGGAGGCATAGAGTAAGAGAAGTGTAACGCGATGATTCATGAAGCAACAAAACGAGAGCTATCAACATTTATTCTCATTCCCTTTTATAAAAGTATCATTGTGTTGGGAACATTTAACTGTGAAGAAGTATCAGGGCTGCTACAGACTTCTTTCCTCAGAAAGAAAGAATTTTGTCTCTGACTTCAACAATATTAAGTCCACAGATCCTTTGCCAAAAAATACAGTGAATAGAGAGGAAGAAGTGTCACAGCAGCTGATGCATAACACATAGCTGCCATTAACACCCCTAAGTGTAATAGTCACAAGTAGCTTTCTGCATGGATTAAAAAGTCCTTTTGCAACTTCAGGATAGCAAAAGGAAAAAGTACTATATACTTTGTTTGTCTTACAAGGTAAAATGACTAAGGGTAAAAAATAAGGCAGGATTTAAGCCCAGCCATAAACTGCCAGTTTTTTTGAAAAAACTGAGTTTCAACTGCTCCCCAAACTCTGGAATCTGTGTTGGAGAAAGAAATTTGCAGAGCCAGAAAGAAGAGGTGATGCCATGCTGCCTGTCCCTAGCAAGGAGAACTAGAGAGGGTCTGCAAAATATTTTTTATGTCAGGGATTAATTATTTTGTAGTGAGACAGAAATTATCTCATTTAAATAACATTTTTCCTACAGTACTTTCTCAAAGCCCAAGGGTTGCTCTTCCAAAAAATGAGATTTTTGGCAGCCCCAGAGCTTTTCTCATATTTCTGTCTGTCCTACTCATACTATAAACAGTATTCTTACAAAATAATTTCTAGACTACAGTTTCTTCATAAGCCCACTGGAGGAGGAAGGAAAAAAATTACATTTTATGTAACAGCAGCTGCAGACAGCTACTCGTTTGTGTTGTAGAAGTCTACCGTTTGTTAGCAAAACAATTCAATTCTATGGCCAGGATTATATGGGAGGTCAGACTCCATGTTTGAATAGCCATTTTTGGCATTAAAAGCTATGAAAACAACTGTTATTTCAGTACCATAAACAACATTATTAAATGTAAATCCGAAGTGTCTGCATGCTAACCACCCCTTAAAGTTTTTATGTTGTATTGGACTCACTCATCAAATTGAATGTAGTTTATGGTTTGGGGACAAATTCAAGCTTCTTAGAGGCTGGAAGAGACTATGGATGATAACCAACACATACTAATAAAAATCCATGATCAACAAAACTAGATTTGAGGAAACTGTGGGAAAAAATCCTTGTGACTCTGCATTCAACTTCAAAAGCAAGTTTTATTTGTTTGTTTTCACTACTGTATTTCAATTTGCATCTCACAGGCTATCAAAGTCTTGAAGAAAAAAAAATAAGGGAAAGGACCATTATAGTTGAATATCCACTGATAGACCATTTCAGACTGTTAAATCCACCTTAGAATGATAAATTAAAGTTGATTACTTTCATAAATCATGTGTGGACCAACTGAATTGTGATAAATAATACTGAAAAAAATACTGGTTAGATTGAGTATTACATTTGCCTTTATTCCCGTATGTTTATGAACAGCTGAAGTACAATCCTTGTCCTGCTAAAACTAGTCAGGGATTTTGGTTGAATTTGTGAGTTGTTTTCGTAATAGCTAAAACCATGGTTTTATTGATGAATTTACAACTTGTGAATATTTTTGCCCTGTACAAGTCTCCAGGGGTATCTTGGATGTGTACTGAATGGAGGAAATTAAAATTGCACCTCCTTCTGGCCAGGGATGGTGGCTGTCAATTTACCAGTCCTGCAATACTCTAAAACATCTTGGGGAGAAGTTACTCCCCAGGAAACATGGAAACTGAGCACAGCCACTCCACCTCCTGCCCTGAGCACAACACTGACAGAAATATGAATCAGAGACATTCACCCAATGCCCTAAGTTCCATAGCACCTTCTCAGTCAATTCTTACTAAAACAAAACAGTAAAAGATCCACCAAGATCTTTTGGACTTTCCAGAGAGGAAAAAAATAATGATTGTGCAAGCAACTAGCAGAATTAATTAGGGGAAATGTGAATGTCTCCACCAAACAGACAGTTAGATGAACAGACTGTTTCCCCATAGGTATTTTAAAGAATATTTTTGTATTTTTATACATTCTATAAGCAATTTTAAATGCAGTGAAGTTATTGGGAATGAAGGGAAATACAAGAAGTGAGCAGGGTAAGAGTTCAGGATGAGGGAGGATATGAAGGACAAGCCGTCTGAAATATGAAGATCTTAAGTACTGGTGTGTCTGGTTATTTGAGTGTCCTTAGCAGTCAAATAATGAGCCTTCTTCATGTTTTGCCTTTCTGGACTTGGCTTACTTAGACAAATTTGTAGGCATTAGGGTCTGTCTGGAGTTAGTTCCAAGATCTTTATTTTTTTTTTCCCTTAACATTTTGCAGATGAGGCAGCCTTGTGAAAAAGACGCTTTGAAGAGAAACATTACCAAATATGTCTTTTCTCCTGCCCATATCTTCTATTTCCACAGGAAAGGAACGCAGGCACAGGCAGACCAATGGAAATGCTGGAGGGGCCACCGTCACTGGAGGAGAAAGACAAGCCCTGCCTGCAGCCCCAGTGGTGGAGAGGGAGCCGTTGAAGGTAAATGTCTTAGTAAAGGGGACACTGTCACCTTGACATTCCTGCCAGTTCAGCACTTCCTCCAGTTCCAGCCTCCCTTGGCCACTCCTGGCTGACTGCCTCTGAAGATTGTTTTGCTTCCCTCAGCTGCTCTTTGCGAATTGCAGACAGCAGAGTCTGTCTATTTTTGTCAGGGGACACCACTCACACAAGCAGAATAACTAAGCTTTGTGCCATTAATGCCTCTTGCCAGAACCTCAGCTGCAAATACAGCTACATAACATGCTCCCTCCTCTGTGTTTCCGAAGTTTTTAGGTAATCATAGCATGAGAGTGGAGCAAGAGCTACTTGTTCCTTTCTGCTGCTATTACTTCTCTGATACAAAATGTTACTTGTAACAGCTGCATGTAAAAGCCCTAGTAAAGAGGGCCTGAATTGTGCCAGAATGCATAAAATAAAAACAGTTCTTACCCCAAATCATTTGCAGTCCTTGTCATTGCTGCCCACTCCTACAATTTTTTCATTATTTTTTTCCCCAAAAAAGTCCTTGACTCTAAGGTCAAAATTACTTAGGAGTCCTGATTTACATGTACTGAAACTCCCCTTCCTTTTTCCAAAAATGTTACTGTGAGCTGCAGCACAAATGAAGTCTTACTTCCTAAGTAATAATATTTATCCCTTCACCACTCTTCCCTGCTACTCTCCATTCCCATTTTTCTCTATCTTATGATAGCCATGCCAGACTTGAGACAGTGTGGACTACAGTTCATCCAGAAACACATAAATGATGGGCTCTTGTCTGATCCCTCTTCTGATGGAATGGGGAGCTGCTGTCAGGCAACGTCTCCTGAGGTTTAGCTCTGTTACCCTTTCCTTTTGAAAAGAACTCACCCAGCTTCCTTGCTCCTAACCAGCTTTCACAGAACTTGAAAATTTAAATTTTGTGACAAGTCAGGTTGAAATTAGTGAATGCATTCAAAAGATACCAGAGGTGATCAAATAGATAGGCCAGGCCAATAATATGGTAAGCCATTTTCCTTAGAAAAACAAAAATAATTCTAGACCTTTCTTGTAGACAGGGAGAAAATCTTGAAATTGTGGCTATTCCATTTCAGAATAGGACCAAATCTGGATTATTAGTATAGCAAGGGTCCCCTAAGTGATCCTTCTACAAATCCGATTTTGAATAGAGATTTTTGTTCTGTTTTCTGTCCTACCTTTTTATGCCACTGTATTGAAATATAATTCAAATCAAGTGATATTTGTGAAATCTTGCTCTCTACAAAAAGTTGAAGTGACATTATGATTTGACAACCCAAGAAGCTGTCTTGAGACAGAGTTTGGACTTGTCTGGTTGGCAACTTCTTTTTGGAGTTAACAAATGAAGCTGCAGATAGGATTGGAACCAATAGAGATCAAAGAGTTAGGAATGAAGTTATATCTAACAATAACGTTGGGCTGGGGTTTGGACACAGTAGATAGTCTCTGTGTAGAGTTTCAGACAGCAGCAGTATGTGGCTGAGTGGTAGGTTTATGATGTGTCTCGTTTGGTTATCGCAAGCTAGTAGAGAAATAAACCATAAGTGATCTGGTGGCAAGCCATTTGGAGCATAGGTTCTGACCAGTATGAGACCTGAGATTAGATGTAAGGCAGTTTTTGAAACTGATAGGTGGATATCACATGATAGCTTTGGTTAGTTTTAGTAAATATCTAATGCCCATGACTATGTTTGACTAGATAAGAACTAGAACAAAAGAGAGGGCTGAAGATAGGTTTGAAGGTAGTGAAGTAGCTGTGTCAGATCCTAAACTGAGCCAGACTGTATTTAGGATTTGGGCCAGTGGATAGCTTTGGGATGAGACTGAGGATGAATCCAATACAGAGCATACAGTTAGGGTTTGGTTAATCAAGCAGCATTGCGCTGCAGGAATGCTCGAGTCAAATCACTATGCTGAGTGGACAGCAAAGTAAACTGGCTCTGGCATGAAAGAAGAGATCATTAGGAAGTCTTGCACTAATAAGAAGTTTGGAGACAACAGACCATACCTGATTTTTCTTAATTCAGCTGTCAGAACTGAAAGTGAAGCCTCTGACTGGCCTTTTTATTGGGCATTGAAATGGGCTTCCCAGGGAGGTGGTGGAGTCACCGGCCCTGGAAGTGTTCAAAAAACGTATGGATGAGGCCCTTAGTGACATGGTTTAGTGGTAGACTTGTCAGTCCTGGAGAAACGGTAGGACTTAATCATCTTGAAGGTCTTTTCCAACCTACCTGATTCTGTGATTCTGTGACTGAACCCAGCCACGCATGAGGTCTCAGGCCAACAGGTGACTTTAGGCTAACAAATGTTGGATGAGATTGTAGTGCAGACTAACTTGCAGGACTTCAGACCAAACTATGTCCAGGGCTGGCAGGCAGTGCTGTCAGAGTCTGGGGTGGTGGACCTGCAGGTCAGCAAGTGGCTTTGTGACAGGGCCACCATCAAAGGTTGCTTGTCATGAAGATGAGGGAGAGCACAAAGGAGCTGAGGGCTCAGGGTCTGGTTAGGACTTGGCACAGCAGGCACTTCAGGCCAGGGATGAGACTGCAGTGTCAGGCCACAGCTAATGATCTGAAGTTCAGGCCTGGGGACACAGGTTTGGTTAAACTACAGACAATGGGTAGATTAGGATTGCATCCATGTGATTTTTTTGCTAAAATAGGGTTAGAGGCAGTAGGTGACTGTGAGCGAGGGGTAGGTTAGGAGTCAGTTGATGTTGTCTTGAGGATGTTGTCTTGAGGATGTTGTCTTGAGGATGTCTGGAGCTAGGATTAAGACTAAATCCAGCAGATTAATCTGGGAACTGCACCCCTCATAAGACCCAGTTTTATCTCTAGTCTTCTGTCTACCAGTCCTCTATTCAAACTCAAGCCATGTTTATACCAGTCCCTGAGACTACTTATCTTCCTGAACTCTAACTCAATCAAATTTATTTAGAGGAAATAATCATAATCTGATTTAATGTGACCTATTGGCTTCAATCCTAATCCAACTCACAAGTGCCTGACTACATGAAGAGCTACTAGAAGGTACTGTCTTGTTTACATCAGTCCTAGTTGCCGTCTGAAGCTCAGTACCAGCCCAATATGTTGTTAAGCTCTTCATGGGAAAGTTTCAACCCAGATACCTTAACCAATATAATTAAAATTAAGGTGGAAGCTGTATTTCTCCACTGAGCAACTGCAATTATTTTATTAAATTTGTGTGGCTGCACATTATTCTTCAGTATAACAGAAAAAAGCACAGGGAATCACTTGCACCAGCCCATGCGAGGTGCAGAGGTGTCATGCAGGGACTTTCAGGGACTGCCCTGAGGAGACAGTTCATGTCTACACCCCCAGAAATACTGAGATTGATGCACTACTTCACCTGAGTAGCACCTCATGAAATGCCACAAGCTTCTGCATACATCTGTGGTGTTTTCATTTACAGTAATAAATGAAACTACTAAAATAGTAGAAAATAAAACTGGTAATGAAGAGGAAAGATATGTTCCTTTTCAGCAAAAAACACACAGACAACGAAAATGGAGGCCTTTGCATTTTCAGGTATAATATTCCCTCTGGCCCTTCAGCTGGAGCATAGTGGGAAAATGACTCACTGAATTTCTACTAACTGCAATCAGCAAATAATTGATAATCATCTCTAACCGATATTCTTTACCTCTGCAATAACAGTCAAATAATGCATGTCATTCCCTGTTTACATCCTGAGAAGATGGATAACAACTGCCTCCTGTTATGACTGCACACAGATTCAACCTTTCCCACAAGTCCCCTGTGTCACTCATCCCCCTCTTACCACAAAGCCCTTGTGCCTACATGGGTAATTACAACCATTCTGAATTTTTGATCTCTTGGATTTTTGGTTTTTTTGCTTCTTTCCTGCTTCCATTCCGCTCTCCAGCCTTGTAATACTCTGCAGACTCTGAACAATGGATTTGCTGTTCCCTCCAGTCAAGGTTTCCAGAAATAGTCTTTAGAGTTTTGCCATATGTTTATTTTTCTTAATACTCCAGTGAGCAGCCCCCTCATGACTCACAAGCAAACAAAGGTCTTAAATGGTTTGTTTATTCTTCTGAGCTAGATGGCACTGCCCGGGGCTTGCCATGCAGGCAGCAGAGGATCTCTGAGGAGATGCATACTGTTGCACATTTTTAATTACAAGCAACATCATAATTACCCTGACCCAAACTGCTAGGAATCAGAATGAAGGCCGGAAAATCTAGTCACCCTCAGGTAGCCCCACTCTGACATTGTTCCTGGAAAGGGTTGGTCCCATGTGCCAGCGTGCTCCTACACATGCAGCCATACCCATGTGGACCCGCTGCTAGGAGAAGCAAAGGAGAAGTCGGGAGGAAGTCACCCTAAATAACTCAGCTTCTGACCTTCTCCCACTAACTCCCACTCCTGACACAGTCACTGAATGACCCTTGTCTGTCAGTGGTAAGGTATATTCTAGCTCACAAAAAACAAAGGGAACAAACAGTACTGGAGCCCAAGAATTCAGTTTTAAACAAATAGACAAATTTGCCATGCATGACAAAGACAAAATCCCAACGGTCGGTCACAGAATGAAATGCCTAGTAAAAATAAAGGTGTCCAGAAGACCTGAACTGTGGGGCTAAGCCATGTTCTTCTTACTACTGAATATAAGGCTAGCGCTCATGGATAGGGCTCAATGTGCAGGGCCATGTAAACCATTCATGTATAAAACCTTAAATCGCTTCAGGGACTGAAGAAGGGAAGATGCAGGTTACTCAGTTACCCATCCACTCACAGGAAAGGATCAGGGTTAAAGAAGTGAAATGTGATCCAAGCAGGTACATAAACAATCAGTTTTCATGCACTTTTAAACACTCTGCGGTCTCTAAGGGGACTGTGCGGGGCTGGCAGCTCTGACTGGGGATTTAGAATCATAGAATTATAGAATTATAGAATCATAGAATCATAGAATCACAGAATGGTTTGAGTTGGAATGGACCTTAAAGATCATCTAGTCCCAACCCCCTGCCATGGACAGGGACACCTTCCACTGGACCACATTGCTCCAAGTCCCATCTAACCTGGCCTTTCCCATTGTCGTATGACTACATGTCATTGTAAAAAGTCCCTCTCCAGCTTTCCCGTAGGTCCCCTTCAGGTACTGGAATGTTGCTCTAAGGTCTCCCTGGAGTCTTGTCTTTTCCAGGCTGAACAACCCCAACCCTCTCAGCCTGTCTTCATAGGAGAGGTGCTCCTGGAGTACTGGGAGACCTTGTTTTTCCAGAGAAGGTGTTGGAAGCTGGGTACAGGATGTTATTTGTTTATTCTAGAGGTGTTTACACTAGTGGTGTTTACACTAGTGGTGTTCCCCAGGGCTCAGTGTTGGGACCAGTTCTGTTTAATATCTTTATTGATGATCTAGATCAGGGGATCAAGTGTACCCTCAATAAGTTTGCAGATGACACTAAGTTAGGTGGAAATGTTGATCTGCCTGAGGGTAGGAAGGCTCTGCAGAGAGATCTGGACAGGATGGACAGGCCAACAAGTTGAGGTTCCATAAGGCCAAGTGCTGGGTCCTGCACTTGGGCCACAACAACCCCAGGCACCCAATACAGGCTCAGGGAAGAGTGGCTGGAAAGCTGCTCAGCAGAAAGGGCCTTGGGGGTGCTGGTTGACAGACAGCTGAATATGAGCCAGCAGTGTGCCCAGGTGGCCAAGATGCCATTGATCTTCTTGGCCTGCAAGAAGAACAGTGTGGCCAGCAGGAATCGGGAAGTGATTGNCAACTCCCTGAAAGGAGGCTGAAGTGAGTCAGGGGTCGGTCTCTTCTGCTGTGCTGATAGTGAAAAGACAAGAAGAAATGGCTTTAAATTGCAGTAGGGGAGATTCAGGTTGGACATTAGAAAATTTTTTTTCATTGTAAGAGTGATTTGGTATTGGAATAGGTTGCCCAGGGAGGTGACAGAGTCACCGTCCCTGGAGGTGTTCAAGAGGCACTGGGTGATATGATTTAGTGGTGATGTAGGTAGATGGTTAGACTGGGTGATCTTGAAGGTCTCTTCTAACCTTATTCTATGATTCTATGATTTAGAGGTCTCAGGGCTCAGAAACCACTGCTGAGACCTATTGATTTAGTAACACATAAATGTAGTTGGGGGCACACCATGACATTGATTAAGGCTATTGGTTACAATGGAAAAACCACAGGCATTGTGTGATATTTTGACAGTCTCCTTGTGAGTTCTGGGAAGGTGTGCTTGGTGAGATAAATATAGTTACTGTTTTATATAGCAAGATGTAAAATAAAGCAGTTAAAAGAAAATATCCAAAGTCTAGGCCTATGTAGCAGAGTTCCTGAAGTGTACATAGCCCCCATTTAGAAAGGGCTGTACAGGAAAACTTGGAACTCAGCAGAAGGGTAAGCAAGTGGCTTGAGATCTCAGAATCATGTTCCAGGGGATCACCAGAGAAAGAAGACAAATCCAAACTACTGCATGCTGAAAAGGAAAGAAAAAAGGATTGGGACTGAGGTATCTGAACATCAGTGTCTAAAATGGCAGGAGGGTAGCTAGGTGTCCTATCTGGTATCCAGCTCTTGTTTCAGAATAACATGGGTCTCCCACAGATATGAGCTGTGCTATGTCTCAGGTACCACAGGACACCTGAAATGGCATGACCAACTTGTTCAGGCACATGAATGGGTCACAAACTGCATGATAGTTCAGAAGTCAAACTGGGGAAATAGGGATAACTGGCCCTTCTGGAATACAGTGAAATTATGAAAACTCAGTACCTACAGGATGATTAAATTTCCACCCCTCGTAGCCGAAGTCACAAACTTTCTCCAAATGTCTAGTCATTAAGGTGGGCCGCCCCTGGAAAATCAGAATATTAACGGTTTGGGGTCCCAGGATACAGCAGGCTGCTGTAGTGACTACCTTTCCCTTACAGACAGGGACCTTCTGTTCAAAAGACTGTTGATCACAGCTGTGCAAATACAGTGAGAGGGAAAGCCTTTTTCTGGAGGGAGGATTTATGTCTTTCAGAGGTCAAGTTCCATCTGAAATTCAGGGGAGACCAGGACAGGTAGTGAAGCATCAATATAACATATACATGACTTACGAGATCTATATGAAATCTTTGTTAAAGATTAAGAAGGGGTTGATGATATCTTGAGTATTCACACACCTTGGAAAAATTGCCAGATTTCCAAGTTTACAACATCAACAGTAAACGAAAGGTGAACTCCTTTTCTTAAGGGAGGCACAGGAAAAAAGATATAATGTTGGCAAGTATTTTGTTGCTTTCTCTGAGCCACTCTAATAATCACAAGTCAAAATATTTTGCAACAGGAAGGAAAGGATAACTTGTACACTGAGGTCTTTTATAAGAAAGGAAGTTCAGTCAAAGTGTGTCTTTCCTAAGCATCAGAGAAACAAACACTTTCAGCATCAAAAAATGGAAAAACAGAACAAGTTTTCCAGGCACAGCTCACCTCTTCTCACAAGGCAGGTAGAAGTTCTACAGGAAGAGGACGAGACACAAGTTCAGATGCTGGAGAGCAAATGCAGTTTCACGCTGTACTGAACTCATGTTAAATTCCGCCTTTGAAACTAAGGCTTAAGGTCTGAGGCTGTCTGTTTCAAGCTTCTGGGCGGTCATTTTTGGTTTGATTGGGGTGTTTTTTTGTAGTTACGTATTTAGTTTCTACAATATACTACCATCATCTATTGCATTGTTTCGTCTTATATGATTTGGCATTGGCTGTACATTGGGAGCACGTTAACTGGTGCAGTGAAAAGGGAACAGGTCACTGACTATGTATTTGTAGAACACTGCAAAGGCTGCAGATTACTGCTGGAGCAATGGGTTTGCAAAGAAGGAAGCATAATTTTTTTTCCTGTTTTGGACATGCACAAGACAAATACACATCACAAACAGAGTTAATGGCTTCAGCTGCATAGCAGAAAGCATAGAATAACTCAGGCTTATGTTCGTATGTCTCCTGTGATGTTTTCAGGCAGGATGGTTCAACAGAAAAAAAATTGAAGCTTGCATAGGTATGATTAGATGGAATAAAAGTGTCTACCCACAAATGGAAATAACCATAATAATTCATTTGCTTCTTACTTTTTTGGTAGGAATAACCTTTGCCTTGACCTCATACAAGCAGAAAGAAAGGTTTTGTGAGGGTAGTGTGAAGGTTTGTCCATGCTGTTTCTGGTCATTCCATTACCAGCTGCCAAATCCTGATGTCACTCCTTAACCATCTAGAAAGTTCACTGGGTTTTGCTGATGAAAGTGCTTTAATTTCAGAGGTGAATTGTTTGCAATCTATAAAAGGTTCATTATTCTTTCAGTGCCTGGTTCTGTTTCTGTTGAAACAGGTGGTAACTCCAACCAGTTCCCATGAGCTCCTTTACCCTTTATGTAAATCAGTTTAATTCTCTTTCTATGAGGCGAATTGATAAGCATAGTACCAATAAATCATCAGCATAGCTCTCTGTCATGTGCATCAGAAATACTGAGAGGCATGGCATGGGATAAATGTAATTTCAACTCCTTACACATACTATTCTTGTCCTCTTTGCTGAATGCCAATTTTGATTTGCTGTCTTGATTTAATACCTGCATGTTTAAACGCTTTGACTAGCTTGAGAGGACCAGCCTGCTCCACTGCACAGCTGCCAGTTACTAATTTAGTAACTTTTAGCAATTGCTCCTTGAATCGTAGCTCACATCTGTTGTGATGTCCAAACAACATCATGATCATCAGTATTAATTTCCTAACATCAGGTTATAAAGCGTCACACCAAGATCACCATCAGGCTCCTAACTGCTCTTCAAAATGTTGATATTCTCCAAAACTGCATTTCAAAAAAGAGATCTTGCCTCACCCAAAGGCTGCTGCAGTGCTCACCATCACATTATACAGATAAAATGTATATTAACCATGTTATATTAGTATTGTGTTATACTATAATATATTCGATCACATTATAATAATTAGATGTATACATTAAGTAATATGTATGCTATATATTACAAATAATAATTAATTATATATTAATATCCTGATACTGCTATGTTAATGTAATTATTGTTATATTAATGATATCCATTAGTATATTATTATAGATCGTATATATGCATTTTCCTACATATACACCTCACTGTGTGTATACCCATATGTATAGGTATATATACACCTGTGTATACACACACACACACACATATATGTATATACAGGCTGTAGACGTGATTAATTTTCCACTGTAGAAAATACACTTTTTTTTTTACCTGCAATTTTTGCAGTCTTAGTTATAATGATTTGTATCACAGTTTTTTTTGGCTAGATTAAAGTGCAAAATACTAACGAATCTTTTCTCTAGATAGAGAGTTGCCTAAAATCACTGATAAGCTGTCCCCAGGGGTACATATGCTGATGTTCTTAAGTCTTTTAATAGCTAGAACAATAGCATTGATTGCAGCCATCATCATTAATTTCTTTTAATCTGCATTTGTTAGGTATGTTAGTTACCATGCAACAAGTGATAGTCTATTGTTGTTTTGAATTGTTCCCCATGGCACCAGTCCATGGTGTGACACCACTTAGAATCAGCTCGAGTTTAAACCTCACTGCAGCAGTAGCTACTTACTAGACTGCTAGTGTATGCAAAGGATTGTGAGCAGTCCTGGAGGGCGGGTAAAGGGTAGACGATGGTCAGGCAGGAGAGTGAAGGAGACTGGTGAGTGTGTTGGCACCTCCCCTTCACGTTAGACTGACAATTCTCAGGTGTCAGTGCTTGGGAGTCTATAGTTCAGCCACTGTATGTTGGGGGACAGATTGCTCACCCAACCCAGGGCTCTGGGGGTCAGTGTATCACCTCCCCATCCCTGTGGGTCTTCTTCCTTGCCAAAGCCCTCTGAAGGTCTTACATCCTCCTACTTTCTCTGGGACTTTGGCCTCACTCAAGACCCTATGGCATCATGCCCTCATATTTTTATTTCTGCATATTTTTTAGTACAAATGAAGATGTGACGTTTTCAGTTGCCAAGGCTGCACCCATATCACTATGGCAGCAGACTGGATTTCTATATGAATTTGGCCTCATATGAAAACTAAATAGTAAGTGTCTCCAGCTTGCTGTCTCTCAAGATGCCTCGTGAAGTCGAGTGGCTGATTAGCATCTGAACTCCAATACTGACAATTTTTCCCTAACACCATGGGATCTGTGTCTTCCTTTCTTAGTTTTCCATCCTACAAGGAGATAAATTTTTAATTGACTCTTCCATTGAATTTTCATCTGACATATTCCTACTCAGTAGTAGAGATTCTTAGGATCCCAAATATCAGAGAGATACTTACCTGCAGTGTGAACAGAATATTGTTTGAAAGCCGTGTTGAGTTCTTCAATCAGTGAAGATTTGTATAGCATGGAAAATGCTACCATCTCTTACTTTACTGCAAAAAAACCCTCTACCTAGACTGTGAAGGAAAGACATAATCTAATAAAGTGAAGGACATTGATATTTTCTGCAGGAAAAAACTCTATTTTTCAGCATGTTTCTTAATAAGTACAAGTAGTCAAGTGTCTTATGCAATGAATTAGGCCTCCAGTAACATTTTTTAAGACAGCTGTATGGCTTCACAGAATCATAAAAGTCATGGAGAGATTAAATGATCCAAGTCGATATACTCATTTTTCCATTCCTCTCCTGGTAAATGATTGCTCTCTGAGCAATGTTTTTCCAGTGTTTTTTCTCAGTTCTGTTTAAAGGAATTAGACAATAGGGGCTCCCATTGTTTTCACAGGAGGTTATTCCAGGGCCAAAGAATTCTCCCTAGATATAATCAGTAGATTTTTCATAATATTATTATATTTTCATGTAGCTCATTTTGTTCATTTTACTCATGCTAAAATCATATCTTTGTGACCATTACACTCTCAAAACCCTGACAGGTAGATACAGTAATATATGTTTCCCCACTTATGTGTTGGTGGGTTCCTATGCCTGACTAGCATTCTTTGATTTAATAAATTGGTTCCAAAATAGTGATATACTAATACAGATTCCTCAAAAATGAATTTTTCTTTGCTTTATTTTTTTTAAACTGGTCTTCTTTTAACTCCTTTCAATTTGCTGATTTTTTTCTGCATTTTCTATAAATTTCTATAAACTGGAGGTTTAAAATATGTATTTTTTTGTTTGGAAACAGATGTTAATGTGCCAGTTCCTCCCAGTAAGGTGGAAGTTCTTATATAATTTAAGCTAAGAATACACAGAATAAAAGGTTCTTATCTCACAGATAAGCACCATACTTTGAAAAGTGCTCCAGCACACAGTCATTCACATTTTTAACTTGTACAAAGTTACAGGCAAAATATAGAAAACTTACTCATATTTATGCCAAAACTGAGACAATTTCTGCCTTTCATCAACAGGTGTAGTGTTTACTATGACCAACATGCTACAAAAACCTTGCATCTTATATGATTTTATTTACAACATAAAACAAATGCCTTTCAACTCATTTAACGTGACTGTGAGAAAGCAGTCCTGTGAAAGCACATTCTTACAGAGTTAAAATGTGGCTATAAAAATATTCCTCTGTTCTTAAACCTAAGTTAGTGCCTCAGTAGTATTTCATTCCCCTGTGAATGCGATGAATATCTAAAAAAGCCCAAGTTAATTTCTGCTGAAACTTCATTGACTCAAAATATACTATAGATTTTTTCAGAGCACTGTGCAAAAGAGTTGTCAGACTACAGCATTTAAAATTGCTGGAGGTTACAAGTACCTAATGAGTATGGTATGCTAAAAGCACCTCAGTTTCATTACACTTGAGATAGTACTTGAAGTAATTTCCATCTGGCTGTCTCTCAAGCATTTGCTGTTGTTCCTTTCTGAACTACAGCTAAACAAAAAATAAGAAAGACTCTTTTCCACATTGCATTCCACATTTCTCAGCTTAGATTTTCTCTTTCAAGATCCATATAATTCATTAGACTGGAAGGTAAAATGAAAGGGAAAAAAAAAAAAAGAAAAAGGAAGCCTTTCACTATGATATAACCTGGGTTGTGGAGTAGGTCAGGACGGGAGTCCAAGCCAGTGTGCAGAGGAAATTGGGTGGCACTTTTGTGCAGATGTGGGGAGGAAGAAACAAGGGACCTTTACAGTACAGATATCTCAACACAGGCACTACATATGGGGATCAAATTGTAAAATCACTGGTGCCAGATATTATCCTCTCTGTGCAAGTGGAGAGAAGACAAACAAAGCTTAGCCAGGGGAGAGCCAGTGCTTCATGATTCCAGCTTTGTGACATATATTGCCTTCTACCTACTTTGTGTAGGTAGTTGGAAAACAAACTTTCCCCCTCTCTCAGCAACACAGTTCTTCAGGTATCCTGAGGTTGAGCCTAGAAAAATCATTGTTTACTGTAATTGGCCTGTAACAGGAATTGATGGAAAGATACTTTTGCTGAATAATGGGATCAAATCAGGAGCTTATAAATTTGAAGTTTCCTTCATGAGTTTGTTCATAGGAATGCCACCAAAAACTACAATAATTTTTCATTCACAGAACTGAAAGATTTAAAAAAACAGTTGTACAAATTTAAGCAAGTAATCCTATCTACAACTTTTAGCAACTGGAAAGAAATCGGCACTTCCAGAAGATAATTCCTCTCATTCTCCTTACAGCCATCCAACAGGAGATGACATGACCTTTGAAGAACTATCTATCTATGCCTTCCTATATGTGTGTAAGGGGAATGTATTTACAGAGTCTTTCTTCCTGTACTTGTCAACATGGATTATTAGACCAACAGATACTCCATAGACCATGAGAAGGAGAGTTGTGACAGAGTTAATAGGAGTAGGCAGTGGGCAGTCAGGACATCTGTGTGTTCCTGTTCCTTTCCCCACTGAAGAAATGCAGCTTTAAATATAATTACATAGATGTAGCTGAATTTAACTAGACCCACTTTACTATTCCTATCTGGTTTTTGGCAAACCACTTGACTAAGCAGTAGAGCTTATGAAAAATTTAATTGCCTGAAAAAACTGTTTTAAAAGATTCTAAATGCCTTTCTAAATGCCTCTTTAAAAGATTTGCGTGCCTTCCTACAGCTGTTAGTATGTGAATAACTTCTCAGTCTCCAAAAACAGGTATTGTATGATCCACTGTGCTGTGCTGAGGGTGAGAAGTTTCTGTTTGTTAGTTTGAAAGGCAAGCACTTCCAAATATTACAAAAAGCAATTTTGATTTTACCTGTGCAACAGGACCCCAGACATATTGTGAATGATGTTTATGTGAGTGTTACACATTCATTAGTATTTTGTAAACTGCCAACCACTTATTACATGCATAGGTTGTAAACTCCTCCACAGAAACAAAATGCCTCCATTTGCTGGCAGGGGTTGCCACCATGCTGTTGCTCAAGAGAAAAGCGTGAATAGCATGCAGAGAAGAAGTATGTGTCCCATAAGGCTTCCAGGAGAGTTTACTTCATGGAAGCTCTGTGAAGAGAACAGGGAGAAGATAAAACTGGAGGATTTGGCACTGGACCCACCTTCAGTGTGCTCATCACTTACAGAGATGCAACATTAGCCTGATTTGTTTGTGTTGGGCCAGACACTGAATCAGAAACTCATGATTTACAAGTATTTGTACTTTTTTCCACCTAGGTCTATATATTATAATAACATCAATATTGAAAGATATCTATCATGTACACAGTGATAATGCTGTTTTACACAGGAATGACTTTTAGGAATTAGTTGTTTTCTACAAAGAATTGGGATAGATAACTAATTCCCTCAAAAGGCTCTAATCCAGTAACCATGAAGTCAGTAGTCATTTACGCTTAGATAAGATTCGACCATCCAAACTGTGAGGCTACCAAAACCCCCAGTGATCTCCATATGCCAGATGAATCACATGCCTCCATGTATCATTCAGGAATGGAAAGAACCAGTAATGACTGCATTCAAGCAGTAAATCCAAAACAAGTGCTCCAAGCTTCTGCACCCTGAGCAATGCCAGTGAGACCAGACAGTATATTTGGCCTTCAGAGTTTAGGTGTGCATGTTTGTGTGTGCAGTCATCCACTTCTATTTCAAGTAACAGGTTTATACTATTGTTTTACATGCAAATCCAGAGCTAAGTGAGCTGAGGAGAACCGTAAACCAAGTTATTTACACAGTATCCACAGTCTGCTTACTGAGGTGTAATGGTTTTAAAACCCTCTAGTAAGGAGTACACTGTGTTCTCTGCTCTCTAAACGTGCTGGAAAGCACTCTGTGTGTGTTGTCTTAGCAGGTTTTGGTGATGTGAGCTCCTTGCCATCCTGCTTCAGGTGAATAATATTTAAGGCACTTTTAGTCCAGTCCAGGCATGCAGTGATAATCACAGACTTGAAATCCTGGAGCAGGCAGGGATGTAGAGAAACAGACATTACTGGGAAGTTATACTGATGAGACAAAACCTGGTGTAGTTTCATTACCTAAACAGGTACACAGAGACCTGAGTCTGGAAATCCCACCTGGCTCATTGATGTTATTCATCATGTTACATATGGTTTATAAGAAAAATACTCATAACTACTTTGATACTCCATGGAAAATTATATTATCCCACAGGAATATAAATTACTGTTATCTCTAGATCTTCATAAGATATGCAAGGGGGGACAACGAGACCAGAGCCTAATCTGTTCTGGGATCCACAAAAAGGAATGGGAATTTTGTCAATAGGTTCAGGGAGGCAAAGATGACTTCTTTAAATATGAAATCTCTCTAATCACAGTGTTTTCTGGTTATGCACCTTCTTTACCAGTTAGTAAGTTATGAGCCTATGATCAAAATATATTGTGTTCTGCTACTGAACCTCAGTTTCAACTTTGTGCAGTTAGCTATTTTAATATTCTAGGGGATTGACAAAAGCTTTTATTTTGGAAGCTTCCTTTTACAATCAAATGCATATGAAGACCTGATTCAGCAGTTTACCTATATGGTAAACTCACAAATGACCAGTGGGAGCAGCAGAACGAGTGTCAAGAGTGGTCCTTTTTAATAAGCAAAACGCTTCATCATCTGTACATAGGGGCCTCCTAAATTCAGAAAAAACTTTAAAAGGGTTTGTCCACAAAAACATCAAGAAGTAGAATGAGGACAGAGGAAAAGCTGTGACGAAAGTGAGGTCAGCAGGGATATTATTAACCAATCCAGACAACATGCTGGTGATACAATGTAAATACCATCTTCGGGTAAGAAATCCTTCCCCAGATGTCTCTGGTAAACACCTGAGCTCAATTCAAACTTTCCTGGAGGTCGAAGAGAATCATTGCGTTCTTCTTAGGCTTTTTCCTGTTTGTCTGCCTCTACCCTCCTGAGTTTTAGGCTGAATTGACTCACTTTAGTCTTAGAAGCCATAGTGGAAATTGCAGAACATCAGAATGACACCATCATTGCTGCAGGGTATACTATGTTAATTTCCAAACCTCAGAGGGTCCAACAGCAACTTCACGTAGGCTAGTCCTTTAAACAGGAACAGTTCTTATCCTAATGCACAGGTTCCCAAGAAGTCAAGCAAACTGGCATAAAGAGCAAAACAAGACAGTGATGAGAGGCTTTCACTTGCTGCTAGGCTAAGGCAGAAGCTCCTTGCTGGCTGCCTGCGGCTGGTGCTGATACAAGGAGGTGTTTGTGCCAAGGGGAGAGTAGCTGAAGTTGTAGGCTGGGAAAACAACCCACAGGAGAAAACCTGTGAGGAAGGTGACGTTTGGGGGGAAGAGGTCATAGAGCAACCAGCTTTAGCCCGCTTTCAGACTGCAATGGTTTTAGCTCCTGAGCTTCAGCAGTGCTTAAGGAGTGAGGAAGATGACAGCTCTTTTCACCTACAGGGGAGATTCACAATCTGTTTTCATTCCTGGTGCTCCGTTGTCATTTGTGACTCTGAGTCCAGGTATTTGAGATTGCCAGGAAGTCTCTGTCTGGCCTGATGGTGCAGGTTCACTCTCCCAAGTGTGTTCCTGCTTCTGATAAGCCATGAGAATAGTCTGTGGTCAGACAGTCCACTCAGCCGGCTGGCCCAACCCTGAAGAAGAGCAAAAGAGCACCTCATATTTTGTGCTGTTTCAGATAGACTGGTTTCATTCAGATGTGAAAACTTCACTGGCCCCAAGACTTGCCCCAGCACAGCACAATCTAGATCTGACACCTGTTTCTAGTGCAGGCAAAATCACAGGGGCCCTTTCCGAGCCTCTGCAGTCATTGAGATTCAAATCCCACAGGGATTTCAGTGGTTTGTGGGTTTGGTCTTCAACTCATTTGCTATGGAGAGGCCTAAGGAAAATGGGATTTACAAGGAAGTCCTCAGCACTCCTCTAGACCTGCTTCTACTTAGAGAAATGTCAGCAACACTCAAACTAGAGGGTATTTTTGAAAGTCCTTCTTTGATCCCACTTTTGTGATGATGGGATAAGGTATTTTTCTTTCTAAAACTTGAACTTTCCCACACTGTTTTGTGAATGGTGAACAATATTAAAAGAGTTTATTATCTCAAACTTTTGGGATGGTTTTAAGTTAGTTACTTAAAAGAAGTTAGTTATAGAATTTTACCTCACTGAGAGCAAAAAAAACCACCTAAAAATGCACCTAATGATAACCTGAAAAACCTGCAGATAATGAAAAGTCCAGGCTTATATGCAATTCTAAACAAGCATCACTTCAATATATTTTTATTCCTTTAATGAGCTCATTTTTCAGTGACTTTTCTTATCTGATATTCCTGCAGGGCCCTTGGCATTCCTCACATTTTTTCCCTTTTGCTTTCAGCTGCTTCGTAGTCCCCTTTGTACTTCAATCTTTCATTGAGATGCTAAACTGAGTGACAGATTTTAATTAGGCGACATTTGTTGCTAAGGAGGCATGCTTATTTAAACTAAATAAGAGGTTGCTCCAGATGTGCTGTAAATGGTAGCTCTATGTGTGGGAGGGGGCAATAGTTTTATCAGAGTGGACATTAGCATATTTGCATATTTCTCGTATGTTATGTTAGAAAGAAATTTACAATAGCATTCATTTTTTGCCGCCCAATATAGTTTCAGTCTTGCCAGTCTGCCATGTTAAGTAAATCTTTTTCACAATTACGCAGTTAAAGTTGGCAGTGCCTGGCAAGCACTTTGATTTAAATCCTCTTGGAGTCAATGTTGCGTTGTTATAAAAAGACCTACATTTTTAACATGATTATTTTGGCGTTTTGCAGTCCTAGTTCTAGTAATGATAATAACTAAAAAAGTTGCTAGCTTTACTTTGCAAAAAAAAGTAAATAGTTCCTCTTCAGGGCACCCAGCCTGGTTAGGTCTTGTCTTGAATTCCCCCTCTGGTAAAAGGAGTAAAAGATGGAGGACATACAATATTGATTACGTCAACATGCATATAAGACATGGTCACTGCAGTAGGATTTAGCCATTATAGTAGGTGTCACATATCAATAGCAGCATCCATGGGGATATTAATGTGTTTCAATTTGAGCCATTAAGAACATTCTTGAATTAAAAAAAAAAAAAAAGTGGATAAAATGACCAAAGATAGGGGTCAAAGATTGATATAATAGATATTAAAGCAAGTATACAAAATAATGTACTCAGTCATTATGTAGCTGCACAGTTATAGAGATCTGCTGCAGGGATTAATGGATTATATACTACATTCCAGAGAGTTCTGAACCATCCAACACCTTTTCTTCCTAAGTAGAACCTTATGTATTTTAGAATAGTGCCTCTGATACAATCTTGGCTCAATTTCTGTAGGTGAATGTCCTATAAATCCTTTCCATATGAACAAGGTAAAAAAAATGTTGTTTTGCAGTGAGTGAAAAATAAATTAAATTAAATTTTCACTAAGATAAGAGAAAAATAACTTGCTATCTCACTTAAATAAGCATTATCAGGAAAGGAAATAAACTTTTGTTTTGTTGCAGTAGTAGCGATAAGGGAGATCATTATAGCCGTCTTATACTGCAGTGTTTGTCTTTGACCTTGCCTTTTCCCTGGATGGCATTCTTGGTCCAGTCTGGAAAAAAATTGATTGTAACAAGACAGAAGGGAGAATGAAACTTTTCCAGTCTGAACTACAAGGGCCCTAAAGAGCTATTGGTGCCTTTGAAATAATTCAGTAAAGCATTTTGGATTCAATGCGCATTTAGGACAGCAAAATTTATGTGACACATTAAAAATTTGTTCCTTGCTATCATGACAACTTCATGTTTAATCATTGTTTAATTATTAAATACAAAGTATATAAAATCTCATTTCAGAAACATCCTTGAGCATCTTGATGATAATCAAAATATAATTAATATTAAACATAAATTCTTAAGTGCTTTGCTGATGTAGGTAAGAATCCCATCTCCCATATGTTTTTTCACCTGACATCGGTACGAATAAACTATGTGGATTACTTGTGAACAGAAGGAGTCTGAAGATCAGATATTTAACCTTTCAAATATTTTAAGTTTTTTTCATGGAATCAGTCGCTATAGGAAACAGTAAGTCTAAAATAGCAATCTTCTTAAGGATGGTGCTTGATGTTTTGGTTCTTTTTCCAAAATCATGCACCAGTACACTTATACATTCTGCCTTGGTCAACCTTAGTCTTTAATTGTCTGTTGTATGATCAGCCACATACATGAGCCTACACTGGTGAATGCTGCAGACTGTAGAAATTAGGTTCATCATCTTATCCACTGAGATGGTGCTTATTAGTCAAAACCTTTTCTAGGAGAACCCATTTCCTACACAAGTGCAGATTTCTCCTGTGCAGGCGGACAGCCATGAGACTCCCCAAAGGTTTTAGTATGAGAATGCCAAATACGTCAGCCAACATAAAGCAGGGATGACAAACACTTTATATTTTTAGGTAAGCATGGGCTTGTAGGTCTGTTCCCGCCTCTCCCGTTTGTAGAGCTGCTGAATGGATACCCTACTTCAGCAGCACTTGGGTGAGGCGTGGGGGCAGGGTAGCTGGCTTTAGCAGCTGGAGCACAGAGCTGGTACTGGGGCTGACTCTGTCGCTATTGGTGCCCATTACTGCATTATTTCGGCTAAATAGGATATTGTCTAGAGAAAAATGGAGTGCCCCTTCCTTTAGCTAAACTTCACAACAGCCATTTAGCATCAGAAATTTTAATCCTGAAATCTAGGAAATAGGAGTGGATATTTCTCCAAGAAGATGAGGGAAATGAAACTGGTTTCCAACATCCTGATCAGTGCGTGAGGGAACTGCTCACTCAGAAAAAGACAGGGTAAAAAGCACATCTACTCTTACAGCAAATTATACGAACTGTTTTGTACTAAATATGAAATGTAATTGAGCTCTCATAAAAACAACATACATAGAGCAAAAGGATTTTACCTTCATAACACTGAATTCAAGGCAGTCTAGGATAAAGACATCCTTATAATACAGTTACTTAGGTCTACAGATTCCTCTCAAACATTGTGTACTTTTTGTTTGAAAAAGTTTGCAGAAACTGTTACAGTGTTAACCCAAATACAATGTAAATGCAGCCAAGTAAATTGGGCAAGCTAATAATAAAAGAACAAATTATAGGACTCAAAAAAAATTTATAATACTTATTAGATCAACTAGGTTCTTGCTGAGATAAAAAATTACTGGTGTTTGCATAACATCAAAGAAAATGAGCTCTGATTGATAGTGGATGCTTCAAATATATCAATAAAGCATTTAAGCACATTTTAATGCTTTCCTGAATCAAAGTTCTTGTTCAGCACATCTTAGTGCTGTTCCCTTCACTTTACTTTCTAATGCTAAATATTCTCAGCTTTTCCCAAGATTATGAGAGACAGGTAACAAGAAACTGTTGCCACTCTGTGGCTTCTCTCACTTCTATTTTCTTTTCCTTAACAAAGACTTCAGTGGAAATTTAGAGATGTATTTTCTCTTGCTGTTTATTTCTTCTTTAACCTTTTAAATTGAAAAGTATGTGGACAATTTCAACCTATCTAGTTATCTGCTTATGTCATATCTGTTTATATACATATCTATATTACTATTTCCCTTCATATTTACAATTATATCTCCAAAATATAGGGAAATATCAAAGATAATTTACTTCCTTAATTTAATGACGTAATAATATGTCTGTCTGTGACTTTAGTCTAATTTGATTTAAAATGAACATAGAAAAATATTTAACTTTGAATGAAAGTCAGGGTTTGACCCCACCCTTCCTCCCACATCCCAACCCACCAGCCCAGAGAGAGCCTAAAATAATAACATAGCAATTCTGCAATATGGCCTCAAGGTCAACAGATTCAAGTTCTGCTAGATCAAATACAAATCTGATCTTAAAAGCCGCTGGTTGAAACAGTACTCCTCTGTTTAAAATTCAGAGTTGTGCATTCAACTGCCTGGACAGATCTTAGTGTTGTGGTTACAGTCAAAAGGAGAGATTTCAGATAGCCAGTGTTACTCTAGTTTTCTTAGGGAGCAATACAGGTATATGCAGAGTCATTATTCTGCACTATCAGACGTGTTGACTCTATTAACTTCATTTAGATAATTCCTGATGCACTCTTGCACCAGAAAGGCCAGTGCTGAACTCAGGAAGCCAGTGAGGCAGAAATGAGGTCGGGTTCTTTTCCATCACCACAGTAGAAGTCAGCATTTATTGTACAGGTGTCTGTCAGCTAGATACCTGTGCCTAGAGTACACCACACAAAATATTTACTCTAGGGCCTGCTTTTCCTCCCATCCCTCTCTCCACACACAGCTATGTAAAGACGAATCTACCAAACATGTTTGTGGAGAGTAATTTGCAACTGCTACTAGTACATTCTTGTGTTATTCACCCCTCTTCTGTTAGCATTGGTAGAAGGAGATGGCTATAGTACTACTTACTCCTGTTGAAGCTTTTTTTTTTTAATTTGCTTTTATCTACTGACTTGGGACCAAAAACTTTTGAAGGTCCAGCTATGAGTGGAATTTAGGTGCTGAATCATACTTTAAGCATATTTGAAGATGGGAATGAGTATGGGTACGCCTAAACAATTTTGCTCGGGTGCCAGAATGGGCAGGACTCCTCCAAAGAGAGCAGCTGAGAGCTGACCACAGCTAGATTGCTTCCAGGCCTGTCATTGACTCTTTTCATGTGAGTGCCAATATCTCTCTGCTGAATGCACTGCAGAAAAGCCATATAAATATACAGCTCATCTTTCAGTTCTTCCCTCTAACCCAGGGGAAGCCTGGAGATTTATTTATCTGCAATGCTGACATTCCTTTTTCTTTCTTATGATGAGGTCAGGAGAGAATTGCCACCCACTCTGAATCATAACATTGCAAACCTCAAAGCTGTGACACAGAAATGAACAGTGGGGCTTGTTTTCCCATAGACAGAGAGAAGGGTATGTTATGAGAGAAAGTGTTGTGACTGTGACTCTTTCAATCTTTTAATATGATTGGATGAAAATAGTGTCCACAGTTCATCCTTGCTTCCATTAAAAAACAGTCACTGAAGGTGTCAAAGGTACTTTGCTGCAAAAAGGCATTAAACGCTGGTAATGGCATGGTTCTGCTTGGCTACAGCTCTGGTAGAGCTCCTAAAGGCAGCTTGTCTAATGTAAGTTCTGGTTCCTCATCCTTGCGAGCATATTTACAGTACATGGATTTGAATACTCCTGAGACTCACATCTTTTCTGTGAGGTGGTGTGAGTACATAGGGACTGGAATACGCACTTAGTATCTCCTTGGAGGTAATTTTTCTTGAATAGAAAAAAAGCACAAGAAGAAAGCTTCCCAGAGACCACTGCCCTTTGCCCAGGTGATGTGTTCAGTTGTGTGCTGTCATGCATTTTCAAGTTGTACTGGAAGAGTCTGGCCAGCTACAATGCAATGATAGTTTTGCAAGATATCTTTTTGCATATTGCATATTAATACTGTGTAAAATATGGTACATATTTTACATACACATTGCCCCATGTAATTTCGACTAGATGATGTTTCATTTGGACTAAAAACCATATCCTGTAATGATGGTAACTCTCACATCAAACACATAGAGAATTTCAAAGGAGTGCCACATACCAAAGATGTAAGTTCTCTTCTAGCTTTCTGTGAATGTAGTCTGGTTTTGAAGGGTATTTTTTGAAAATCATTAACTTTCTTTACCTAAGTCAAGCAAAATAGTCCACTAATATGATTACTCTTCTGAAACACTCATTTTCTAGCTGTTTTCTGTGCTTTTAGAGCTCTTCTTGTCTGCTGTCTGGGTGAAATATCTGTCTCTTAATACAAGATTTTCCACATTTTTGAAAGCAGTTACCACTTATGCAGTCTTTTAAGCACTAAAATCTTTAACAAATGGTCATTTTCAGTATTAGAAGAAAGAACTAAAGTTAGCATCCTACAAATTAATGAGACAATTCGAATTACAGAACTGCTGTTTCATTCTGTATTTGCAGTCCAAGTATTTGTGATTGTTTGTACACACATATGTACCCACATAATGAAAGGAGAGGGTTGGGAAAACAGCATTGTACAAAGCAGGAACAGTATAGGTTATACATCAGTAATGTAATACCAACAAGATGTTAAGATTTGGTTTTTTGATATTGGAAAACAGAAAAATACTACTGTTGCATGTTAAAACACCTCGTATCTTTTAATGATCAGTCCTAGTTCCTACATTCCCGTGCCTGCAAGTTTGAGGGTAAGCAGCAAAATTCCCACTCAGCACTCAGGTCTAACATGTAGGCACATGGGTACCAAGAATGCCTGACACATTTATGTTGTAGTTAAAAAAAAAAAAAAAAAAAAAAAGAGAAGTTATTTCTGTGGAAACTTGTTGTAACATTTTACATGTTACAAGTTTTTCCAAAGTTTGTAGTTTCTTCAACTGTCATTGCTTGTCCCCACCTTGACAGAATGACAGGGGGACTACACTGACGTTTCTAAAGTTCTGTTCATCACAGACCCCAATGTCCTCAAGCTAAGAGACCACTCTGGGACAAAGCAAGCTCTTAGACTGAATTTGGGTAACAAAGTCATAGAAACATGGTCCTGGAAATGTCAGCTTAGCTATTATCCAAGCCTGGCATAAACTAAATTCTGTATGTGCATCTTTTCATGACACGAAAGTTTCCTGTGTGTCTAAATTTGTTTCCTCAATGACAGAAATCCCTTCCAACTTAAACTGCCCCATGATCCTATGAACTTGATGTTCAACTCATCACAAGTATCCAAAAAACAGACCTTCCTTCTCCCTGACCAAAGGGATGCGCAAAGAACATAGTTAATGCAGCACTATATTGACACAAAAAGCAGTGAAAATAAAGATTTCTTTTGAAAAATTGCCACATCACATAACAGGTCCCTTCTGGTAACCTGCTGGCTGCTTACTGATAATGCTAACTAAGGCACTCCCTGTGTGGGATTGCTTGTCCTCGACCCTGGGTGACAACTACCACGCAATCCAAGGGGAACCTGGATGTTTAAAAGCAAGACATTACAATGCTCACTGTTGTAGTTTACAAATAATTTGGGGTTTTTTTTATATTTGACATTCAGTTTGTTTGTTTTAAATGAAGGCTGAGATCCTAGAGACAAACTGTTTTATGTCTTTCCAAAAGTGGCTCTCTTAGATGCAGGCAAACACTGTCTGTTGGAGTACAAAGGAAATTGTAAATGTTATGCAAAATCTGGCCATCAGACCTCTAAAGCAAAAGACACAACAGAGGAATGGTGGAGGTATAAATTAGGTAGTTAACTAAAGCTCTCCAGAGTGTGCAATTCCTGTTTTCTTGCCCTGTCCTTGAATTTTAGAAACGAATGAATGTTAAAAGCATCCAGTAAAATAACCAAGCCATGGAATACAAGCCTGATGGACAAAGGTAGTCAGATCTAGTTCCCACTCTTGTCAAAAACAATAGGAAACCCATTTCAGACATGAAAATAAACTTCTGCAGAAGAAGTCTGATTGGAAGCCAGAATGAAATATGGTCTTTTCACACAGGTTTGTGTTTATAAAGTTGCTATTCAAGCAAGATCTCCTAAGCTGCAAAAAGGGAACTAAAAGTGCTGAAATACAGAATAATCCATCCAGGATAGGAAAACATTTTTCTCCATATAAATATCTGGAAATGAAGTAGAGTTGTATTACCTTTGCTTGTTTGACAGCCGCTTTCTTTTTTTTTTTTTTTAGCCTGCATTCCTGTGCCAATCTGAAGCTCTAATTTGACAGTATGAAATACCTATGGTGATAGGGAGTTAGGGTACTGCATTCCACAGACAGAGCAACAACCTTAACATTTCAGAGGTCAAAAATATTTCATATACAAAGGTAAATGTGAGGAAAAGATGAGCTGATCAAACTTTATGGTTCTTTTGTACTGATCAGGATATCTTTAAAGAGCTTCTGTCATTTCTGGAAGATCCTCTATTATTCCTATGTTTGGCTTTACAAAGAAGAGTTACACATGGAAACAGGGTAACTGTGTATTCTACTAATCCTGGACACAAAAGGTTAATCTGTCCATTTTCATCAAGAAAATAAGGATGGTACTACAAAAGCCTCAGGAAAATAATCAAGATATGAAAAAAACTTGTCTGTGTCAACTCCTCAGTGAGACACTGGCCCACAATCAAACACAAAGCCACAGACTAAATAGAGGTTTCTTACCCATAGAATGAAGTGCAGACTTCTTTGACTACCACACTATTTACTTTTCAATACTTTGATTAGTGCACTACTGTTTTCTGACACTTGATTCCTGGTGTTTTTCTTCACAATACTGCAATTTCCTCTACTGAGAAATGGGAAAGATACTGCCAAGGGGAAGAAGTTATTTTATAAGAGGAAAAAGCCTTTCTTAGGAGAAATTACAAAATGGTCAGAAAGGCTGGATTCTCTTTGATACTTAGCAAAATTTCTGATCATGATGTACCATGAAGGAAAAATTCCAGGTGCATCAGAGTTTTGAAAAATATACTGAACAGCTGCCTATTCTGATAGGCAGTTAAAACAACTTTGCTAAAAATATTCCAAAATTAAGATTAAGAGCAGCTCCCTGACGATTCTCTGCAGTCTGGAAAAGCACCCAAAATAGGGAGTGCTTTGTCTGCACCCTGCAGCTGAATAGTTTCTGAAATCAGATTTCACTGTGCAGTGACAACATAGCCTTTCTTTGGAAAGACCTCACAAAAATAATTATGTGTAATCCATGACCAATGTTAATTTTCTTACTCAATGAAGCAAAATTCAATCATCTATTTTATGTCCATAGATATTTTTGATGCACACTTACGTTGTCATCACTTCCTATTCCATCCATATTGGCATGTGCACTGGCTTCAAGAAACCACAGGGTGACTGACTATAAGGTGAAATAGTTATTAAAAATATCTATCTTCTCATTTAATCCTATATTAGAAAATTATAGCCTCACTCATATATATTACAGAAATTTAAGTAACCAGAAAGTAGTGTGGGGGAAGAACAGCAATTCCCTCCTACAGAGGACTTTGACATCTAGTTAGAAATTCTTTGTGAAACTGAATTGTTTGCAGGTGAGTCACCAAAACACAAAAAGCCAAGCAAACAGGGGAGAAGGAAGGAGATGTGCAGGCATCCCAGTTGGCTTCTGCAAGAAGGTTTTCCAAGTGATCGAGGTCTTTTCCATTCAGACTGGTCACCAGACATCAGAGGAACTGATGTTGCACATTGAGTTCAACCTCTCCACACCTTTTTTTCCCCTAAAGTCTGCAAAGTATTTAATCTTGCTCATAATGTATTTAATCTTGCTCACAATATATTTAATTTTGCTGAGACTGAGATGCACAGTATTTACTCTTGCCGATACTAATACAAGCAGACATAGTGTGTGATGTAATGCCTGTATTTTGGCTTGCATTGGAAGTAGCTTTTTTTTTTTTTCACATGCATTTTAAAAGTTGAATAAAGCTCGATTTGAGAAGCTGTTTTCTATGATTGTCACAGTTAGAGGGTGGTAGTCTTACAGAAAGAACAACATTGTCTCTACAGATGTACTTTCAGAGGTGTAGTGCCAGATATTTGCAGGCTGTCCAGTTTCACAATTTGTAAGAAGGTTGCATTATATTTTCATTTAAGTGCTTCCCAAACTGTGGTATCATCAGTTATCTGTTACAGCCTGGCCTGCTTCATTGATGTAAGTGTGGAAAAGAAAATTCCATGCTGTATCCACTGACTTAGACAAGGAAAATGGGATACTCCCATGGGCTACCTCAGAGTATTTTTTGAAATCCCACCCATGAGTGATTGTACAAACTGGTAGCAGTCAGTTCCTGCAGAATTAAGGCCTTCCTTGAGTCATGGTTCAAAATACCAAAATTAATGGATTCAGAGTGGGGAAAAGAAAATCAAAAGTCAGGGAGGATTGTGAGGTTTGTGTCTCCTAAATATTGTTGTTCTGTAGAGTTTGTTCACAATTACAGCATCTCATGGCCAGTTTGTCTGGTTTGTTTCATTCATCTTGCATTATACAAAGTGAACATACGCCAGGCAGAGGGATTCACTGCTGGGAAATTCCCACAAGCCAGGGCAATCTCTTGTCACTTCAGACGCTGTGGGGAGAGCTCTCCCATCTGTACCCCACGCCCTTGTCATCACCTGCTTTCCTGGACACTCATCCACTGTAGTAAGGGAAAACAGAGAACAAATAAATATTTTCCCTGTGTTTTCCCTCCAGAAAGATTCAACAGAAGAAACAGGTTTATTTTATAAGGACTAAGCTGGAGGGGTGCTTCTCACAGCCAAAGAAACTTCTATTTTTTGAGGTCCGTTTATGCAGTGCCCTTGTCCTGCAGGGCAGTTCTCAGTGTTAAACCTCTCTCACTTCTTCTGCAGGAAAAGCATGTGAAAAGCTTCTCTACCATCAGATGGATGTGCCACCCAGCCATGCCACCTTATATATCCATTTTTTCCCCTGCTTTTATTAATAGAGTATTACCCTTCTCCTAGCCATTCAGAAAGTTACTACAATGATCATTTTCCTAATCCACCTCATGATTTTTCACATCAGAGAAAAACTTCAGGCTCCTCACTGGTTAGTTCCTATCTCCCCTGCTATTTCACCTACACCAATAGTCTACTTCCATCCTTTGCAACCCCATAATTCACATAATTGAATTTTCAAATATGGTCTTGAAAACAAAGTTGTTTTACTGGTTTTCTTCAAATCTCTATTCAAATATCTCTTTTGACAAGATGCCTGGAAAAAATTTGAAAAAAAGTTAGGCTACCGGAGGGCTGATACTGCCAACAGAAGTGAAAAAACCTCTGAACGGTTTTCTGCTGGTTTCCAGCTCTGTTGTCTTCTTTCAAAGAGACCATAAATTTGTGGAAAAGTCACCCCCTTTTGTTCTGGCCCACCAGTATTCCCCATGTTATGTTGGTAACCTATGACTATGGCTCCCAGGCACAATGAAGACAATACATCAAAAATTCATTACTAGTAAAAGTACTAGCCAGTGTTTTTATAGTTCACTTTTCCATTACAATTGGTTTAGGCATTCAGGATGTTTATTTTTTGTCAGTCACATCTCCAGAGAAATATTAATCATAACTCAGCTTGGTTTTGAGAACAATAATAAACAAATATTGTGAATTAATTTATAAATTAATTAAATAAATGTGACAGTAGTTTCCTCACATTTTTCTAGCCAAAATGTTTACAGGTCCATGCACAGACTGGCTTTTCCTAAATAAAGTCCAGGATGAAAACCTCTCATGGAAAAGAATACAGTTTGACTGAGTTTGTAGGGAATTGTAAGATCATCTTACCAAACTCTCCAAAAAGGATGTCAACCACTGACATAGACAATACATTTTAAAGCAATTTCAGTAGTACTATAATATCCTTAGAATATGGTTAATTTTATTCAAATCACGTTCTTCAAATCTTTACATAAGAGATATTAGAACACTGGACATGTCATGAAATGACATCTAAGATAGCCTGTGTGGGGGAAGCGGTGCCCTGCTTTTTTTGTGCTCACTAGCAAAATAATATGGATACAGACCTCATGGAAAGAAAAGTGTCCATGTTAACTGGAAATTCAGTAAATCTGTGCTGTCTGTTCCTAATATTCAGCTTTTACCATCTCTTAGAAAAGGAATAAAATTACCCATCCATTCCCTGCCAGGTTAGGAAACAGGCACCCTGGATTACCAGGCTGGCAAAAAGTACATTTCTTGTCAGCTTTCACACAGTTTCAGCTGAACAGGATGCTAAAAGGGAAACTGTTCTGTATGGAGGCTACCTCTCAGCTGATAAACATTCATTTGTGATACCATATATATTCGATGTGGGACATTTCAACTGAAAGTAAAAGAGTAAAGTCTCAAAATCAGCCAGGCTGGAAAGTTGCCATCTTCATGCCACCTTGGTGAGAACATTTGTGATGGATGTACAAATAAGATCCAAGATCCCTCTTTCCCTCATCCAGTACAAGGCAAGGAAACAAGGAGTAGCAAGCGACGACCAGAGTGATTCACTGAAGTTGAATTTTTCTCTGTTGAAGTTTGTTTTATCTTGGCGCATGAACCTTATTCTTAACAGTTTGGAGAGAGAAGATGAAAAGTAAATGATTCTTCTGTCTGGCAAGTGATTGATCTGAGGCATAATTTTCAGAAAGTCACATTGTAGCCATTTCCTTTCCTATCTTTTAGTTGTCAGGGTCACTTTGATCACTGACTTTTAAGGGCAGAGCCTGTTTCTCACCATGTGTTTGCACACAGTTTAGTAATGCAGGCTTCAGTTTGGATCAGGGCCTCTAAGTACTACCATTGTATAAATACTCAGTCTGAGAGAAACAAAAATCAAACACAAGGACTACAAGGAGATGAAAAGCACACATGGTTTCCTGATGACTCATTTTGCACAGTCCTGAACACGTTGTTTTATTTTGCTCTCAAGGGCCAACTCACATGTGGTACCCTCCAAAGAAGAGCAAGGATGCCAGCACAGAGGAGTAGCCAACAGCAGAACTCAGGGCAAGCGTTTAGGGACTGTGCTGCTTTTTCTTTTTTTTTCCTTCACTGAGTACTGTGTCATTAAGCAAGTATCTCTCCCTGCCAATTATAAATAGGCACTAGTGCCTTATCATGTTCTCTCTCACTGGGAAAGAATGTGGATCAGCTGAAGAATGAGACCCAGGAAGGCTGCTATATGGCAACGACAATTTATTTCTTTTAAAACTCTTCTGGAGTCAGAGCCATACATTCTTTGGGAGTGAGTTTCTTGACCTGGCAAATGACACGATGCTTTATATACAAAAATATTAAAAGGAGATTATGTCACTGGTGAAAATGTGCTGAAATGAGGCCTTTCCCTTTTTCAAGCCTTTAAAGGAACTTTCCAAGCTTACCAAAACTGTGCAGTCATGTTTCTGACAGGCTGCCAAGTTCACATAAGGACCAGTCCAAGGGCACCTTCAAAGCCAGGGTACTGACGGACACACCATGTTGTGTGTTAGACATCACATCACCAACACTGGATCTCAGTAACCAGAGCCCAGAAATAATTACCTTCCTTGATTCTTGTAGCACAAGGTGAATCTGGAAATAGCTGTAAATCAGGACTCCAGGAAACATGGAGATGATAAGAGAAACTATTAAGACAAGGCACTGGATGGGGATCAACAAGACACAGGCCAAGATCTACATAGGTATTTAGGTTCCTATCCTCCCATCAATTTCATGGTGAGCATTGGTGCCTAAAAAGGAGCTACAGTCTTATAGTCCTTTTGTAGATTTTGGCCCTCTGTTTTATTCCCAGGCTCATTCAGCTGACAAATCAACTCACCTCTTTTGGAGAGTTCACAGTTCATAACTTGTAAAACATGCATAGCATGCATGTATCACACATGCATCTTCACAGACTCGATGTCATGACAAGAAGGATGACAGAATATCCCCAGGCAAAAACATTTTTATCAAGTAATTGAACATTCATTTTGCTTGTATGGTAGGAAGTACTTAATGTTTTAGCAGGTACTTCAGGTAACACAAGGCACCAGATTTCTCTTGCCAGTTCAACTGCAGACGTATGTGATAGATGGGTCAGGGATTTTTACTTTGGAGCAGGGGAGGGTAAATTATTTTAAATATCATCTCTTTGGAGACACCTATCCCTTCATTTCTCTATACAGTAAGCACCTAATTCAAACTGATCCTGCTTTATTCAGAGTTTCCAGGTAGAAGTTCTATTTGATTGTTTATTTTTCGAGATCTTAAGACTACAACAACATTAAAGTAAGAAAAAAACCCCACAACCCAAATAATTGTATATAAATAAAAATATGGTCAGAATCTGACCTTAGAAGGAATAAAGATTAATACAAAATTAAAAATAATGATCACCCTTTTCAGCTTTCAGCTTGGTTCTATGGGAGAATTAAAAAAATAAATATCTTTATTTTAAACTTTAGGAATATCTTACCCAAGGCATTTATAAAGCCAAAAGACAGAGCTATTTTTAGAGTAATATTTCTCAGCTTGTTTTGGCAAGGTAAACACCAAAGTATTTGAAAGACTTGCACCCCCCCAAGATTATAAACTTGGAGAATACACAGGTCAGTCCCTGTCTTCAGGAGGGTTTGGCAGACACCTACCCGCAAGAGAAAGCTTTCCGGAAAGAAACTTACTGCAATAACTTATTTGCTATGAGTGGAGTATCCAGGACAAAGTAATACTTACCATTGCCCAGGATTTTATAAAACAGGCCATTAATATAGTATTTTATAGATTACTCTGTGGTTTTCAGTGTTTCCTGAATCCCATGTTAAAACAATCTATCCTCTTCAGACATTAAAAAAGCATAATGTTGGGGATCTTTTTTCTTCCACTAATACCCCAAAACTCTTTCTGGATCTTAATAGTAACTGCTCTGGTTTCAATTTCAGCACAATTTCAGAGGAATCAGATAATAAATGAAAAGGGGTCCCTCAACTGCAGATAACTGTTCCACATATAAACAAGATAGACATCAACAAAAAATGTTCTTCCCCATACACCTGAAGTTGTATCTAGTGTATCTTCTCCTACTTCTGGTAGGAGTCATAGGACAGTGCAGTACCATCAGGATGAAGATTAGGAGAACCCACCGGCACTTTGTTCCCTCCTGTTTTTGTAATCAGAGGTCACCTAGTACATCTTGAAGCCACCCAGTCTTCTACAGTGCCTTTCACATGCTGCTTTGTGGCAGTAGTAAAAAATTGGGTACATTGAAGAGTTCAGAGAGTAACAAGTGATGAAATTGCTTAGTGTTAGTATAGCAGTTAGCAGACCTTTGTTTATAAGAAACAGAACTCTCATCCTGATTTTACTAATAACTGTGCTAGGATAAGAAAATTTTTGTTTTGATTTTTTTAATGCCAACAGAGACATTTTCTAAAGTAAACGTAACTACAGACAGGAATCTGGGCTAGGTATGGTAGAATTACACAGGCAGGCTAACTTACATCAAACTTAGAGAGCTGCTCCCAAAACCTATACACACCCTTTATGCTTGAAAGTGCTGGACTTTGATCTCCATTTCCATTTAAACCACAGCCAGGGTCTAATTTCTCTTTCTTCACATTTTTAAATTCTCAAAACCAACTCAGCAAGTTTTCATCCTCCCCTGCACCTGGGGAGAAAAAAGACCAAAAAGGCAAGAGAACCAGCCAAAAGGAGCAGGGGTGTTCCTGGGTTGCTAACTGAGTTGGCTCTGAGAAGGGAAAAAAAGGTTGGCCCACTCCTAGTAGGTGTCACTCCAGTTCCCACTGACTTCCTTATACTTAGGATGCTAAGCGAGAATTAATCCTCTCTGTCAGTACAACATGCTGACGTGGACGAGCCGTCTTATTCTTTGCTCATAAGGATCTGCCAGAATACTCTTTTTATTATATATGGATATCTCCACATACATCCATTCTTGGCCACATAGTACTGGAGTCCTCTATCCAGACATACCCTTTCTGAGTTCTTCACCTTGTTATGCATCTCATAAGAAATGTCTGGAAATAGCATCAGAGGAAACACTCACATCTCATGCAATAGTTCCTTTGTTGTTGGTTTTTTTTTAATCTAAGAATTTTCATTCTTTAAACATAGTGGTTAACGAAACAAAGATTCTAGCCCTACCCAAAAAATTCCTTCATTCTACAGCTCCCAGACTTGAGTTCAATGTGGGACACTTGTTTTTCAAATTGTGAGCCTGTGCTTTTACAAGAACATCTCAGAGTACTTCCAAATCTCATCTATTTCTCCCTCTAGCACATAATAAAGAACCTTTTCTGAGATGATCCTCCTGCACAATGTCAGCCATGCAATCAGTACACAAGGACAAACAAAATCAGGAGGGCAGTGCAATGATACTGCCTATAGCCATGCGTCTGAGCCTCCACAAAGAGTCTGGATCCAACATGTTCAGAGGCTTTTCCACACTCAGAAGACAGCAGAATTTTACTTCCTCACAGTGCAAACATGCAACAGTTCATGCTCAAACCTTGGTAGAGACATATCCAGTAGAAAATGCCTACAGGGATGGGTGCAGTCCTTTGTGTGTCTGTCCCATGGCTCCAAAACAGTCATAAAGCAGATGTAATATGGAAGTTGAACAATTGCAGAAGTGCAGCACTAAACTCAAATCCACATATCTGTTGCACAGCAAAGCTAATCAGCTTTGACTCAGCATTGTATTAATGTAGTCAAAGTTTGCAGTGGGCTTGACAGCTCAGCTGGCTCTCTCTTACTCTGTACCAGAGCACTCTTTAGAGTACTCAGATATTGTAAAGAGTCTTAAGGGGAGTTTACCTGTAGTTTCCAAAGATTTTAATGCAGCTCCACATTACTGAAGTAGAATATGCCAAAAAGTCTCCACTGTGCAATGAAATGAAAATTTGACTATTGTATTTGCTAGTGTCACTGGTAAAAACTGTGCAATTTTTACCTAATTTAATTAATTATAAATTAAACAAAATTTCTGATCACAGATTCAGGTATTGAGAAAAAGAGAGAGAGCACAAACTATTAAACAGTCAAGTAAATATATTTTCTCCTCCTTCCTCAGGTTTACATTAAGTCAGATACCTATCCTCCTTGCTTCCTACTCTCAATTCCCCTTATTCTTGCTGTGGAATACACTCAGTGTATCCAGATTACTACAGTCAGGCAGTGGGTGGCCCAGAAAGTTGGGTTGTCTGCATAGCAGCTTCTGCCTCTTGTTGTGTGCCGGTTTGCCTCTTTCTGCTCCACTGTGCTTCTTATTGGTTTTCTTCAGCCACTCTGGTGATTCTTACTGGTTTTCCAGGATCACCTCCTTCCTCCAAGCTCAAGAATGGTCCATCCTGACAAGATGGAAATCAAGCAAAGGTGACAGGAGACCTGCATGGATGAACAAGGATCTCCTGATACACCTCAAACATTAAAAAAGGCATACAAGAGGTAGAAGCAGTCAGAGGTGACCCAGAAGGAATGTAGAGACATTGCTCAACTGTGCAGAGACAGGGTTAGGAAAGCCAAAGTCCACCTGGAATTGAGTCTAGTGAGAGACATGAAGGATAACAAGAAACGGCTAGGGAAAATATGGTCCCACTGCTGAATAGAGCGGGTGCCCTTTTAGCAAAAGACACAGAAAAGGACACAGTATTCAAAGTCTTCTTCACTTTGGTCTTTAGTGGTAAAAACAATCTTCAGGAATCCCAGTCTCCTGAGATCAGTGGGAATGTCTACTGCAAGGAAGACTTACCCTTGGATAATGAGGATCAAGTCAGGGATCTTCTAAATAAACTGGACAAGCCTAACTCCATGGGCCCTAATGGGACACACTCACAAATGCTGAGGGAGCTGGGGGCACCACCACAAGGATACTTGCAAATTGTCTTTGAAAGGCTTTGGTGATCAGAGAAAGTTCCTCAGGATTGTAAGAAAGGAAATTTAATTCCAATCATCTATTTATAAGACACGGTCCCTCAGGGTTGTCTCTGTTGTGATGTAGGCCATCCCTCAGAAGCATCCCTAAGCTGGGGTGAATTACCTCTGGCTGCAGTCCCTCAGAAGTGCTCCTGATCCAGTGTGGGCTAGCCTTGGCTGTAGTTTGTCAGGGCTGTCACTGCCCTGGTGTGGGTCAGCAACAGCCACAGTCCCTCAGAGGCATCTCTTTCAGCACAGAGTACCTCTTCCCAAGTGTGCCACTTCAGTCATCTCCTGAGCAATGTCACCCTTCACGTGTCTACCATCCCCAGCAGCTGGTGCTCTTTTTAAATACGTGTAAGTGGGGACACCAAGGGTTCTGCTGAGCAGTCAGAGCCTTGGCATGTGGTAGATAACTTGTGGAAAGCAACAGCATGGAGTAAGACCCATGAAAGAAGGGAACTAAGATAGACAGAGCAAAGGGAAGAGATAAGGCTCAGAGTTGACAAACATAGACTTCAGAGGTCTGTTCGTATTTCTGGAAGAGCCTCCTTTATTGATCTTTTTTTTTTTTTTTAAAGCTGATGGACTGGAACCCCAGTGATTGTATTCCAATCACAACCCAAACTTCACTGCAGTTGTGGATTGTTAGGTGGTTAAGAGTGTTGCCTTCTCTCTGTTGCACAATTGCATTGCACAAACAACAGGCCTGTGTTTCCTACAAAGAATGTCAGTATAAATTGTCCTTTATTTCAGTGGAGTAAATCTGGTTTGAAAAGTCAGTGAATTGCACAAGGTAGGCTGCAGCGTTGGTCACCATTTAGTCGCTTTTGTAAACCTAGTCAAGTTTCCACTCTAATCATAGTGGGAGGAAAGCAAATAAATATTAACTTAGAAATCTATGCAAACTTTTCCGTAAAAACAACTTAATTGCTCATGATAATAATATACAGAACTAAAATAGTCTAGAGGTAAGGAAAATCACATTTTTTTTCACATGAAATGAGTAAACGGGAGAGGAAGACACTGCTTATCAATATAAGAATGTTATTATAATTAACTACTCACATTTAAAAGTTGTAAACACCATAGAGTGAGATGAATTTTGTGTAATTATGAGTGATAATACAACACTGAGCAATGCAAAATGTTTGCTTTGTATCTGGAAAACAACCCTCTTTACTAGAGACAGATCTGTTATATAGCAGCATACTTAATTCCACCTTAATATTCTGTAAGTGTTACAGTTTCAGGCTAGGGAGAGCTTTGTGTGATGTACCATACCCAGGGTACACTACTGGCAGAAAGATAATCATATTCTCCTTCTTCCTGAGAAATAGGATCACCTACTTAACATCTATATTGTTGTTCCCTGTTTCCTGATATTGCATACATCTTCCTATATAATCCCATCAGCTATCTGTGTCTTAAAACCAGGAAGGTTCATTGCCCCAGACTCACCATACATCTGCTAAAACTTTGCAGAACTGACAGTTCTTTCAATTTCTAACCCAAAGTGATTCATAGTCAAATTAAAAAAAAAATATATATATGTACTTTTTTTCCTCTGCAACACTGTCTTTAAGCTCAGGTAGTTCCTTTCCTTGCTTTTCTTCACTCATCAATGGATTTAAGGAATGCAATCCCATTCTTTCTTTCACTGTGCTAGGCTATATAAGTCAGTTCTAGGTCTCTATCTTGTAAGACAGGACTCATCCCCTGGCCATTTCTATCATCTTCTCTGCACGTGTTTTGTTTAAATTAATCTTTCTGGAGATATTGTACTACGTGCCAGAGGTAAAACCTCCAGTGATGATTCAGACTGATCTGTAGGCTGTGTTAGAAACATCATAGCTGATAAATCTTGAGACAATATGTGCCTTTTCTAGGACTGGTCCTGTCAACATTTTATAGTTATCCTATGACTGACTAATATCTTCAGCCACTATAGCATACACTCCATCCTGATTTCCAACAGGAGAATTCCCAATTTCCAATGGAAAATCTTGCTATTTATTTATAGGCTTGCAACTTCTGCACTTTACAGGACAGGAATCTAAATCACCAAATAGCAGAGAACCTGTACAGCTGCTATGATTCTCCCTGTCCTGAGAATGGTTAGCTCTTTCCTTTTATGGAGAAAAAGAATGACCTGAATAGAAATACAATGCATTGCATGTTTGCATGACCTCACCCTAGTCTTGTTTCTTTGGAAAGTACCCTACACTTGACAGGCATTCCAAGTATACACTGCTTTGTAAATGTTTTTTATTCCTTCTTCCCAGAGCTTATTTTAAGCCACTAGTTCCTAAACGAGGGTCACAACCTTACTTTTATGCACAAGCTTGGCAGTATAATTGGAAGTGGGGTCATGACCCCAGAAGTGGGTCTTGACAGACAGATGTTCTGAGATTCAAAACCCCTTCTGACCTCTTTTAACACTGTTCAAGTCTCTAGTAGTGTGAAGCACATCATGAATGCAACAGGAGAAGATGAAGCTCCACTTACCATTATTTGAGCAATTTGGATGAACTCTGCAGCCATCAGCTTGAGCAGTAGTCAGGTTGCTGGTCTCAAGACATAACTCTCATGTGTTTTCCCAATGTGCAATTATCAATACAATTTTCTTTGTGTCCTTACAGGATATTTTTAAGCAAGTGTAATGCAAATAATATAGCAAAGCTCTTTTTAATACACGGCACTTCATGAAGACTGTGGAGTTTATTCTAGACCTTTCTACTTAAGCTGTGAAATTATTCTGACATGCTGATAAAGTCTTTCCAGGATTCCATAGGGATCGTACACATCTTTCCTCTCAGATAAATTGCACTCAGTAATTTCTGTGAGCTGAAATAGCTTGTTTTAATTACAGAATATTTCATGTCCAGATAGTGTTTTGGAAGGAATTCAAGGGCAAACATAGCCATTTTCCATAGAAAAGGGACAGAAGCAAAATAGATGCAGACTGAGTCCTGTTGTCACAAACATCACTATTTAGGTCCATATTCTAGTACCTTCATAAAACAAGGAAATGCCTTATTATATTAGGGTGGGTTTGGGCCAATCGTAAAATGTGAGCCAGAGCACTCTGTTTCCACAGTTGTCTGGATAGTCACCCTTCTCACTTGTGTATCCAAGTCTCCTTTTCAGAGCAGTCAAGCAAGGCATGAGATTGCCTTTCTTTCACTTCAGAACATGGTTGGGAGGCAAATGGACATATATCCAGATCCTGGAATTGAGAGTCTGGAGTCCACCACTGTACACAATGAGGCTATGCCTATCCTAGGAAGTTAAAAAGTGTCCAGGGACAGTCCCAAGCACTGGAATGCAATTGACTATACAGTTTCTTGTCAGAGGGCTGTCCCTGCCAGACAGCACCCCCAAATAATTTTTGGGTATGGTCTGGGGTCTGAGAATTCTAGGGATCATTCCCAATGGGGACTCTGTATACACATCCTCTGTTTTGCAGGCTGAAAGAGTTTATTAGAATAGACATAAACTATTCCTGCCAGTAAGCAAATTTAAATTATATATGTAGAGTGTTAAAGGTTCCATTGCCTTTATTAAAGCGATTTGTGTTGTAACGCAATGTTGTGATTAAGGTGTTGGGATCCTCACCATAGGAAGACAATAAAGGATCTTTCTGAAATACTCTGAGCCAGAAACAAGACCGTGAACAGTTTTTAATGGACCTGAAGGAGGCAAAAATATTCACTTTGTTCTTGCTATTGTTATGTGTCTGTTCATAATATCAGTCCTGTCTTCCCCAGTGCATGGAGCCAGATCTGGCAGTGGTGCCTGGGGAAGGATATGCCAGCCAAAAGAATAAACTCTTGCTAGTGGTGGATCGTCTGTGGCAAAGGGCACCCACAGTACAGCTTAGTCTTTTTTCTACTCTGACTGGCAAATGCAGTAATTATCAAAGTCCACTGGTCTCAGTTAGAAGTCCAGCAGCCTAGTGATTCAATGATGTGTACCCTAATAGGAAAGTCTCCACCATTTTGACCAAAGGAGTCTTCACTTTATGTGTTAGTACTTCCTTTCATTCTGCCATTTATTTTATTTCTTTCCTGAAGAATAGCTGACGATACTCTTTTTTCCTGTCATGGTAACACTACCTGTTTTTCCCTTTTTGGTGGGGACATCTTTCCCCATGCAAAATACTGACAGCTTTTATTTCTTTTGAAGATATATTTTTCACTTTTAGTTTAGGCCTGTGTTTCGTTTCAGTGATCCTCCTGAATGATACATAGTTTTGTCAGATTTCCTAATTATTATCCCAAATTTGCCAAAGGGGCTGAACATGCCTTCTCAGCATGTGACTTATCCTCTTCAAGTGACTGCAAACATTCACATCCAGAACTTAACAAAAATAATGCATCCTCTGCTCTGATACCATCAGTTTGAGGTCTGTGGCTTTGAGCCCAAGTGTTTTGCTTGCACCCAAACCACACAAGCTGGCTGGAAGGACTTTGCATCAACAGCCAGGCAGCCTTGGTTTGCTCTGTTTAAACTGCTCTAGACAGCTGGCACTTTTGTCAATATTTTTTCCATTGTCTTTTAACACATATGTTCACCTATAGAGCAGCTCTTGAACATTCAGAGTCCATTTGTATTTGTATCTGTATCTATATACTAAAATTAGGATACAAGCATATAGCATGTGGTGTCCCTGGCTTTTCTGTTCAAAATGACTGAAAAAACCCTTCTGAGATGATGTATTTCACTATAACTTTTATCCCTTTAAGATAAAATAAAAGTCTGGCAATGAATATTCATGCCCACTTGAGTACACAGACCTGGTGATGATAGCTACATGTGTAACCATATGGAGAGCTCAAACAGTGGGTAACAAAGACAGTGCAAACCTTTGAGAGGGTATAAATCACCATGCAACTGATTCAGAGATCAAGTCATAAGTGACAATATCCCTCACCAGTGCATCCTTCTGTTCTGTTTGTAAATCAGTTTAGTTTTTTCTGAGGAACACAATTGGAGTTTAGGCTGCATAATGCAGGAATTCTTATAAATTCCCATTGCTTCCAGTTTGTTGCCTTAGTATTTATGTTGTGACTAAGCTTCTTAAAAACCTCTTGCAAGGATCACCTCTTAGAGTCAGGCACATGTACCTAACCCTTGGTGCCTAATTGAAAAAACTGAACTCTAGAAAATTCCATCCCCAAATCCTATGGTTCCTTTGTTTCCTGGAGAGTGGGTCCACANGCCAGCTCCAAAATGGACCCACCGCTGGCCAAGGCTGAGCCCATCAGCGATGGCGATAGCACCTTTGTGATTATGTATTTAGGAAGGGAAAAAACTGCTGCATAACAGAAGCCAGAAGAGAGGAGTGAGGACATGTGAGAGAAACAACCCTGTGGACACCAAGGTCAGTGAAGAAGGAGGGGCACCAGAGCAGAGATTCCCATGAGGTCTGTGGTGAAGACCATGGTGAGGCAGGCTGTCCCCCTGCAGCCCATGGAGGTTAATGATGGAGCAGATACCCACCTGCAGCCTGTGGAGGAACCCACATCTGAGCAGGTGGATGCCTGAAGGAGACTGTGGCCCCATAGGAAACCCACATTGGAGCAGGTCTGCTGGCAGGACCTGTGGACCTGTGGAGAGAGGAGCCCACATTGGAGCAGGTTTGTTAGCAGGACTTGTGACCCCATGGGGGATCCACACTGGAGCAACCTGTTCCTGAGGGACTGGACCCCATGGAAGGGACTCATGCTGGAGCATTTTGTGAACATTAGAGAAGTTCATGGGGGATTGTCTCCCACTGGAGGAACCCCATGCTGGAGTAGGGAAAGAGTGTGAGAAGGAAGGAGAGACATCGAGAATGTGTGATGAAGTGGCCCCAACACCCATTCCTCATACTCCTGCACCACTGGGAGGAGGAGGCAGAAAAAATCAGTAGTAAAGTTGAGTCTGGGAAGAAGGGAGGATTTGGGAGAAGGTGGTTTAAGATTTGGCTTTTTTTTGTATTGCTCTACTCTGATTTGATTTGAAATAAATTAAATTAATTTCCCTGAGTCGAGCCTGTTCTGCCTGTTACAGTAATTGGTGTTCTTTCCTTGTCCTTATCTCGACCCACGAGCCTTTTGTTGTATTTTCTCTCTTGTGCTCAGCTGAGGAGGGGAGTGATAGAACAACTTTGGTGAGCACCCAGTGTCCAGTCAGGGTCAACCCATCACAGTCAGGCAGCAAAAAGCAACGAACACCTATTCATGTCCTTGTCATGCCCTCAGCTGAGGCAACTGAACTGTTTTGGTTGTGTTGCTTTCTGCCCAAGATGAATGAAATACTAGGAGTGTAAAAAATTACCTATCAAACAAAGGTGCACTTTTTAATCCAGATTATTTTATTCTTCTAATCAGAGCACAATGTCACAATTACATCAAGGCACTAGAGGTGCAGTTGTTCTTACCCAGTCTCAGCAAAGACTTTCCTTTCCCCCTCCCCTTCCCCACTTTCAGCTGGTTATCATCACCCCAGGGCTGAGGCCACCTATCCTCCCAGCTGTGCCAGGGCAACTCTTTGTGCGGTTCCACTGTAAACTCTGCACTGAAATGGTGAAGGTGGGTTTCACCCTTCCTGAAGCAGTTGAATTTCTGCCCTGAGTCACAGGATGGAGGGCTCCAGAGAGAGCTACGCTGGCACTGACAGGAGGCACCAGTGCGTCTTGGGGAAGGCAGCAAACATGAGTTTTTATATACCAGCTTTACTCTATGCCTTCACAGTGTCCAGCCCAGGTCTAAGCCCCATCAGGAGACACATGTCAGGCCCAGTATGGGAGTTTCCTGGCCAACACTGATCTGGACAAAGAATTACTCTCACACAATAACATGAGAGCTTGCAGTGGATCAGACCACAGGACCATATCATCTCCAGTAGCATCTTCAAGCAAGTGCTGAGGGAACATCCTAAAAATAAAGCAAGCATGCACAGTGTTTCCGTTTCCCCATTATACTGTCATAGACTCAATATTTCCAGCTCAGTGTCATCTTAAAGCAGATACAATTTCAGTGTGTTTAGAAATTCTCAACAAATTTCCCTGAGCTCATCCAGTCACCCTTTCAAGTTAGGTCAATTTGGGGTACTACAACGGTGTTAAGAACCTTCCCCCACCCCCCTATCTCCTGGAATCTGGCTGTTCCTAGCATCGTTTGATGCCCTGTGGTTTTGCTGTTGAAAGACACATTTAAATGACATCCACCGCTACTTACTCTTTCTGTGCAACTCATGAGTTTATAGACCTCTACCACGTCAGCCTGAGTAATCTCTTTCTCATGCTGAAAAATCTTAGTTTATTTACTTTATTTTTGTCATGCAGAAGGCATGCTGTATCTCCAGCCATTGCTGTTGCTTTTCTCTGAACTCTTTCCAGTTCTGATACATCCTTTTTCATATGACAGGATGAGAGTGGCATGCAGCAGTCAAAGCGTGGGCAAACAAGCATGTAATGCTGTTCCCTGTTTTATTCAAACTTCCTTACCTTCTTACCTGCACTGCATCTCCATCTCTCTAGGATGGCAGTTGTTGTTCCTTACCTCATCGGACAGCTGGAGATAGGGACCTGATGATTTATTTTTCTTCCTATTTAGACCTGGAATTTCAGCCTGTACAAACTTGGTGTTACTCATTGAGGCAGTTAATTTATTAATCTATCTTTATGTTAGGTTCTCATTAACTTCTCATATTATTGCAGTGCCAGAAGAGTTTACTATGTTTTCAGGTATATTTTGAACCACTATGTACCATGGTGATCTTCCCTCCAGCAAGGCACACCTAGTGTCAATATATTCATGAAGGGCTATATACTCTACTTTTCTCATCTTCTTTATTAGACTTCTTGCAATTCTCTAGAAGGATGTATACCACTTATTTGCTTCCTGGCAATCTGAATGACAGTTTTCCTTTTCTTATGTGGCTATTGATTCTCTCTCTGATCTGTCTCCTATTTGGATACAGAATCTGGAACAGAACAATTGTCTCAAACCACGAGCTCTTCCATTCCCACCAGATTCCTTTAATGCTCTTCTGTTTAAAAATTCATTCACAACGTTCTTATTTTAAGTGTTAGAACTTTGGTTTCTTTCATGTCTATACAAAGCCTGTATGTCTGTACATGCCTCCTATACAACAGAAGGATCCTCCTTTCTTATCGTCCTGAGTCCCTGCTCATCTACCATCTTTTCTGCTGGACATTACAACACTGCCTTTTGGCTTGTTTCATCAACTCTGCTCAGAACATTGCAAACATTTCTGAGACCACTGCCCTAGAAGCTTTGCTGGTTTTAAGGTGCCTAGACTTAGCCTCCAAAATCTCTGCCGTGCCCTTCCTTTTGCCCTTGGTGCCTATGTGGACTAGGACACCAGGATGCTGTCTGGTGCATTTTATGAGCAGCCCAGACTCCAAGGGAGATCTGCCACATTTGCAGCCCTTTCCAGCCTGCTCCCAGCTGCTGGTCACAGCTGCCTCCCAAAGGCAGAGTGAGACCTCAGCTTTGCTGTAGCTCTGTGTGTGCTCTCATTCCCCAGCCCAGTTCTTCAGGATCCAAAGCTTTGCACAAGGGCCCAAAATGCTGGAGTCACTGTGATGGCAACAGATAAAAAAATCTGCTCTGCAAGAAGGGAAAAGTTTAGCAATGTTCTCCCTTATCCCTAACCAGCCTGGAAACCCCATAAACTCTCCCCACTGCCCACAGAGCCTCCTGCATCACTAGCAATCCAATTAGTCCCTTTCCTTCCAAAAAGGGAACAGGCCTTTGAGCTGTGCAGACCTTTGAGATGCAGGAGACTGGGCCCTGTAACGGCTGGATCATATGCTGGCCCAAGATGTCTTGCTTCCTTTTAATTACTTACAGTTATAAATCTGAGAGTATAAACTCTGCAAGGCTAAACAACATCTTCTCTTATGACTTATTAAAGTTGAATGACACGTGGTCTTGTTCTTTTGCCATGCTGTTTCACAGACCTCCGCCTCAGACCGGTTGGCGAAAACTCACTTTAAGATGAAAAGATTTTGGAAAGAGAACAGCACATTCTGAGCACATAACAAGTACTCTGAGGCAAGAAAAGCTTTCACTTATTTTTAAAGTTAAGCTCATTAGGGATTGGGCTTGTGTTTTTTAAGTGATGTTGCAATGGCAACAAAACTGGCTCCTTAATGAATCACTCGAGGTGAAACCAACTCACCTTCTCAGATCTCCCTCCTGCATACTCCTCTCCCTGTCCAGATACTCTGTTCCTCTTACCTTCAAACCCATCAACAAATCTGCAGGCTGTGTATCCACTTTCACTCTGCCCAGGAGAGTTGTGTCTGACTGTCTGATGATCACAAGACCACATGTAGTCTCTTAGTCACTGAGTGCATGGTGGTCTGCTGAAGCACTGGAGCAGATAAGACATCCTGTTTGCATCTGTGTTCTGTATATCTGCATCTATGCTTGTCACAATCTCTGCTTCCACTGCTTTCCAGTATTGCAGCATTCTGGTTCACAAAAGCAAAACCACTAACAAAAAGGTCTGATCATATTCTTTGATGTCTCCACTGGATTTCCTTCTTTTCCCGTACAAGGGTAACAATTCCTGTCCTTTTCCCCAAGGCCATTTAAAACTCTGTCCGTCCTATTTTTTTCCTCTTGCATCACAAACCACACCTTCGGTCTTTTCCCACTTCAGGTCAATCACTCTCCATTCCCCAGATCACTTCTTTTAATCCATAGTCCTCATCTCCTATAGATTTCTTCTCAAGTTTGCCATTTGCATCAAACCCTAGGGAAGAACAAGGAGATTTTGAAAGTCAAACAACTTCACAAGGACATGTAAAGCAGAATTAAATCATCCTTACGCCTCTTTGGAGAAATAGGTACAGGGATCATCACATGAAACATGCTATAGCTCCTTGTTTTCCTGCCTCACACCTTGTTTGCTACTTTTCCTCAAAGTTGCGCAGTTTTTAGAGCTCGTGTGCTCCAGCACATCTGCATAGATCCCAAGGTACAGTGATACTCTGTGTTCAAGGAGAAAGAATAATCCCTAAAAGAATGAAAGCTGGAGGTTTTTCGTGGCAATAGTACTTTCTGTGAACTATTTTGCCTTGTTCTGCTGTTTCCACATGGAATGACAAAGATAACACTGTTATGGTCTGCATTATATTTGTACCTACACATTTACTACTATTTTTTCCATTGGACAGGGACAGGTTTTTTCCCATTCTAACTAGTAAATAAAAAAAATATGACATTAATTTCTCTATTTTGTCATCTTTCTCTCAGATATAAGCTACTCAAGTAGTTTTGGTGATTAAACTCACAAAGTGACTGAGGATCCAATTACTTTTCTAGACCTCAGTGTTTGAGACATAGCACTTCAAAACTCTTCCTCGGCTGCAACATCACAGCTTTTACAAGGCTGTGAAAAATAATGACAATATATATGGGGTATCTCTAGGGAACAATACTGACTGTGGGGTCAAAAAGCACATTGTCTGTGACACCATAGAAAAATATACCTAAACATTGTGTTGCAGGCAGAAAAAAATGAGAAGTCTTGGCTTGAACTGATAGTGAAAGTTGCCTTGCTGGAGCAATTTGCTTCTGTCCATGCTACTGTTAATACATATATATGTGCACAGAAATGTTCCCATGGGAAAAAAATTGATTTGGTAATGGCTAAGTAGCAACATCATATTCTGTGCTGGATTAAAATATTTTACATTAACTAGATCAAAGCAAAAATTTCAATAACAACTGACAAACTATTTCCTTCAGCTGGGCAGAAAAGAATGAAAAGGAAAACAAAAAAAGGAAGAGAAAAAGCCACAGAAACAATGAAAAATAGAAGAGGAGCAGAAGACAGCCAAAACAGAGCACAGATTTTATCAGATGGGCACACAGAGAAGCTGTCTGGCATGACAGTACGCGAAGAGCTGGAGAACAAAAGCTTGATGCTGTGAACACTGTTTTGTTTTGATGCAGTCACTAGCATCCTACCTAAGAAGAGAAAAGGCACTGTATACAAGTGCTGCACCATTTTACGAGCACTTGACACAAGGCATTAATCATTTTTCCTCACTAGGAGCTGCTTGCCAAGTATTGTTCTCTGTTCTGGGAGTGAATTCAATGAACACTGCACCTACCTAATAGAGACTGAAAGCTGGCCCAGGGTTTCACTTTGAAGGCATTTTGCTGGAGTTTTCCTGTCATAATGCATTCGTTTCCATAAGATTCAAAATCTTTAGCTCCTTAAAGAGCTACATGGGGACTCAGATATGTGGGGATCACTCCATGCAGTTCAGCGTCCTGCCTCCAACATGCCTCCATTTATCATGACTCTGGGAAAAGATGGAAACCACCCAGACAACTGCGTGAAACTCTAGTGGCAGGAAATGCCTTCCTGGTTCCTGCGGACATCAGCGTGTGCCCCGAAGCATAAGATTTGATTACCTTACTCCAGAACATAAAGCTTCTAATGCTATTAGAAAGCCCTCAGGTGATTAGGTATTTTCTTGAAATGCGGCTACTATGTCTAGCTTGATTACCCCCTGTAGAACAGGTCATGTACCTGGTATTTCCTTATATTAATCACCAATCATTAATATCATCATATAAGCCCTGTTCCTAACCAGATGCCCATTTGCAGAAGCCAAGGGCCACCCAGTCTCAGCTCCTACCAGAAAAGAAAAGGTCAGTCTCGAATTTAGGACTAGTAGGACAAGTTGCTTACAAGAGTGGTCTATTTCTCCACGTTCTATGAGCATCTGCACTTGCACCTGCACACACACAACACTCCAGGAACCCAAATCTTCTCTGTAGCAGTGACATCCTTGCAGGAAGCACGCACCTGCCAGCTGTGTGAAGTGGGTCAGCAGCCTGACCATTAGCATTTCGCCCAGAGGCTTACTCTCAAACTTACGGTGCACCTGCTGCTTTCCCCCAGGGGCTTGGAGAGAAAAAAGACCTGTGAGGTAACTGTGGTTTAGAGAAGCTCAGGTCTGAGCTATTTTGGGAGGAAAAGAAAGAGGGAAGGAAGGAAGGAAGGAAGGAAGGAA